>BRZM01000081.1:690926-836141 GCA_033238685.1 Lates japonicus | reverse complement strand
GACGGTGGGGCGCTATCAAGCTTAAAGTAAGTCTGGCGACATGACTGGGTGTAGTGTAGATGTTGGTAGAAATTCAGGTGATGTACCAGTCATTATACTGCTTTGTTGATCATTTTTTGGCATCACTTCATTGGCCTTTCTACATCTTGGTCCATTCTGTCTGCGTCGGCTCGCGACGTGCAATTAACGCAGTCAGTCGCTGATCCAGCTGGCCAGCCGTCTTCATCAGCAGCTACCCAGCCATCAGCACAGTGATATCCAGGGAGACGTCTCTCATTACCAGCTTTTAAAGCTCTGCCAAAACATACGTAGCTTATTCACTCAACATGGTGTATGGAAATAAAAGTATTAAGTAATTCATTAATGAACAGTGCACCCTGCACTTGATTAGTTTCATTTTTTATTAGAACAGATAACTACATGCAAAATCTCCCTCAATTAGCTAGGTCAGGGCTTTATGTGTTCATGGTTTATTTATGTGTATCCAGCTGTATGCTGTGTGGAGTAGGAGGCAGTACTCAGGCTCTTTATATGTCACTGACTCCATTTTCTTTCTATAAAATAATAAAACTACGTGTTTCTCTCTGTCCCGCCACCCCTACGTGCTCCCATTTTCCATCCCTCAATGCCGTAGCCCACAGTAGACAGTCATCATCATATTTCATAGCAGCTCCTCTCAAGAGAGCAAGGTGCTCTTCATTACTGAGACCTGGAGGTTTCTGCCTTATAAGCTCAACACTATTGATCAGATAAATACATACACTGTCGTAGTGGAAGTGAAATGAATACATTCATCAACACAACTACAGAAAATGTAATTTGTTATAACAGAATAATAATGCAGTTATAAAGTAGTATAGTTTGATACCATTCTTTTTCCTTTTCTTATCTCAACACCAACATCTTTTAGTATCTGGTGATAGAGAATCATCTATTTTTTACTCTTATGTAAACGAGCAGTTTGTGTCAGACAGTCCACACATTATTCTGCTTCTTCCAGCTTTAAGTTAGACACATTTTCTGACAGTTAAGCGATCAGTCGATCAATTGATTGTCAGGACATTTATCAGCCACATTGCAATAAATTCTGTGGATCTTTGGATTCTAGATTGTTATTTGGTCAAAACAATTCAGACAATTTGATGATGTCACCTCAGGCCCATTGAAATGTATTAATTCATACAAATTTAGAAAATAATCATCTGATTGATTTACACCGAAAATAACTGAAAATAAAAGTTAACTTAAAACACACCTGTAAGTACTTCTAATGCCTGCCCTTTTATATGAATTCCTTCCATCTTGTGTTTAGATCTCCATTACCATTTAATTTATTTCAAATGTCCATTGTAAGTGCATTTTATGGCAGTACTTTTGAGCATGTGCATTATATGAATGCTACATTTTAGGCACTATTTTGTTTTAAAAAAGGAAAACCCCAAAAAGAATCAAACCCATTCACATTTGCATGAATGCATGCATGAGGCTGTGTTTGTGTGTTAAAGTCCTTTCTGAAATGGAGGTCAGATATTATAACAGCTCTCTCAGGGCTATTTGTCCGTCTCTTGAAAAACACTGAATTACAGAGAACCACTCCAGGAGGTATCGCTTGCTTGGAGGCAAGGTTGAGGGGTTGTTCCTGATCAGTAAAAAAACATCTGAAAATTTCTGTTTGTTGTCCTTTACCTAAGTGAGTTCTGCTCAATCTCATTGTTTCACTTGGATACACTCTCTAATGGATACTTGGGGTGGTGTGTGTCTGTAGCTGCAAGCTGACGGTGGTGGTTTGTTGCCGGTCCTGCAGCACTCAGCCCCTCTAAGGGTTCACGAGTTGACTGCAGACTTTTACTGGCTGTCTTGTCATTCCACAGCTCAGCACGCAAAAAACAAACCCATTACCCCTGAGCAATTTCTGCACCAGTGCATGTGTGACTGTGCCTAGAGAGAATCTAGTCTATACACGAAGTAATCTATCTAATTGCTCCATGAAATCGTGCATCAGTACATTTGAGTTTCTGAATGAAAAGTACTGTGATCCGACTTGGACTTGAAGTTGTGAATACAGGAAACTTGTATGGCAGTTTGGAATTTAGTCTTACAGGGATGCCATGACAAACAAAAATGTCATAGAATATGTTTCTGTGGTTCCATGGTTGGCTGGGAGTTGGTCTGAAAGCTTTAAATGATTGTCTCCTCCATGTCCAGCCATAGTTTCTTTATGTCACCTGGGGTTGAGGAGTAGCGAGCATTAGCATGCTGCAAATCCTCATCTTAACATTGTCATGTTTGTCTATCCTGAGTCTGCCTGGTTTGTTGTCTGTCTCTAAACTTGAACTCTCTAAATGGCTAAGAATGACCACTGTCTATGTGGTCTTTAACTGTTGTTAAAGGGTTAGGGTTAAAGAAAAGTTGCTGAAAAGCTAGTGCCAAGCTTGAAATGTGTCACAATTCAGGCTCAACAATTTATCAAAATAGAATCAAAATCTCAGTATGGCCAAGTGCAATATCCAGATTGCAGGGGCTTACATGTTTTGATAGGTAAAATGTGTCACAACTTACAGTTATGAATTAAGCATTGTGTTGTTACACAGATGCCTTGGCTTTGAAATCATGTTCTCCAGACATAAGGGAACACGCTTGTTGGGTATAGACCCCAGTGAAAATCACATCATCATCGTTTTTAGTTTTTTTTTTCTCAGTGAAAGTGAAATGTCGTGAATCATTTTGCTATCGCAATATCTGTCAAAATACTTGCAATATTATTTTTTTGCGTATCCTATAGCCTTAGAGTATTTGCTAGTCCAACCCTTTTTCTGTTCTCCATGCCATGAAGTACCTTTATCTGTGCAAAGTATTACATTTTCTCACTTTTGAAAGAAAAGAAAGAGTTATAGTTAACAGACCACATTTGGAACACAAAATATTTTGAGGCATCAGTAATGTGGTCAGTATTTTGAAACTTTCAGAGTAATCATAAATCAATGACACAGCTGTATTTATGACAATCTCAGCAAGAGTGTTGTGGGGTCTGACGTCAAGTTCAACAGCTGTTGAGGAGAAATGAAAGACCTGTTCATAACTTTGATTTCTTCTGTGTGTGCTCTCATCTTCATCAGTGACCGGCAGTGTGGTTTGTCAGTGTTGGACTCCAACCACGAGCAGCAGGTCAGCACCATGAGTCTGTACGGATCCAGCCCCAGTGGTGGCGCTGTTGGTGGTGCAAGAGAAAGAGGAGGAGCAGAACATTACCGGGAACAACGGCGGCGCTCTAGCGATCGCTCACGAGACTCCTCCCATGAGAGAGGAGAGAGCCAGCTGACGCCTTGCATCAGGAATGTCACATCTCCCACTCGGCAGCATGGTGCGGAGAAAAGAAACATATGTTATCATTACCCAAAAGTCAGAAGAAAAAGAGTTTAGTTGCCCATCTGTTATTACTTTCTCCATCTCCTAACGTGTGTGCTTGTGTTTGACTAGAGGCTTCCTTTGTTGAGCTTTATACATTCCTCTCTCCCTCAGATCGTGAACGTGGTGATGGAGGCTCATCCTCTAGGTCCTCCAGTCCACGCCCTCCCAGGGTTTCTCTTCCCTATTCCCACATTGGAGGAACTTTGATTGGAGGACACATACCTCGGTCCCTGGGTCCTCCTGGAGTTGACCACCACTCCAAGACCCTGGGCCAAGGACCGTGCGATATGATCTATGTGTATGACCTCAGCAGTAAAGAAGGGCATCGCAGTGGACTGAGATTGGGAGAAAGAGTGACGCTTATTGTGGACAATACAAGATTTGTGGTGGATCCTGCCATCTTCACAGCTCAACCCAACACCATGCTGGGCAGGTAATGACTGAGAGGTTTACTGTAAGCGAAGGTACGTTTTGTACCATTATGATAGCATATACCATTGTTACTTTTGAGGTGAGATGCAGCAGATATGGAGTCAAATTTTAGATTATACCTCAAGCCAACGATAATGCAAGTGATAGTGTTGACAACATTTCTCATAAAATACATTGCTTCCAGTTGAAAAGGAGCTCTTTGTGTATTTTTAAAAATATTCATTTAATCTTATGTAGTTTATGTTTATCTTAGCCTGTATAACACTGTGGCCTGTGGTCATATTAGCTAATTGAATTAAATTATCACAATATGACATATTTAGTTTCTTAAGAACCTGATAAAAAATTGAGACTGTATTGACGTCCTCCCTAATTTTAATTGCACAGTTGTATATCATCTTAAGAGGCTTGACAGTTGTAGAGGCTGCTTGTGACCCCAACGTTACACAGTAACTTATGTGAAAAGGTCATGAAATGTATAAAAGTAACTACAGGATAGAATAATTAACAGCCTCTTATGAGTCTAAATGTATAAGATAAGTTTGCGTCTGGAAACACAACCACACAAGCACAATATTAACATGTTACAAATTTTAGATTGGAATATAACATGAGATATTTTACTTCTGAAACATCTTCAATGTATTGTTGAGCCCTGGAAGAAAAGCAGTGTTAATGTTGAATGTTAGATATGAGTCTTCAGTGCTGCTATGACTCCCAGCTTCTGCTTGGTAGAACCAGGAAAAAACTAGTTCTGCCAGATACATATATAACAGTATTATTATTTCCTTTTTGGCTTTAAAGAGGATAGATGGTTTGGATGTTTGTTTATTTTTTTTCTGTTAACCTTTCACTCTGTCTACCATCTGCCACACTCAGGAAAGTAAAAGCTTTAACTGAATTTGTGTTGAAAGAACAGCGCCCTCTTTCTGTTTTTTTGCTACACTCACATTTCATGTCCCAAGCTGTTTCAGCCAATTTCCTGTTAAATCTGAGCTGGTGGTACACAGTTCTGAGGCTGCCAGTCCCGTCAACAATTTTTTTTCATGAAGTAACAGACGGCAAACCAACAGACCAGTATTTGTATGTGATTAACATGTTAATATGTGAGTGTTCGTTATCACTGATATGTACAATATACATATTGGTACATGTATCTCACATGTATATCACAAACAGACAGAGGCAGTACTGTCTGTGCTGTGTCTGTCTGTTTGTGATGATCACTGATCTGCTCAACTGTATTTTAAGTCCTCACAATCAGAAGTTAAACAAACATGTCTTTTGTTTTCTTTCAGGATGTTTGGTTCTGGGCGGGACAACAACTTCACACGACCCAATGAAAAAGGGGAGTTTGAAGTGGCTGATGGCATCAGTTCCACCGTCTTCAGAGCCATCCTGGTGAGAAAGCATTTGAGGCTGGCGTGTTTTCAGCTCTGTACATGCTGGCTGCTTGTCTTATCTTTCTCTCTTATTTTCTTGCTTTCTTTGTCTCACTTTGTCTCAGTATAACTCTCAGTATAATCTCTCTCTTCTGTCTCTTGTTTTTTCTCAGTCCCTCACTGCTCTCCATTCAACCAAATATCCCATATTGTCTTCCTCTTTCTCATTTTCTCAGTGTCTTTCTCCTTTTCTGTTTCTCTCTTTCTTTTACTTCTCCCTGCACCTTTTTTCTTCTTCCGTCTCCATCTTATTTTTCAGATATTTTTATGCCTCCTCTCACTCAGGCCCAGTTCAGAACCCCTCTGAAACTTGGAGTAGACTGCAGTGGTTTATTCACTTTCTAATTCTCATACCACCCATCTCTCCTTATATCCCTCCATATGTATTACAGCCAAGATGTGTCTCTCTAATAGACCTACTACCAGCTCTCTTTCTCAGTCTCTGTTCCTGTTTTTCTTCTGCCAGTCTCTTCTTTCCCCACCCCTGTTTCATTGGTCCATCATTCCTCACAGCTTTTGCTGACATGGTTATTCAGCTCAGTCTTTATATGGAAGTCCTCTTGAGTCTGGCCTCAGTGGTTTCAGAAAGTATTCAGACTCGTTCAATTGTGCACACTATTAAATGGTATAATATATATAGAAAGCCCCTGTCAAGCATGCACCTCATTATACAAGCCTAATTTCAGTTTAACATGTTGATTTCCAAATAAGCACTGGTGTCACGTTCATGTAAAAGTCATAACGGTAGTTTTATGACGTTAGAACTCTCTCTTTCTACCATTAATGTGTCACTTTTACACGGCACAAGCCTTAACTGAAATCTATGCGATTAATGTGAAAGCTGCATAAGCACAAGGTTAAATACACAGAGCAAAATTCAATGCATCTTGTTATACTCTCTAAGATGACTGTAACACATTTATTATTCAGTTATCATCTTTAATATATCTTGGGAATAAAGTAGTTTAATGAACCATAAAATGCTGTGAAAGGGCCAAGTGTCAGCACATTCAGAAAGTATTCAGACCCCTTCACTCTTTTATTTTTGTAATGCTTATGCTAAACTTGTTTAAATTCATTTTTTCCCTGAGCAATCTACACTTAATATCCCATAATGACAAATTGAAAACAGAATGTTAGAAATTTTTGCAAATGTATTTAAAACTGAAATATCACATTAACCCTAAGTATTCAGACCCTTTGTTCTGACACTTTGCTCTGGTGCTTCCCATTTCTTTTGATCATCTTTGAGATGTTTATACACTTTGATTGGAGTCCACCTGGGGTATACTAAATTTTTTGGACATGACCTGGAAAGTCACACACCTGTCTATATAAGGTCTCACAGCTGACAGTGCATATCAGAGCAAAATCCAAGCCATGAGGTCAAAGGAACTGTCTGCAGAGCTCAGAGACAGGATTATGTCAAGGCACAGATCTGAGGAAGGCTACAAAAAACTCCCTGCTGTATTTAAGGTTCCTAAGAGTCTAGTGGCATCCAAACCTCTTAAATGAATGTTGGAAGTTTGGAACAACCTGGACTCCTCCTATAACTGGCCACCTAACCAAACTGAGCAATTGGGGGAGAAGATCCTTGATAAGAGAGGTAACCAAGAATATGGCGGTCACTCTGTCTCAGCTCCAGAGATCCTTTGTGGTGATGGGAGAAACTTCCAGAAGGTCAACCAGTTCGAAGCGTCACGTCTGGTTTCTCCCAGACATGATTCTTAGAATCGGGCCAAACAGTTCAATCCTGGTTTCACAAACCAGAGAATCTTTTTTTCTCACAGTCTGAGAGTCCTTTAGGTGTTTTTCATGTGTTTGTCACTGAGGAGAGGCTACCGTTTGGCTACCCTACCAAAAAGCCCAGATCGATGGAATGTAGCAGTGATGGTGGTGATAGGAGAAACTTCCAGGAGGACAGCCATTATTGCAGCACTGCACCGCGTGACCAGACAGAGGCTCTTCTGTGAAAGACACATGAAAGCCTGCACTGAGTTTGCAAAGGACCCTCTAACTGTGAGAAATAAGGCTCTCTGCTGTGATAAAAACCAAAATTGAACTGTTTGGCCTCAGTGTCATGTCTGGAGAAAACCAGGCATCATTCATCACCTACCCAGTACTATTGGTATTGGGCAGGAGATGAGATGTGTCTCTCTACCACGGTGCTTCATTACAGTGAAGTATGGGGGTGGCAGCATTATACTGTGGGGGTGTTGTTCTGCAACAGGGACAGGGAGACTGGTCAGAGTTGAGGGAAATCTGAACAGGGCAAAGTACAGAAATATATCCCATGTGAAAACCTGGTCCAGAGTGCTCAGGACCTGAGAATGGACCAAAGGTTCACCTTCCAACAAGACAATCATCAGTGTAAGCAGAACAATGAGTCATTCAGAAGCTGGATTCTCTCACTAAAATACTGTTCACTGTCTTGGTTTAGTTTGAGATCAGCTGTTATACTGTTGGATGATATTAACTGTTATATTCATTTAGCAAACACAAAGAGGGAGATCGAGTGTTGGCAACAGCCAACATTTATCTTGGAACTTCCTTCCTTTTGATCGCAACATGAAAGATAGATGACTGAAAGTAACATTACACCTGCATCAACAGCACTTGATAGCTGGTGTGCTGCCTGCAGGTTTTTGTAGTTTGAAATGTAACACATTTCATCATAGTTCTTGTTTTCTGTGGTTACTTTTAAAGGGTTACAAATATTTTTCATCATAGTTTTCATTGATGCAGTTAACATATCCAACCTTATGGAGCTTGAGAGGGTCTGCAGAGAAGGATGACAGAAAATCCCCAAATCCAGGTGTCTCGTTATAGTACAGGTACTTAGCTTATGTCACTGTGATGTTCAAGAAGTGAAAGGTCAGGAAAAATTAAAATTTAATCTGAAGCTTGTGTGTAATAATTGAAATCGTGTGGGAAGACTGTTCATCAGCTGCTGCTTTCAAAGTAATGAATGAACTTTACTCCTTAACCTAAGTATTAGTTTACACATAAGACATTTTAAATATGATTGTCACCACAACATGATGTGCAGGTGGACTATTCAGTCAGATATCACATAGCTGGATAGCAAATGAAATATCTTTGATGTAACTGCACCCAGAGCACACTGACTGTTTATCAGTGCTGAAGGAACAAAGCATGGCAGCAGCAGAGATGGGTCACAAATGGAAGCAGTCCTCCAGCGTGGATAGAAACGATTCCTAAAAGTGTTCCTGTTTAGCTTCTGTTGATCTGATGCCTCTAAAATGTTTCTGGCAAGTGCAAAGTGATATCCATTTGCCGTTACTCTTTGTGAGGGCATTACTCAATAGCTAATAATTGCTTGATTGTAGTTATTGCATAATGGATTGTGGCATGAGTGTGTTTGTCTCTTGGCATTAAACAAAACCCAAGGAGCTTAGGAAGTGAGTAGAGCCAGAGCTTTCAGTCCTGTGTGCCCTGAATCTTTCCTCCCATGTTTCCATCACAGCCTGTGGTGTTTTAGTGAGAACTCTTAAGGGGAACAGCTCATGTGACTGCCTCATATGACACAGGCTGCATAGAGACTGAGAGGATGAAAAGTGGAGCAGGGAGGGATTTCTCTCTTCCTCTTTCCCTCTTGCCTGTGACGTTGCTGGATTTTGCTTTCATCACTGCTCACTCTTCATCCCTCCCCCTCCTCTCCCTCATCCATCCATCTCTCTCTCTCTCTCTCTCTCTATCTCTGCGCCGCTTGTGTGAGTGGAGCAGCATCAATAATGGCGTCTTGTTTTTTCTCCCATGCTTGTGAGTGTGTGTGAGCACCCGCCATTCTGCCCATTTATTCATTTCTGTTTGTGCGTGTGTGTGTGGGTGTGTTCTGCTGCTGAAAATGGCAGGATTACTACAAGTCAGGGATAATCCGCTGTCCTGATGGCGTTTCCATTCCCGAGCTGCGGGAGGCATGTGACTACCTCTGTATCTCCTTCAACTACAGCACCATCAAGTGCAGAGACCTCAGTGAGTATACTGTACATAATGCTGCGTGTTTAGCTGTTGATTTACTGTCTGAAATGTGCAGAACTGTAGACTGACAGAGTTCCTGTTTTGTTGATGCACTTTGTTTGGTGAGTACGGAGCACAGATTCTTTTCATTGTTATTGTATCACTGCATTACAGAAGATTAGAAATAGACTCAGCTTGTTTTACATTTATTACAAAATGTGGGCATTAGTGCATGTTTGGTGACAGCTATTACCTTAATGTCATTTAGAGGCTTCAATTTGGACAGCAGTGGATTTGATATTGTTAACAGACATATAGTCATTTACTGTAGCATTCTAGGGGCATTCTCAGTGATAACTAAAAGCAGACACAGCCCATCATCTTTCTCTTCATTTTAAATGTTTCTGCTTATGCATCAGTGTTGTTTGTGTAAATTCATATTTGATGCACCTGAGACATTTTGCTTTTACATGGAAATGTCAGTCTGTCACAATGATACATGCTAAATGTGTGTGCATGTTGGTGCCTCTTGTTTATGTCTCTGTGTGTGGGAGGAGGAGCCTCAGCTTACAGGCTGTTGCTATGTGTGTGTGTGTTGGGCTCTAAGTAGGTCATGATTAGCTGTGAAATTGAATGCTTGTTATGCAGACACAAAGCCAACAAATGTGAGCACGTCTCATTCTTGTATTGACAAGCTGTGGTTTTGTATAGTTTCTAGTCATCAGTCTCTGTTCTGAACAAAGCTGTGAATATGAACCATGGTTTTTCTTTGTATATATTTGAAGTGTTTGCATTGAGGAGTTATTAGTGCATTCATTACATTTATGCAGCTCCACAGAGCTGCCTGTATCATCAGCAGCACTGCTCAGAAGAAGACATTGTATGACAGTGAGGGTAAACTGGGCGTATTAGCATTTGCAGGAAATCCCTCAAATCTCAGCCTGTGTATAAACTGTGTCCATAAACTTTATAGACACAGTCATAAAGAGAGCAGGGCAGGCCGCAGCTACGTAGTTTCTGTTCTTCCAGAACCTCTTGTCCTTGAGGCTACGACACTGAATAAGAATCAAACCATTACCATTACTACTGATTTCAGTGTAATTCTTTGAGATAGCAGTAGTCAGTTGGTTGGTCTGCTCAGAGCAGACTCAGTCAAAATGCTCTACAACTATAAAATGATGTCGAGATGTCACTTAAGTGCATTTTCCTTCCTCATGAAACAGTTTCAGAGATTTTTCTCAACAGTTTCATTGTTTACAACACTTAAAAATCACGTTTGTTTGTAAAGGACTGACAGAGAGACAAAATACATTTCTGATTTGCTGCTTTGCTATGAACCTTCTAGACTCCTCCAATCTTCTGGGATCAGTGTAAAACTACAGGGAGAAGCAGCATTCAGCACACACTGCATCTGGAATAAACTCCTAAAAAGCTTGTTCCAGCTCTTAGTTCTTTTAAATCAGAGTATCCTGTTTGCCGCTGCATTTTGTTAAGTTAAACTTGGGACCATTTTCTTCAAATTTCGCACTGCACTGTAACTTCTCTTCCTCTGCTCCTATTTTACCCTGTTTTAGTTTACATTTATCTTCTATTTCATTGTACTCTTTTAAACACTTTCTAATGAAATCTCAGTTTCAAATTTGATAATAAAAAGACAGTAGCAATGTATTTGTTATAATGATAACCTTACATTGTTTCCAAAATAGTATTTGGTTATGCCAGTTACTGGAGGAAAACTAAATGAGAACATCATTAGTGCAATATGATTTCCTCCCTCTTTTGTGTGCTCTCCTCACTGATGTCTTCATGGCTTCTCCTCAGGCGCCCTGATGCACGAGCTGTCTAACGACGGGGCCCGGCGTCAGTTTGAGTGTTACCTGGAGGAGATGGTGTTGCCACTAATGGTGGCCAGCGCTCAGAGTGGAGAGAGGGAGTGTCACGTGGTGGTACTGACAGACGACGACGTGGTGGACTGGGATGAAGAGTACCCTCCGCAGATGGGAGAGGAGTACTCACAGAGTAAGATACTGTCATCACTGCTGATCCTTTACACTACTCTGTCAATTTTCCAGTCAACCCAGTAGGTGACCTGTTTCGGTAGCAGTATGTCAGCTGGCTCAGGATAATCTGATGGAGCTCCACTTACCAGAAACTAGGTTAAAATGCTTTCTTTTATGAACACAGGTTACCATGGCACGATCAGTTCCTGCAGCTGCTGCATGCTACACACTCTTTCCAGACAAGTTTTTTTCTGAAGCCTGGTGCCTCTTTATAATTTCTATACATACACACTTATAATGTATATTTATTTTATGTTGTAGTATATTTATTCAGGGTTATTATCTGTAACTAATAGTTTAAAATCATCTACAGATGCTTTATTGTCCTTATGTGCCCCACCCTTTTCTAATACCACTTCCTGTTTTGTTGCTCCACTCACGGTTGCTATTCAACCTATGTTCACATTGCTATAAACACACAATAAAACTTGCTCATCCCAGAGCTGTGTATAAGAACAGATGTAAAGATTGACTGATGCCTGTCAGACTGCTGTAGAAAGTCCTTCACACTGTTTGGTATATTATAAAACTGCTCAGATATTTGCTTAAATGTCCACCTACACTATGTGACACATTCCCACTTTCTGTGAAGATGGGAATGAAAAAGACTATAGTATAGCACTGTAGCACTTGAGGCTATCAGATTCGTTTTAAGCCATGAATAAGAACGTCCTCTTCCAGCGAGACACTTGCTATGTCTTTTTAGTTAGCTCTTCAGTTCACCATGGCGACCTCTCCAATGGACTGTTTGACCACTTACCTTCTGTGAAAGAGCTGCAGATCGCCTGAACCAAAATCTGCTAACAACTTACTAATGTCTACAACTGCAGGCGTTAACACTGGATTACTGTACGAATGCTTCATTAATAACATTTATTATTACAAACAAATTGTGTGTAAAACCCACAATTCTGTATTAATGTTTTTAAGAGCTCTAACTACGGAAAATTACCCCAAACAAGTTGTTGTTGTCCATTAGCATTTCTAAAACCATTAGGTACAACTTATTAACCACTTACAAAGGATGACTTATCAGGAAGTGTTATCACATCTCATAGTAACTGAGAGAACATCAACAGTAAATGGGGCAGATGCACTCAAAAGCAGAGGGTTACACAATTTCAAACAGAGGAGAGCTATCTTGAGTTGCTGTTGCGGATTTGTGTTTTGAATGTCTCTCCTCTCCAACAGTCATCTACAGCACCAAACTGTACCGCTTCTTCAAGTACATAGAGAACAGAGATGTGGCCAAGTCTGTGCTGAAGGACAGAGGACTGAAAAAGATCCGTCTGGGAATAGAAGGTACAGAGCCAGAGTGTTTTCTTCTTTTATGTAGTCTCAAAAAAACTCTGTTCACAATGGTTACTGAGACCTCTCAGTACAGTTTGATCTCTGTGTCTGCTTCAGATAAGAATTTCATGTATTTTACAGCCTGGTCCTAGAATGACTGAAATCAGGAGTTTTGATAAATTCTCTGGGAAAATGTACATTTTATAAATTAGTTAATGTATAAGAATGGAACTCAGAGCACAACATTTGACAACTGGACACATCTTATTATTATCCTATAGATCTTTGTCATTAGCAGTTAATCTCCACAATAGACCAACTGTTAGCATCGAGAGCCTTTCTGAGTCCAAAAACAACAATGAACAGTTTAACCAGTCTCTGTTGTTGGGGAAAAATACTGCCACTAACCCCCCAGGGTTACAGTGAGAAACATTTCCCAAGCCTCTAAGTATGATTTGGCGTGCCATCACCCTGTAAACGTCTTAACGACTGAACCTGAGGCACGAGTTTCCACAGCAGCACTAATACAAAGCCCTCTGAATGTGTGTTTTTCATAACACGTTTTCAACCTCAAATCCAAGCCCTAGGAATAGTTTGCCATTTGACAAGTCAAGTGGCCAAGACCAGTCACTTCCTGGACTCTGGCAACTGTGTTGGCAACTAAATATTTGGACCCATAAAAGGATGAACTGTTGTTTTTACTCTTTGGTTTTTCTACAGATTAATAATGAGATATAACATGTGAGTCAGTGAGCTGTAGAGGTGCTAGTAGCCAGATTTTGTTGCCTTACAGAGCCAGACTAGCTTTTACCCCGTGTTTTCAGTCTTGATGCTAAGCTCTGCTAAGCAGCCGCTGGCTCCAGCTACATATTTACTATGCAGACATGAGTGGTCTCAAAATAACAGTTTCCAAAATAAGTCTGACTAGTCCTTAAACTCCAATAAATGAATGAATGAAATGTTCTGTTGATCAGTTTTCGTTCTGTTATCTCAGGCTACCCAACTTACAAAGAGAAAGTGAAGCGGCGTCCTGGAGGTCGTCCAGAGGTCATCTACAACTATGTCCAGCGCCCCTTCATCCGCATGTCCTGGGAGAAGGAGGAGGGGAAAAGCCGCCACGTGGATTTCCAGTGTGTCAAGTCCAAATCCACCACCAACCTCGCCGCAGCCGCCGCAGACATTCCCCAGGACCAGCTGGTGGTCATGCACCCTCCGGGGCCGCAGGTGGACGAGCTAGACACTCTGCCGCAACCGCCAGCCATCAGTGACCCCCACCAACCGGCGCTCGGGCCAGAGAGCAACATGACCCCTCAGCTCGCACAGGCCCATGAGGGCCTGAACCAGCAGGCTCAGGACACTCCGAACCAGGTTGCACACAGCCTGGCCCACAGCAACCAGCAGCACCAGCAGCAGCACGGCAACAGCCACACTCAGGCCACTTACCACTACGAGCCGGACCCTGACCCACCGTCACCCTCTGCATGAGACTGGTTGCACACTTCACCTCCCTTCTACTCCAGTGTTCACACTGCCAGCAACAAGCGCTTTTATGTACATCATTATACTGAGCTAAATTCAGAACTCGAACCTGCTGAAGAGGAACACAGTGACATGGTAGAGCACAGAGACCTGGTTGGCTCCCAACAGCCAAAAAGCTAAGTTCAACTTTTCTCAGCCTCAACAAGTGGCACTTGTCTCCGCTTGCTGCTTTCAGTGTGAACACAGACTTTGTTCCCGCACATCCCCCACATCTCCTTTTCCTCCTGAGTGGCAAAACACAACTTTGCCTTCTCTTGAACCTCCTCTGCAGCCTTTCTCACACAGCATCTGAATGAAGGAGAACTGCTCTGCAGCCAAGGATGGATAAAAGCACATCAGCAGGCCTCCTCACCCATACCTCCTCATGATTTGGTTTTATTTGTATGATCAGAGGAGAACTGAGTTGCATTCTGTATACATGTTAAAAGACAGAGTACTGTATTTTATTTTACTGAAGCATGTGTGACAGCTGTGAATGTGCAGTGTTGAGTGTGCATTGTGCTGCTGGGATACTGTAGCTCTCAGAAAGTGGATATCAGTGCCTCTTCATGGTTGATTTGAGGGCCAGTAACTGATGTGAAGGTTCACTTTTTCCAGCATATACGAAGGTCTTTATGAAAGAGTGAAGTTTTCCTTTTACACAACATAGATGAGGATTTTTCCACTCTTGTTTATACCAGTTGATTTGGTTCCTTGTATGTTTTTATGTCCATGTTTTCACTTTTTTGCTTCACTCCTGTTTGAGTCCTGACTGAGCTGCTCTGAACACTGCACAGGTTTAGCACCACTGCTGTGAGCACACACGATGTCAGAGAAGATGTCGAACACAATGTTTTTCAAATAAAGAGTATTCACAACACCTTCCTTTTCTTAAAGTCTTTCCAAAAGTAAAGCCAGCTGTTCGCGCAGGAATTAGTGGTAGGTCTGCAGGATCACTGTAACTATAAACAGACTGGTAACAGTGACAGTAAACCTTAATGTGATAGCTGACAAGGTAGAGGATTGATTAACTGCCCTGTCCTGTAACAGCTACTGTAGTGGATGAATCGGTTGGAGGAGGTGAAAATCAATTGGCGACAGTGATACAAGACTGCAGTGACCAGTCTCTATCAGAGTTCGTCTGCAGGTATTTTAATCTGCTGCTTGATGCAGATACTGATACAGACAAGAACACAGCTTTATTAGTACGTATCTTGTCCAGTTATCACTTAACACTTAGAACATGGCTGAAGTTTGTTTGACATTTTTAAATGTAGTGCTGATGTGTCAGCATCACTGCTTATCTCAAATACTTCTTTAAACAACAACAAAATAAAGTAGTCCAAAAAATGAAGATGTAATTCAGAAATGATCAGTTCCAATAATGATAATAATGAATCTGACTAAGCAACTAGATTTTTTGATATCCATGTTACCTTTTTTTGCTGTTAAAAAGGGCATCCAATGATTGATTGGCTGGAGAAAGATCACTGGTCAGATATGGTGACGTCAGGGTCTGGAATGGATGGATTTCATAGCGTGGGAAAGGAGGTGATGGAGAGAAACAGAATGTGAGGGAGGAGATCTACCTCACAGCTTTTGCCAAAGCTTCATAAATTCAGCTTGTAGTGAATAAATGAATCATCAAATTGGTGTCATACTGAACTATATCAGACACCAACTCAAGTACAGTTTTGGCAGCTATTCAGATTTTCTGCTTCTTTATACCTGTACTTCACTACATTTATCTGTTTGGTCTAGTTACTACTAAAATAGTTACAACTGAACCATCAACAACCTTTGTTGAGTACTTTTGTTACATGGTGTCAGCACTTTTACTTAAAAAGTAAAGTAACTGAATACCAGTATGTACTGGTACTGGTCCTTATATAGGAATGAGTTAAAGCAGTTATTAGTGGTAAGACGTGTGAGAGATGATGAAGTCCTGCACGGTTGTTGTAAATCAAATCTAATCAGAGAGGAATGACTCAGCTTCAGCTCTGCATCACACTGTTGATAAACCCTGAGTTTTAATTCTCTACTGATTCAGGAGGTTTTGGCAGGAGATGAGAGAAATGTTTGATCGCTAGAAATGACCTGACTCAGGAGTGGAGACTGGAGATTAAATATACGTGCCCATGCCCTCCTCTATAACTGTGATTATTTAATGCATTAGTTAAAAGTGTAGGGGCAAAGTTTTTTGGGGCCATAAATTCAAATCACATACATTTACGACATAGTAGCGAAAAGACTTTAAACTTATTTCATCTTCCAAAAACCAGGAACTTTTTTTGAGCATCGGGGACGTACACAGCCACTGAAGCGGAGAGTGGCTGTTATTCGCTGACCTCCATTCAGCTGTGTGCTTAATAGAGGCTTGTAGACGTGCAGCAGTGCCACCATTTCCTTTAGTGCTTCATTCTGTGGCAGACCTTCCAGCAGCTGGATGGCAACATCATATAAAAATACCACCAGGCTGCAGTGATTGGCTGAAGGAACAGATCAGGTGTAAACCACAATCATGAATGAAGAGACAGTGAAGAAAATGCGCTGTAGAGTCCACAGTGACAGAAACAAATAGTTTTATTTTAAAAATATTTCACTGCTGATACATACAATACACTCATCATACTCATATATTTGCATAAAGTATACTCTTACATGATAATATTTAAAGATTTGATACATTATTGTCAGGTGGGGAGGGGTATATCAACAGGGGAAACACTTTATTGTAGTGTGTAGCGTAAAAACATTGAAACAGAAAACCACTAGAACAGACACAGAGGGGACCTCACCAGCTGCTGCCTCAGGAGGACAGGAGGGCGGCCGAGCCTGAGCTCAGCAAGTATTTCATGTTAACAGACCTGGTGCAGCCCAACTGTACGCACTAACCAAAGGAGAACACAGACGTGTAGCACAGAGATGCTGCAGCTTTCTTACTTGCACTGTTCTGTATCTCCAACTAGACAGAATCTCATTTTAAAGGGCTGCTGAGTGTTCAGCCACAACTGGTTGATATCAAGCCAGAGATTAAAAACCTTTCTGCCCGTACAGAGAGAAAATGCGTTGGACTTACATTCCCTCTATTTGTGCCTTGCATATGTTATTATTACATTTGAGTCACATGCATCAGGTTTTCTGAAAGACAAATTCTTACGATATTTAACAAAACAAGAAAGTTGCTGAACAGCACTTCATGCTGTTTTGGATATATTTCTTCATCCCTCCAAGACTCTTCCCACCATCTTCAACCACAATAAAAACCCCATCAACATGTTTCCCCAGTTTTGACTCTGTTTTGTCAAGATGGTCTGAAAGAACCAAAACTGTTCAAATATTGGCAGAAAACGGTTTCTTAACGTGAAAATCTAGTAATAATTTGAACATTTTATCAGATGGCTGACAAATATCTTTTATCCCCTTGCTTGGAGGAGTCTGTAAAGATACTAGTTAACACCTTCAGAGGAGCAAAAACAACCTTTTTGTTGTTGCACAGTATTTCTCTTTCACAGAAAAAAGGCTCAGCTCTGTGACTCAGATGTAATGATAATACATAAGAGGCATGAACCTAGACCTAAAATTTGGAAATCTAATTACACGTTTCTTGTTTCGAGAAGCGCTCACATCACTGGTCTTCACTAAGTGCATTTCAGCACTTACAGTTCACATCTTATTTAACTTTTTCACCAGCTATTTCAATATAGATTTTTTCTTTGGATCCCAATTAGCCTTCAAAAACTGGATGCTAGTCTTCCTAGGGTCTACGTGGAAAAAAAAAAGGAAGGGGGGGGGGGGGGGGGGCATAATCTGTATATACATTATCTGAGATTGTAAAACCTTCAACATCTCTCAGGTTGTACTGTTACTTTTTGGTAGCTGAAATAATTTGCCAAATTTTGCATCTGAAAATCCAGTGCACATGGGAAGTATTACACATTCATCTTCTTTCCATACAGGCAGGCCCCTCTCAACATGTCTACCTCTAATCACACTCTGACAACATAAAGGCCTGTGAGTGGCTGAGAGCTGGCGAGGTGAAGAGGTCGTGTCAAGGATAGTCATTATCATGGAGGAAAAATGAACACTGAAATGAAGAATCCCATTCAGGCGCTCCTGGCTGTCCCTCCTGACCCTGTTAACTGTCACTTATCACTATCCCTGTTACAAAGTCATACTCTGCTGGATTACTGTCGCCTCCATCTCTAGGACATTTATCTGTTTCTGTGATTGCCCCCATTTACATTATAGCCCCCTCTGCTAACAAGGTAGGTTCATCGACAGTTACATATAGCCACAGTGCATCTGGGTATTAAGTGCTAAACAGACCAAATTCAAGATGAAAGATTTTTGTAAATCCACATAGTGTATATCTGTCATTGTTGCAGTAGAATTTAACTTCCTCTAACTTTCTTCTTCTGGGGCAAAACTGAAGCCCAATTACTGATTCGAGTTAGGCCAGTTTTTAAGTATCTCAGGGCCTGTGCTGGATCAGAAAATTCCAGTTGAGGAAATGGAGCTCAGTGACTGACAGTCTAACTGAATCTTAACTGCTCTATATGATGTACCTGGAAGAAGAACAGGGTGAGACCCCCTGATCCAGACCACCAGGTCTTTACAGTGAAGGGTTGATTCTAATTAGCCTGCCAGCATGTTTACCTGCAGTAAGCAGTGTGTAAGAAGCAGAGCCCAGTAAAATGGCAGTGAAAAACATTTCCTCACGGAGGAGCACTCAAATTGTCTTGGGTCTGCAGTTGAATTGCTCGCTTTTGAGACTGGAAAAAGTCTGAAGAGGGAAATCAGGTGTGTTGTTACAGCCATGAAAACACACCTGCACAGTGAGCTGCTGCTCCCACCACATTAACTTCACCTCATTTTCTCCACTACATCTGATTCTTTGGTGCAACATTAGTCAGAGAATCATTCCTGCTGTTCACTGTTAAATGTGCAGGAGAATCCACTCCAGAGAACAAAGCAGTAGAGGTCTTCACAGGTCCACTCAGGTTTCTGAACTGGGCTCAAGTTCTATTCAGTCTAGTTGTGTTGTGCAGGGACTTATAATGCTGCTGGTCTCAGGTCTGTGAGTCACTGTCTTTCAGCTCTCATCACATGCTGTGTCATAATTATCACATTTTTTTTTTTTGGGAAGTGTGAACTGTGAGGTCCATCACTTCATCATCTATACTCTCTGCTGTCTATCACCAGTCTATCACAGGACAGACACCAGAGCTCTATCTCAGTTCCATACTGCAGTAATTACAGTACACAGAATATACTGTATACTAATCTTTAGCGTATACGGTTTTGGTTTTTTTAGTCAGGATCATGTGACTACCTCAGGCCCTGTAAAGAAAGAGTCAGAAACATTCTAATATGACTCTCTTCTTAATCAGAATTGAAGCCATTTGGTCCAATAAAAATTGTAGGTGGAATCAGTTATCAGTTATGTTGATGGCAGTCACGTGTGCAGGACGTCAGTCAGCTCAGTTAGGTAAGGACTTGGACTCAGACGCTCTATTGGCCCAGAAACATGCATATTCAAGCTCATACAACATTTATTTAACTGCGGCACCACATGCTGCCAGTTTTGATGTTCTTACTCTGTTTTGGTCTGTTTGGATCAAATCACATCACATCAGAACAAGTGTGAGAACTGAGTCCCCGGGTCCCTTTCAGATCATCAGTCTGTGGACTTGTGAAGATGTCTACTAACCAAGTCCTATGAATCACTGGCTGCAACAAGCAAGGGCTTTTGGAGTATTATTTTTGGATAGCTTAGAAACATATGATCACAACTTACTTCTTACAGAACTACTACTACTCAGGAAAAAATCTGAATCTGCCCAACTCTCCAGGGAAAATAGAATTTAATGAGTGTTGGCTTTAGAGTAGCTTGGAGAAAAAAGTTGTTAACATTCACGCTAGTTAAGGAAACAGCAGCGCAGCGGCTTTTTCAAATAGGATTTTGTCATCATTGAAATGAACTGAAAACTGCTTGTGGAACTGTGGGAATAAAGGACTTCATTCAGTATCTTCAGTGCAAATCTCCACAGGATAACTGTGTGGTTACTTTCCCATGCTGGAGATCAGCTGGCTAAGACGGCCATTTTGGGGGGCACCATAGCTGTGTTTGTATGACCTCAACGTCCTACAAGGAGACTTGAATGTACAGTTAGAGATGTTGAGAGGGCCGTGGGAGGAGGCAGAAATCAAACACTCTGCACCCCAACACCACTCCACCCCACATCAAACTTCAACCACTTGTCTGTGAAAGTCTCAGGAGTCCTGTGTTGGCCCTGGGTTTGATGTTGACCTGGCAATGACAGGGGCCAGAACCACTGTTAGACAGAGATCAGTCCGTCGGCAGAAACGTTAGCACCGCAGACCTATATATGATTCCATTTGCTGGACTGTTTTTAGAGTAATGGTCTGTCACCGTGGCAATGTTAGAGAACCCCTCATCTACAGACAACCAACACTGCAAACATGATCATCGTAACACCTCATCTGGAGCAGGATTCTGATATATTAATCAACCTTTTTGCCTGATCAAACACCGGGCCACCTACAGGGGATGAAGAATCAACCATAGTGAGAGTCACCCACACTCAACTGAAGTAAATAACATTAAGAGAAATGTTATAGTGAACTGAAAAATTTCAGAATTTCAATAAAAATCGTTTGTTCAGATGAACATTTTTTGCAGTGTAGTTGTTTGCAGAGGGCAGGAAACATGGCAGCCAGAATTCAACCTGACCAAACTCTCTCCATCAGTGGCTCTGGTGCAAAGAGGAAGTCTCTCTCTCTGTCTGCCCCTTCTTTTCCAGCTTCCTCACAAAGGCCAGGGCAGGTCGCTGAAGTCGACAGGGCCGCCCAGACCAGCATCTGCCTCCAACAGGGACATGATGACCGCCATGGCCGCCTCGTCGTTGCTGGGGCTGCTGGAACCGGGCTCATCCATGATGTCTATGCTAAGGTGGGAGTTGTCACCTGGATGGAAGACAAGCCAATGACAAAATGTTCAGAAAAGGATAAACAGCCATGTAAACTCAGTTAATCAGGAAGAGAGTGTGTTTAGTGTGTGTGTTTGTGTCTTGACTCACTCATGATGGACTGGTTGGAGTAGGGGTAGCCTACAGAATCAGGTCCAGGAATGATCCCTGTGCTTGGCAGCTCAGGTGTCCCTCCATTCTGAATCTATCCAGGTGACACACATATACACACACGTATCAGTTTACTGTGAAAACAGATCAGTTTCAACCTGGACTGAAAATCTTTGTCCATCAAAGAATAGACACTGAAACTCATGGGAAAGACCTCACCATTACTGACCTTCATGTCACTGTTTTTTAAGACTTCTAAAAGTAGCAAATAATTTTACTTATACAACATATGACTTAGTTACATCTTAGTTGATGACATTGACAGTCACATTTTTACAATGGACTCTGCAATTGGATCCAGTGGGTACCCCTCTCAGCCAGTCAGAGCAGCTGATTCAGAGGCTTGGTTTTACACACAGTCTATGGCTGTGAGCCCCCTTTTAAATACACCATTTTGATGCCAGGCATCTCAGGTGCCCCGGGTGTGATTCTGGACAGAAACTACCATGATGAGTGTCATGATTGGGGAAATACAGGCAAAAAAACCCCTGGATACTTCCCAAAAGAATGGCCATAACTCATAGACAAAAGAAGCTAGAAGCTTCAAATCACGTCTACAACAATCCAAAGAAATGTGTTCAACTTCCTGTGTTGACAGTATCATGGTTTACACTGCTGTTCTGAAGAAAATGACTAAAAATTCAACATCTTTTTTTTTGTTTTATGGGCTAATATTCCCTATTGTAGCGTATAGGAATCCTTACTGAGAGACAGATAAGATTAGCTGAGGTTGTGTTGATTCAGGGAAGTGTAATACTTGATGATGCTGTTTAAAATGACAACTTCATAAGGTAAAACACAAAGGTATGCAAAAACAAAAATGTCTCTGTGGGTTTCAGAGGGTGACAAGAAATTAAGGAAATGAAATACATGACCTTAGCTCAGACACAGACAAGAATTTGTGAAAACATGACTGATACACCAGTTTCACTGAAATCACTCCTCCATTTGATACTTCCTACATATTAGACATTCAACACTTTTCTCTATAGTGATCAGTAAATTGAGATTTCAGACAAATCATCATTTTGCTCCATCACCAACAGGTTTGGAGATGCACAGCTGTTTTGCAAACTGTCCAGCTCACACGTCTCTCACAAAGCAGATGAGCTTCTCTACACAGGTCAGGTAATGGCTCACATTTCACTCCTGCTTTACACAAGTAACTTTGAACAGAAGCACATTTTTAGAGTACTTTTTTTATTCAGTTTCCTGTGCACAACTACAGTGTCTGTATTTTGATCTGAGCACTGCCAAAACCCTGACTGCCTTCCCACTGCCACTGGCTTCAAAAGAACTCCAACCGCTTCACATTTTATTGTGATTTCATTAATACTGGTTAAAATGTACATTTTTCACCATCAACCCACATGTAATAACCCATTACGAAAAAGTGAAAACATGTTTTTTTATTAAAAGTTCTTGGAGCTCTGCTCAGAGTTCAATTTTTGTCTCATCAGACCAGAGGATATTTTTTTCTCTTGCTTTCAGTCTCTTAAATGCCATCTGGCAAACTTTAAGCAGGCTGTCATTTGTCTTTTAGCCGCTCTACCATAAAGGCCTCACTGATGGACTGCTGCTGAGATAGTCATCTTTTTCACTTTGTCATCATAGATCACTGAGTGCAGACGGATGGGCAAAAATGTAAATCTCATCAATTTAAGATTTAAATATTGAACCCTCTACTTTATGAAGGAGGCCATTTGTGTGTGTGTGTGTGTTACCTTCTTGCCCCCTGGGGAGCAGGTGTCAGGTGGAGGGGTGCTGGTGATGTTCAGAGGGCTAGAGCCACAGCTGGAGGGAGAGGAACCTCGAATCCTGAGAGAGACACATGGTCGCAATGATTATGAAACACACTTCACATTCTCATACAGTATTACACATCTGATCTCCTAAAACCTGCACTGAATTACAGCTTTTCATCCCAACTTGCACAGGAGCTGCAACATCCAGATCCAAAGACAAGTGACCTACATGCAATGCATTTTTAACATTTGTACTGGAATTTGTCAGCGTTGCCATGACAATAAGCAGATATTACATCTATCAGTGGACACAACTGGTGTAATTTTGGCTGCACAGTGCCTATCTGAGTCACCATTAGCCTGGATTCAAAACTGAGCAGGAGAGGCTGCAGTATGAACACTGTCCTATTTTACACTGTGAAGAGCTTGTGAGTCTTTTTCATTTTATGGTCTCATGTTTTTCAGATGATCAGAAATTAGTCAGTACATATAATGTGAAATGTTCTGTTGAAGGTTAAGTCCTGTACACTTTATGTTTATGGTTTCGGGTGTATACAGCAGGTTTGTGATATCTGCTAAATGCTATAACATCTCTCTGTGTCACCTCTATCACAATGATCTACATTAAAAACTAGGCCACAGGGATCTCCCAGTCAAGGGCCAACACACTTCCTCAGCTTGAATGGTTTTGAGATTGATACACACAGATTTAATCTCCTCTCACCTCTGGATCTCCATCACTTCCTCTGCAATCATGCGTCCAATCTTGCCAGCTCCTGCCCTTGTGCCACCTGGGATGCCAGGCACCGTCTGCAGAGCTCGTCTCCCCCCACCTACCAATCAAACGGCAGTCAGGAAAAGGAGATTTTATTTACTGTGAGGAATAATCACTTCACAGCAAACACAGCAATGAGTGATCCTCTTTTTAAAGGTTAAAGTAGTAGTTTACCCTCCGAGGTGAGAACGCTGTCCATACTCTGTGGCGAGGCAGCAGATTGAGGGTAGTCTGATCCTTCCATCATGGGACACCTGGAGAGAAAAACACACATGGAAATGTTCTGATATTTCACAGCCAAGAGTGCACATTTTAAAAATCTTGATAAACTAAACAACTAAAATAAATTCGTTTTAGAGGTGTGTGTTTTTGTGTTGCCAGGTACTTACGACACAACGGTGTTGGTGGACACAATGTACTCCACCTCCTTGGTCCAGGGGTTCATGAAGCTGAACCATCGGCTCCTTAGCGTGATAAAGGAGCCATCTTTGATCTTGAATTTGTAACAGTTGGTGTTGATCTTCTCTCTCATCTGCAGCACTATGAGCAGAACGGTTAACACAGTAAGAACATGGTGAGCACAAAAACACATACAGAAAACACGATTCATTCATCAACTGTTTCTCTAGTCGACTCTTTCAGTTATTTTGTCGCTTTCTCCACAGGTACCTTGTCTGTGGCACTCTGCCAGGTGGCCGATGTCGTCCTGGTGGAAATACTCATAGAAGGAGGTTCCCAGCAGCTCCTGGGGCAGGTAGGCTAGGATGGCTGTGGCTCTGGAGGAACAAACAGACACAGAGAGGTTGTATTTAAGAAGCTCTCATAATACTGATCTATAGAAAAAATCTCTTGTTCAGCATTTTCCAAAGCCAGCATTAGAAATCAGTTATTGTTAGCTATTCTCCAATATTTGGATGTATTGAATTCAGGGTATTTTAGAATGGGCAAAGTCAGACAGATACAGATAGTATCCATCATTGAAAGACTTAACCCATGTGTATACAAAACCCTAAAAAAAGGGACAGGTTGACAGATCAGAAGTTGTACTGCTATAAATATATTACATATTAATATTATTTTCCACTTTCACTGAGATAGTTTTTTTAACATATGATGCTGCCTGATGTTTTCAGTTCTGCTCATAAAAACCACCATTCATTTTCAGGTTTATTTACATGATGGCACTGTTCTTTTTATGAATCATTACTCTTACACTAAATTATCACCAAAAATGATGCCATGACAACCACTTGTTTTTGGCTTATATTAACATGGACTCATATTCAACATAGGTTGGAAAAAAAAAAAAATCTAAAATCAAAAATGAAACAGAAAAATTCAGACAACTTGAATATGAGCCCCCACACTCAACCATGTAAACTCATTTTTCATGCATAGGGAATTTAAATCTGACCACCTTCAACAAATCAAAACTTCATCACAGAAACTATAACTACAACAGTGAAAGTACTCTATTGCTGCAGTTGGTGAAAAGACAATATAACTTGCGAACTAGCTCTGACTAAAAGCATATTGCTTAATCCAAAAATCAAGCAATACATTTGTGGGGCGCAACTACACAGAACTCTGTGTCAAAATACTGTATATTGTGATACTAAAAAGGATTGTAATAATAAAACTAAATATTATCAGTCATGACATTTTATTATTATCTGCATAAATTAAATGCCAGAAGATACAAATGAATGTCATATATTAACTGTACTGTGACAAGTCTCTACTGCTGCTTGAGGTTCTCATGTTAAGCGCTGAGTCCTTTAGTCCTATACCTACCTTTCTGACATAAACAAAACCAGATCCACTTGAGACCACTTGAGTACCACCCTGTTAAACCCTCCCCTACATTTGATTGCATCTCACCTCTGGTCAACGAAGACGAATTTGCCATCGATTGCGTGCCGGGAGACGTACTCTGTGGGCTTCACCCTGATGTCTGCCAGACTGGGCTGGGGGACAATGTGTGGGTGCAGGCGGCCGATGGCCACCAGGCAGCTCAGGTTGCAGCCCTCATTGTCAGGCTCGTTGTCCTCATCAAGACCCATCTTAGTGGGGGGCCAGCTCTTCAGGTAGCCTGTGCTGTGGATGGTGCAGAAGCTTTTACGGTCCGCTGTGAAGAGAGAGAGAGAGAAAGAGAGGGAGTGTTGAAGGTTATATCTGGAAATAAGAGGGGACCACCTAAGTGAAATGCCATACCATGCTGTGGAGAAGATGGGAGATTCTTACAGTTTAGCGGACTGAATCTGGCAGGGACTGTTTTTTGTCAAAATACTACATAATAAAAATAAATCTCTGATTTTTTTTTATAGACAAAAAGTCTGTTAATGACGTTTAATGCATTTTCACATTTTATCTTGTGACGGCAACCACAATTAGTTCCTGTTTAAAAACACCACTCCTTCACATGAGAGTAATACTCCTCCCTGGAGGAGATGTAAATAAGCCTTGCAGCATGTCTTGGATTTTCCCTTACATCAGCCATTACAGGAAGTGGACCAATACCACCTGAAAAGGTGAGCTTCGGTCCACTTCCAGCACTTCCATTCTGGTGCAGTTTGTATGTGGTGTGAAAGCAAATACACCAAGATATGGGATTTTAGCATAAATTCAATGCTGAGCATATGCATGTCAGCACATGAGTGACAGAATTTTCCTTCGTCAACCTGCGTCCCTTTTTCTGCCTCTTCAGCGTTATTCATGGACTGTACTTACATAGCGCTTTTCTAGTCATATCGACCACTCAAAGTGCTTCACACTACAGATCACATTCACCCATTCACACACACATTCAAACAGCACTTGTTCTATACATACGTGCTTTCTAACACATTCATACACATTCACACAAATCAGGGTTCAGTATCTTGCCCAAGGATACTTCGGCATGCGGACTGGAGGAGCCGGGGATCGAACCACGACCTTCCGATTGGTGAGCAACTGCTCTACCACAGCCGTCCAACATATTCATAACATGAAGCTGATACGCAGTCCAGACTAATGACAGATATTACCTTATAAACTCTTCATGATACCACAGAAGAAGGGCAACATGACCTGCTGTCAGTCAGCTGAATTCCTTTTTTCCCCCACATAGGTCCCTGTCGCTCTGACATCATAATCCACCAGAACTAAAAGGCAAAAATGTATTTTTTCCCCCTGGTCCATAACAAATAAACTGAAGTAAAGACATGCTATTCTTACCAATGTCATGAATGAAATGTTTTAGCAGAGACACTTATCAGTGCTATTACACTGGGGAACAATTTGAAAAAAATTTTCTGTTTTTTTTTTGTGAGTTAGATTTTTATGCTGATTAAAACTAAAATTGGCATGCTGATTCCAAAATTGCAGTCAGTTTTTTTCTAGCACGTCAAGTTTTTTCTCCACAGCTTACCCTCCAGATAAGCAAAATTCCACCGATTAGCTGTAGTAAGACTTGCCAGCTGATTACACTGGGGAACACAATTTTTGTTGAGTTAGGTCTGACAGCTGTTTTTAACTAATTTTTGGGTGCGGAATCCAAAACTGATCTCAGTTTTGGCTACTGTAATTATTATTATGTAATTATAATTACAGTAGCCATATCCTTTGTAAAAACATAATAGTGTTAAATAAACATTGCAGTCATGCCTGTTTCTTTCATATTTCATTGTATGTCAATATTTGAAAATTTTTATAAAACAAGCACATATCTGTTAAGTACAGTATTTTTCATATTTTTTAAGAAAACGGGGATCCTATAGTTCAAACACTTGACGTGATAGAGAAAAACTGAGATCAGTTTTGGATTCCGCACCCAAAAATTAGTTAAAAACAGCTGTCAGACCTAACTCAACAAAAATTGTGTTCCCCAGTGTAATCAGTTACTTTTTAAAATCCCTGCTTTGACATCACAGATGGTTGCCTTTCAGACCAGAGTCAAAACATCCAACAACTTCATAGATTAACAGCAGTCACTAATAATCCCTTTCTGCTATAAAAATGTCTGTACTGTATGCAAGATTTTATAACAGTCCAGTTTGGTTAAATAAAGGTTAAGCAAATAAAAAAATATGCACTTAAAGAGGCCAACTTCCTTGGTTGTGTAATGGAGATGCTCTTGTGCTAACTGAGGTGTGATTCCTTGTTCTAATAAGGATGTGCTTCCATAAACACAAAAAGAGGAGCAGCAGGAAATCAGGACTTTTGATTTCATAAAAAGGTATCTGAAAGACTGAGAAAAACATTGTCTTTAGTATGAAGGTAAAAGTACAGACCCCTGTCACTCAAAAATGAAAACGGATGGGGAGATGCTTTGAACAGCACGTAGGTGCTTCTTCAAGGACTGCTATGAGAGAAAGTATTGCTTTTTTCAACAGGACAATTCCTGTTTTTCTCCATCGTTCAAGAGAATAAGACTGTACCTTTTTTCTTAGAGCAGGTGGAGGGAAAGTCTTTATCTTCTACTTTGACAGAGGGCCTGTTGCACTTCATCCTGCAGAAAAATGACCTTCTGGCTCCAGAACAGAGTCTAGATGGACCAGGGGTGATGTCTGTTTTCACTGGAAGACCAGCTGCAAATACACACAAAAGATAAGACAGCAGGTTTCAGAACAATAATTCATTAGTTTTTTCTTTTAATGTCCAGTGCAGAAGCTTTCAAAACATCATTACCTTCCTTATGTTTTCACCCATTTGTTTGTTTTTACAAAAAAAGCACTGACCCAATCTCCACAAAACCTGGTGGAGATATGGGCCAAGGGCCAGGGAAGAGCTGATCCAAGATCCAATTAAAGGGATGAAACCAGGGATCACTTTCCTTAACATTACAAAAGGTTTTTGGTTTTTTTTAGCAAAGGTATACGCTCTCCTGAGTGCCACTCTGATTTTGCAATGTTGTACATCACTCCAAACACAATAAAATAACAGAAAAAACATTTGGGAAACACATTCTAATAATCCATTCATCAGTTCATCTATTTTGTTGAGTGTTGAAAGATGCTCATTTCTCCCAATGTTAGAAGTCTTAAAATACACCAATTTTTCCATTAAGAAAATCCATTCAACCATTTCTAGTCACTGGTCCCCTATAGGGGGTTCTATTCTGGATTTCAATTAGACTTCCATTTCTTCTTTGTGAAATAACTTTGACCAAATTACAAAATTGAAATCAAAGGAAACACAAATCATTAATTAAAACAGTAATTAAACATTAATCAGCAAGCGTTATTTCAAATCACAGGATGGAAGAATATCCACAATATCCTATAGACAAAACACAGATATAAAGCTGCAGCAAAGGGGTTTGATACAATGACTCAATTCAGCCAAGAGATAAAACCACTATCTGCTGAAATTCACAATAAATAATTTTACTAATGCCATGAGGCAGCCTTAAGATTGCTGACAGCTACCAGCAACTAAGAATAAAAGAGATAACGATGTAAGCTCAATATTAACCAGAATCCTGATTCTACAAAATAGATGATGTGTATTTGGGCTTGCTTACTTTTAGCATCAATGAGCCTCTCTCGTGGGGCTGTATCAGAAGAAGACAGCTGCTCTTTGACCTTGGCAATGTCCTTGGGATGAAGGTAGTCAAACAGGCTCTGACCTATCAGGTCGTTCTGGAGACAGTGAATGAGATATACAAGAGTTCAAGAGAGAGAGGACACAGGAAATGAAGTGAGAGAAGAACAGAGGGAGGAAAGGAACACAGAAGCCTTGCAGTGCATGAAACACTGTGGACAAATGCAGGTTTACAACGCCAATCTCCACAAATTCAACCCACATTTAAGTCTCTAAGCCAGTGCTGAGATTAATATTACCTGAATTATTTGATGTGCAGGTTTTTCTGTGAAAGGCAACTTAAAACTTTAATCTGCAACTGAATTGCAGCATTATGCTGACTTTGCTCAGTTCAGTGTAACAAACAATAATTGGGCCTTAATGGCAATAGAGTGGGATCTCTATTAAAAAGGGGCTAGTGCTTCAATGATAAAGGTCTTCCATGGCTGAGTGGGGTCAATTACTTAGTAAATGGACATGTTTGTTATGCCTGTGATGCTCAAACACTGTCAACATACCTGGCTGTAGTTGAGAATTTTGTAGACTGATTCAGAAACAAAGAGAATCTTGCCACGATCGCACCCAACCACAAACAGGAAGCCATCAGCAGCCTACATTATCAAACACAGAAGACACTGGAATAAACATGGGCATTTTAATAATGTATTTTCCTCATAAATAGAACAACAAAATATGAATGATTTTAAAAGTGTCTATTTAGGTCCAACAACAGAACACACATTATGATTCAGCACCATAATATTTCGTTTGAGGTTTTAATACATAACTGGCAGAAAAGAATGGCAATTAATGCCTAAGTACAACATACATTGTGAATAAAAAGTAGCACTATACTGTGCACCTACATTACCTAACAATGAACCCCAGACTCCATATCAAAAGTATTAGATGTTTAGTCCTTGGTTTTGCACTCACCCTTAGTATCAAGTGCTTCAGTTCATCATCTGAGAGGAAGGAGGGCTTGTAGTTGGCCTCTGTGTATGGGTTGGCTGCACCTGCACACAAAACACACTAGGTATTCAGACTGTACCTGAACATGTCACAGCTCACTCAGTTTGTGTCCCTCCTTGTGTGAAAGTTTTAAAGGACCTATTTTGCCATTTACTTCAAGTAAACACTGATTAATTTTGATGCTGACGTAAAAGTCTGAGACAGAGTTTTAGTGCCCCAAATGTGTAGATGGCTGACAGCATTGTTGATCAATACCAAATCAATCGTTGATTATTAGCTAACCTAACAACAAATATTATTTTAATATTGAATAATCTTCCAGCTATTTTCTCAATGAGTCATTTTGTTAATAAAATCTCATTGCATAGCGAAATAATGTCCATCACAGTTTTCCAGAAATTAAGATATCAAAAACTAAATAAATAGTTGTTAGACTAAAACATTTGAAAACCAAAATATATTCAGTTTACTATCATACAAGACAAAGAAAACTGGGTGAAGCTAGATCCAGTGAATGTTTGATATTCATGCTTGAGAAAAAAATGTGACTTTTATTGTACTGTTCACGAACAGACAATATCTATCCCCTCAAAGACTGAGCCATCTCCCAATACTCTGCACTTTTACTAGTTCATCCTAACCTCTGAGTGTCTTCATGTGTTGGACAGCCATGCGCAGGACCGTCAGCTTGTCCAGCTTGCGGGACATGGCATTACAGGTGGGTACAAGCGACGCCAGCTCATCAATGAAGCTGTTCATCTTGTCCCTACGACGCTTCTCGATCTGGCTGTGAGCCTCTCTGGGGAGGAAGAAGTACCACAAATTAACAGACCGTCAACTTACACTTCCTACTTACTTAAATTCCTCAGTTAATATCTACAGTAATAATTTTGGTTGCATTTTACCTGTTTTATAAAGGACAGAATCCTAAAATTACACAAAGCAGCAACTCTCAGGCACGTTATCCTTCAATGGGCTGTGTTCTTGCATCGCGGATTATCCATCACCTCATCGTCTTATCTAACATGATATAAATCAGCTAGCCTGATTCTAAGAAAACACTGCTCTCTAAAGATGAAAGATGCCATCTTTGGTGTTCAGTGTATCCGTCAAGACTGTAAAAACACATCTGAGGATCTATCCAACTTGTCTGCCTTCACTTAAACCTGGCTTCACTTGCAGCTACAAAAAGAAGTGTTCTTCCATGCAAGAGAAAGAGAGCATGTCATTACCCATTCGGTATGCTCTTACAGTCCCTTAGTTCCACATAATGCTCGGATCTATACACTTCAACGTATAAAGTTTCTTGTCATCAACATACACAAAGCTCTCTCTATCCCTAATCAGACAGACTGACATTTAATTCATGTAAGAGAGATTAGAAGGCGGGGGGGAAGGAGAGAGAGAGAACAGAAAGAGTTTTTATACCTGGCATTCTTAATCCGGCCCTGTTGGTCACTGGAAAGACAAACAAAGACATATTAGAGAGGGGAAACTGGCAAAAAGGGAATGTTTCAGAGAGGAAAATAAACTTCAGGCTTTGAGGTTTAAATTAATGAGACAGGAGGGAAAGGGTGAGTAAAGGGAGGGAATCAGGCCACAGCCAACCTCACAGGTTCTATAACCAACCTCATTTATTGGTTTCAACAGCATCAAAGCTTATGCAACAAGGGTACTGCTCTGGGGTTATATTTGACTATACAACCTGATGCCTGACGCAATACAAATATGACGTACTTTTGATTGAACCGCTTCACATTCTTTCTCATTCATACAGTTATGTAAAGCTGTGATGACACCCACTGGCACAACACCCAGAAAATATTTGCACTTGCACAGATTAAACTCCACTGCATCTTGATTTTCTTGATGTGTAAAAAGAGAATAATCTTAAAGAATATGTATATATATTTTAATACATTTCTAAAATTCTGTTTTCACTTTGTCATTAGCCTGAGGCTGCAGCACTACAAAATGCAGAAAAAGTGAAGAGGTCTGAATACTTTCTGGATGCACTGTTAAACTGATGAATATTTACTAATGCAGTAAAATTAACACAGCCCATTTATCCATAATGTGACCATGTTGCCTTTATTTTCCTACATTACGTGAAATCTAATTTAAGCATGGATGGTTTTAAACATAGACTATTTGTATGCCACACATAAAACAGGTCTGGACCATATGTAAATTTCAATCACTAGCTCTCAAGAGATAGCTCTTGGACAAATAAAACTAAAACTATCTGCTTTCCTAGTTACCACTAAGGCAAAGTGAAAGAATATGTTTTTTATTATTCGGATCAACTGACCCATTAAGTTGAGTAAAACTGATTTCAAAGGGAAACTGGCTCGTTTCAGCAGCAAAAGGACAAACAAGCTCTAGCTTTGTCACTATGGTAATGATGGCCTCTTACCTTCCCAGTTTATCTTTGTCTGGGTCCATGTCACTAAGGAGGAAAAAACAGGAGATGTTAGTTTCAACAAGGACATAAAGGCAGATTCAAATAACCACAGTATTTTGGAAAAGGGTTCACTGGGTTCTGTTGCTTTGTTTTTGAGTCTATTCATTATTTCATGGTGCAAAATCAATGGTGTGTCATTGGTATTTCAGACTGATTAATTATACTTTCGCTTAATCTATAACCATCAAGTTGTTTGAACTTACTCAAATGAGAAGCCATCAATTCTGCAAAGACAAAACAGATGTAATCAGTTTCTGTCATTGATGTGTTGGGAATTATTTACAACATGTAATGTGAAAAGCAACACTGACTCACAGTGTTTAATAGCACACATATTTTTATAGGGAGCCAGCACAGTCAAAATTATTAAAAGGATTGATTAATTCATCAATTCATACCTTGTAAACTTTGGTTCTATGAGACCGGAAATGCTGCATGTGTTTCTGCTCATTGTGATAATCTATGAAACTGCCCTCATTTTTCTTTTTGTTTCCTTGTCACCTTAACTTTACCCTTCTCTTTTTTTTTTTTAACTTTTTTCTTTCTTTCCTCCCCTCTCCTCTTCTCATTTCTACTTTCATTTCACTGCTTTCTTTGTTTCATTCCCATTGTCAACTTTCCCTCCTTCTTTCTTTTCTGTATGTTTGTCTTTCTTTCCTGGTCTTCTTACTGGTAGTCAGTGGTACTGCCCTTCCTTTTGCGGGTATAGTCCATGCCGGGCGTGCTGATGGAGCTGGAGATGAGGTCGGTGGACCCAGGGGACATGAAGTCAGTCATTGTAGACGAGATGTCCATCCTTTGGTCTGCCATCAGGTCATCTGCAGGGCAAACACAAATACCCATTATTCAGCCTAACCATTCCTAAATGCCTTATCTAAGTAGAATTGGGGTGCAGGTGTTTTGTAATAACAGGCAAATGTATTCTTACTGTGGGCAGATAAAAGTATTTAGGAGTAGAAATAAAATAAAATAAAATAAAATATAAATAAAATAAAATAAAATATAAATATAAAATATTTTCTTATAAAACACACGTTCCTTACTTCTGTTTACATGGCCACAAAGTATGAGGTTTGGAGGCTCCTATGTCAGATAATGGACACTCAAAGTATAGACTGTTTCCATAGGTATGAATTAAAATGCACATCACCATCACCGAATATAAACGACACAGAAAAGACACTCACTCTAAATATAGCATGCATAAGTGAGCTAGATTTGAGAGCACTACAGTATTAATCAAGAGGGGGTGTTGATTGTAATGAGTGTGCGTTTAAATATGCAAATAAACTTTTAACTAATAACCAAAGAGTAGTCATATTATTGACTGCAGGATTCTGTGACAAGAAATCTCTGTAAAAGTTAAAGGTCAAGATCAAAGCAGTCTTGGTGGAAATCAGCAGTTAGGCAGGTTTCAGGTATGCACATAGTGGGGACGACTTTATTCACAACACTTTTTAGGGGCAAAACATGAACAGATGGGAAAAAAGATATTCCTTAGAACGGGTCAAAAACATGTTGTCGTAAAGCCAGAACATTATGAAGTCACACTCACCACAGATGTTCATCACTGCCTCTGTGTTAAAATCATCTCCTTCCATCCACTCTTGAGCCCTCAACTGTGAACATACAAAAACATCACCTTTACAAGTACATTTTACAACTGGTAGTCCCAGCAAGCAAGGAGTCATTCTGAAACTGTGCAAAGACTAAAGGCAAATTCAAAACATTGAAAGAAAACACAGACACACAGTTACAGTTGCCCGGACACATTCACCAAACATTATGCCATTTAGGTCAAATGTGCAGAATAAACAGGAAGCCACTACTGTCTCAGTAACTGCATGCATAGAAATATTATATAGCACAGTTATCAATTCTCAACCAGATTTAGGTCAGACTATATTAGTTACGTGAAAGACATAAATCTAATTTATTTATTTCAATTCAATTCAATTCAGTTTTATTTATATTGCGCTGAATCACAACAGAAGTTATCTCAAAGCACTTTTCATATAGAGCAGGTCTAGACCGTACTCTTTAGATTATTATAATTACAGAGAAAGACCCAACAGTTTCCACCATGAGCAGCACTAGGCAACAGTGGCAAGGAAAAGCTTCCTTTTAAGAGGCAGAAACCTCGAGCAGAACCAGACTCAGTGGGCGGCCACCTGCCTTGACCAGGACCATATGGACTATCACATTGTTACATGATGTATACAGGGCTTGTAGGTGCACCTCCCAATCTAACCCCAATCTAGCTTTTCATCAATGTTAAAACATCCAATCAAATAACTCGATTGAACGGAACCAGCATTAAAACAATAAGACTGATAAAACTGACTGTATACATGTATGCATGTAAATGAGAGTATACATTGTACATGACTGTGTTAATATTGGGTGTGTATATGTGTGTATTGTAGTATGAATACCGTATGTAGGTATAAACTTGACAAGTGAATCTAAAAATCCAATAACTTATAATCCAATAGTTGTTCAGTGTTCACATCGTTGCTGTTTAAGTCGCTGTTTCACTTGTATAGTGGAGACTAACTTCTAACTGTGATTTTAAATCTGAAGGTAAGGTCCATAACTGTTATCCTTTAACTGATACGGTTTTCTTTTTTTATTCTCTCTCTCTTCACTTGTTTCTAATCCATTACCTTTAAGGTTTCTTTGTACAATTACATTTTAGGCTTGATAACTGATTGGGAGGCCTGGCTCCACATGATCATACAGTAGGATATAATCCTAAATCAGCATGCATATATTTGAGCTGCTTTGACAGATACAGTACCGTGCAAAAGTTTTAGGTACTTCAGATGTTCTTACTTATCCTTCATCAGTACCATCAGGGAGGTGTCTGATCAGTCCCAGATTAAATCTGCAGCAGGACAATGAGTCCAATCACACAGTCAGCATCTTAAAGAACAAGGAGTCCTGCAGTAGATGGTCTGACCCCCACAGAGCCTGATCTCAACATCACAGTCAGTCTGAGATCACATGAAGAGACAGAGACACTGAGACAGCCTGAATCCACAGAGGAACTGAGGCAGCTTCTCCAGCATGCTGGAACAAACTACCTGAGTACAGGTGTACTGAGGAGAACTGGAGCTGTTTTAAATGCAAATGGAGGAGGAGGGAAGGGTATAATAGGAAATACTGATCTGATTTAGGTTTTCTCTGTTTGCTGCACTGTGCATGAGGTTAATTGATGAAGAAAAAAAATGTTTTGACAGCATCCTCACTTTACCTTTAGTGCCTAAAACCTTTGCGCAGTACTGTATAATTGGTCTTATCCAATGAAAATGTCATTTGTTTTGATAGTCTAGACAGTTTATTAGTTTAGAATCCAAAATAACACCTAGATAATTAAGTTCACTCACTTCTGGCATATTTCATCACTACTATTTTACAGAGTAACCACAGAAGTTAAGGCAGACTCAAAAACCACCACAAGATGCCAAAAAAGCATTTGACAAAGAATACTGGGGATTTCTATTCAGCACACTGCACAAGTTTGCTTTGGAGTGTCATTCATCCACTTTAACAGACAAGGATGCCCATTCTCACCATCTTTATTTGCCATCTTCATCAAACTGCTTGGAGTAGCAATATGACTAAACTATAAAATCAAAGCCAAATCTCAGCGTTCCATTAATATATTTACAGGACCCCTACATGTCACTACAGGACACTTTCAGTGTTGTTAATATCTTTTCAATTATTTAAAACTACACTGTAAACTGGATTAAATCACCTATACTACCACCCTTTGAGGATGCCTGAGATTCTGCAGCCTTAGATTTCAGACAGCAGATGATCTTAAACACTGGACCAATTTTCCACTCACTCTAATTGGACAAACTGCTATACCTAAAATAAAAACTCTTCCTCAATGCTTAATAGGGTTGCACGATTCTCGCTAAAATGTGAATCATGCCTTTATCCTCTGAGCATTCATATCACAATTCTTTGACAAGATTCATACTTTTTTTTAAACAATAACATATATATATATATATATATATATATATATATATATATATATATATATATATATATGTGTGTGTGTGTGTGTGTGTATATATATATATATATATATATATATTTGTGTGTGTGTATACACACAGGCCACTTGGATTTTCCTCAGTGTCACTCATATTTTTCCATTAGTGTGAATACTTTCTAGCTCTGACTCCTACGAGTAGGCTGGCTAATTTGTTTCTGTCTGCCTCCTCACTGCTTCTCCTACATGTGCCGACTTCTCCCACAGAAAAATAATTTAAATCACTTGACTTCTTGCAGGGGAAACTGGCTATAAAACTCAACAAATTCAACCAATGTGAGCTTGAACACTGAAATAACCAAGCATCATTTCTATTAATATTTGTTTAGCAGTTATTGATCTCAGTGCTGATTCTAAACACTTTTTTGATTTGATAAATATTCAGTTAGTTACAGTTAGCTGCCTTACTATGAGTGTGATGGATGAATCAATATAAAGCTAGTAGTCACTGCACACTCTCCAATTCCAACTTGCTGTCACAATGCTTTTTTGTTTTGTTTTGTTTTGTTTTTTGCAGGACATTATGTGTTTTCAGGGAAGACTGGCTGCAAAGTAGGGGCAGACAAGGCAGGAATAAAAAGTGCCAAAAATCTAGAGTCTGTGTTTTTCTAGTAATGTGCTCAGCTCTGAGACAGTGAGTGCCTTGGCTCAAATTCACATCAGTTAAAGATGAGTGAGAACAGTGAGCACATGGAGAACAGTTACCTGGATTGGAAACTGGAACAGGCCTCCTTGATGGGCCTGGTGTTGTCTGGATCAGTCTGGTCTGCTCAGTTCAGATCTGGTCTAGTTTTTATTCAGTCTGAATTTGTTTCATCAGTTTGATGTGGTCAATCTACCCAGTATGACCTGATCCTTAAGCAATTGGTGCGAACCGTCAACCTCTGGAGAGAGATTTAAAAAATGATCAGTAAACTGCAAATATGAAATCTTAGTATATAAACAAAATACATAACCAAGACCACATATTTAACAATCACACTGTTCAGATGATAAAACATGATTAAAAAGCAAAATATGCAACATGAAAAACAAGACAACTCCTTGTGTTCCTTAATGTTGAAAAATGTCATAACTGAATCTGGGCTAAATTACTAATTTCCAAAGGTACATATAAAAAAGTTAAAGTAGATTTTCTTTTGTTTTAACTCGCATAGAAACTTGAATTAGCATGGTGGCTGCTCTTCGATTAAAACGTCAAATCGTATGAACATGGCAATCGTATGAACATGGTATGTCAAGTGTGTGCATCAGTTGCTAGTCAGAGAAACAAGAGACTAGCATAATCAATTCCAAAACAAACAAACAAAAAAAACCCTTACATATAAGTAACCAATCTTGCAGTCGTAATGATATAATAACAGAATGTGAAAGGATAACATAAATGATAAGAAATGACTTTAATGGAAACATAGGGCAGAGCGACATTGCACAGTGTGAGGCAGAGCAATTCAACTTGTTTCTGTTGGCCAATCCAATACTCTTAGCTTTGTTTTCTGACTGACAGCACTATCAGCAGCCCAGCAAGAGACACACTCCACAGTGCAGAAGGATTTCCAAGACACCAACTTTTACTTGCACTAAATGTGTAGAAATGTGAGGTTTTCAATACACCAAAATCATCACTGAAACTCAATGCAAAGGATTTTCTGATTGCCTGATAGTCTTTATGAAAAAAAAGAGAGCAAATAACTGAATCTTCATATTGAACAGCCAAATCCGATTTAACTGAAAAAAATCTGGATCAGGTAAGGCCCTACAGTCTGAATCTGCAACCAATTCTTGGAAGGTTTCAGAGGAGACACTTTAGTGGGCCATTTGAATGTTTAATGCGCAGTGACAATAAAATGCAAAGCTCAAGAAGCACTGTTTAAGTAGCAGAGAGCAGACTATTAGGTCAGGACAGGCTTGGTGAGCTCTTTTACTGGGACAAAGCTCTGGGCTAGAAGGGGAAAACCACTATGTCATGATTGAACACTGAAAGGAACTGGTGTTGGAGTGGAAACTGGGTCAGCCAGTCTCTATGGTCTCAAACCAGCCAGCCTCAATTTCCATCCACCACCTACTTCTACTTTGTCAGTGAGTCAGCATGCCATTCAGCTTAGTTTCCCTGTTCTACACTACACCTACTCAGACAGTCAGCCTGTTCATGAAACAGAAACATCCAGGGAGCAAGTCAGCTACCCAGTCTCCCAAACACCTCCACCTTGGCCAGTGATGGAAACAATGAAGATTTTCTCCAAAATTTTCTGAATAAGGAAGTGATATTGAGAAACCAATAAATGTTGCTTTTTACCTTAGGCAGAAATAATAACAAACGTAGCTGAAATGTTGGTGAGAAGGGTCCTCGCCTCTGCAACTATTTGACTAACATACTACATTTTTTTAAATTGCAGCATCTCTGAAACTAAACCACACACTTCATCAATTGCAACAAAGTTCATCAGAACAAGATACGACCCTAAATCATGTTATAGTTACATGTATTTATCAGAAATTAATTTAATGCAACTGCAAAGGGAGTTTAAAGAGCAGCGCAGCAAAGCCATAAACGATTGTTGGCTTTCAGTACACAAATTCAATCATAATAGCAGATTAATTTTTTTGTGGTGGAGCCACACTCTCTAACACTGAAGCTGACCACACTTTATTGAGGGTTGCCAGTACCACTTGTGTGGTGGAACTTTATTTTTAACATACTTAAAGTCACAAGTGCAAGATCAATGAGGAGGATTTAAGAATGTAGTTTTTTCTATTACAACAGTAACCCTCTGATGAAAGCAGCTTTTATGTACTTTGCTGTTTGTGCAATATCTATTTTAAAGGCATAAAATTAAACCCAGATGTTCATTTTGTAATCACAAATCAGCAAAACAAGCAAATATATTAATATAATGGCAGTTATCAAATGTACAAACGAATGATTCATCAACTCATTGTTTCAGCATGAACTTGGCCAGATGCACGGCGGATCAACTAACTGTCGGTCATAATAATGAATCCACAGTGAATTAACACCCAACTCTGCAGTTGCCCTTTGCTCCAGGAGCATTTAAGAGTCTTTCAACTCAGTTTCACTGTTTGGTTCAGTGTCCTTACTCTCATCATCCTTGTTTCCACCAGAGGAAGGCAGTCCGAAACACAACTCCAAATGAATGCTAATGTTGCACCTTGGCCGTATTCTAAAACTTTGAGTTTAGCTTGAGGACACTGACTTCATTAGGACAGTCTTATGTGCTTTACTAACACTATAAAATTAGGGACTCTGCAATATATAATACCTGAGTAATTTTTAAGTCTCTCAGTACCTCATAAGTGTTTTCAGTTAATCTTTCTGATTGTATCTCAGGCTGAACTTAGCTGGAGCTATCAAAAAAGCGCTGTGTGAATTTTATTTCTATGACAACAATATCTTGACAACATATCACCACTGCCATTGTATGACAGACTAGCACTGCCCCATTGCTCTTTAGTACTATTTGTTTATTAACACTAGAGACCCTAAATATCTGTACTATATTTTAACCTAGATGCTTTTTCAGCTGCACATCACCAAACCAACTGGGTCAGAATATGAGGCTGAAATAACAGGTGTATGAACAAACTTATGTCTTATCTGTGTAAATTCATCTTCTGCTGCTAGCAGCTCTTTATCCCATTCAGGCCACAGCTGCATGATATAAAACCTACAGTAGGATTCCAGTAATTGTACATTAAGGAAATTCAAGTCTTCTAAATAATGAATAAGTGGAGTAATTGTGTTAACTTGATGTGCAGTCACATTAAAAGTCGGTGCTTTTCATTATTATAGTTCCTCTTAAAAAGTTCAGTAAATGGGTAATTAGTAATTACACTGTTTAAGGATGTTGTATGTTATGGAGTTCTATGGCCGGTTGAAAAATATTTTGGCCGGGAACTTTTTTCAGTTGACCAACCACTGGCGGATACACCAAAAAGTTCATTTCCAACACTGCTTGCCTTTGTGTAAAATAGTATATGATTTAAATAGTGAAAGCTTGTTATTTGAAATAATACTTTAATCTAAAAATAAGCACGCATTTTGTATTCTTGAGGCATTTAATAACAAAATAAGTGGAGTAATTGTGTTAACTTGCCGACTCTTTTCTTCCCTCCAACTCAGCCTCTTTCACTGCTGCTGCTTATTTAAAGAAAAATGTGTTTTGTCACACATTAATACTCCTACCCTAACAGGGTTAAAAGGGAGGCTCTGATCTTTATTTACCCGTTACCATGGTGAATAGTAGTATTGGAGCACCAATGATATCTTTTGTTTCCCTTTTTCACACACACACTTAACACAGAGACTGAATCCAAATGTCCAGCCCCAAGATTTGCAAACTGAGCACTCATGGGCTTTTGTCACACATACAATGATAATGTCTTCACCCCCATCACACCAAGTATGCAAAGGTTCTAGACCGTGATGGGATAAAATACATTATGAGACAGGACTTCAAGACTTCATATGTTTACAAAGAGATTAACAAAAAATTCTGGTCGTCCCGTTAATAAATAATTTTCATTTTAAAGAATTTTCTGAATGGGTCTTAACAGTATTGATTTAGGAAAATTATATATGACATATGTAGGTCTATTACTTTACATTGTACCTACAACTTCTGGTTAGAGTATGCAGTTAAATATTCCCTTTACATAAGCTACCAAAGAAAACATTATATCAACATTAAAACCCTTAGACAAGGATCCTCACACCATAGAACAAAAACAAACCTACAGATCATTACAAATCCAAATTATTCATCTTATTCATATTCTGTATCAAAAATAAATGTGGCACATTTTTATCATTATTATTAAATAATGAATTATGTATACTGAACTATGGGTAATTTTCTTAGCAAGGTTTGGTGAAGTCTGCACCCTAAGCAGACTCTCTGGAAGTCCACAGAAAGTCTGCTTGAGGCCCCCTGAGGACCTGATGAATTGTGGATTTTGGACAGCCCTAGGCAGTCAACTTCCCACTTGTTAAGTCCACGAGTTTGCAAGTCTAGAAATTTGCTGACCAAACTAACTCTGATCAGCTGTTCAGGAAACAAAAACTCATGAGTTTCTAAACGTTTGGATTATTATCTTCTCGTCTGGTGATAACGCTGCAAGGCTTCTATGAAAGCTGACTTATTTTTAGAGACAGTAAAAATAATAACCAAATTAAATAACAATTGTTTGTTGTAACTAGTGACATAACTGATTATACGAATGACCAGTGACCTCTTATTAACAATCATTAACAATTTGATAAAAGACAAACAAATTAAACACCAATAGGCAAAGTTAGCATACAATTATCAATTTCCTATCAATTTCAGCTGTTGGATTTCTGCTAATTTCCAAACATTTCCACTGTGGATAACTGTGTCAGAGCAACCATGAGTCTGTGACGCAGACACAGAGCCGGTCGTTTTCCATATGCCAGGAATGGCATACTGACAAAGTGTTGTATACTCTGATAATGAAGCAGATGTTCTGAAGGCGGCACGACAGAGCAGGTGACTTAACCGGATCCAGCCACTAGGGGTGCTATTGCGCACAATCGGGCTGAGTGCCGCCGTTTTGAGAGAGAGAAGAAGAGACTGACAGCGAGACGTGTGTATTGCCGGCAGCAGAAGTTGAGCCTGCTACTTTGTATCGTTTGAGCTGCTGTTTGTGTTTCAGTGTGCGTCCAGAGAAACATGAGTTGGATTGTTATTTGCTGGCTGTAATTACATTGTTGTATATTTTATTTGTTCATATGTTTACTGGTTTGGTTATATCTGGTGCTATGAATAATATTTCTAGCAGTGTTAGCTGTTGCCTCTGATGGTTTAAACAGTCATTTAAGTTATATTTATGCCACTGTTCATTTCCATTGCTGTCAGTTAAATATTAGACATAATCATAGTATGTGTATTCCTTCTTTATATGATGTTCATATATTTTCATGCTAAGGATAATTTTATTATTATTATTGCAGATAGTATGTTATAGTCAAGTAAATAATATCTGTTATTGTTTGGTTTTATTTCAGAACCACACACACACACACACACACACACACACACACACACACACACACAACCACACACCTCTTTAATGTATGCTGTCAACACTGGATTAAAGCGCCAGAAAGGGATTGATTGTCTCCTTCATCTCTCCTTTATCTAAGTCTTGGGGGAACTTTGGATGCGTTCTGACCGACGCACACTTCGCGATCACAAATCAGAGAAGCCAGTTTACTAATTTTGAGCCTCCACCACATATGGTCCTTCGAGCCGGATAAGGTGATTACGAAGTGAAATGGCTCAGGTTCCCCCAAGTGAAGATGTACGTCCACGCCGGCGACCACGCCAACCAAGATGGATGGATGATTATGAAGGGTACACCCTCCCACAGGCTGTGAGCTACCCACCATGCACCTCTGCTGCACCAGAGGAGATTGACTGGAGAAGAAGTAGAGAGGGAATTGCCGAGATGACACCCCTCACCCAGCGCTCGCTACAGCCTACTTATTATCCCGCTGAGTTCATAGAGACACCCCTCAGTCATACTGGAGCTGCAGCACCTGTGTATGTGAGTACGCCACGGCCATGTCAGGGCCCACCTGTAATGATGGATGTGTTGCAGCAAATACAAGAGGAGAACAGAAGGTTACAGCTGATGGTGACTGATATGCGACGACAGATGGACAGGAGTGGTACAGCACCTACCAGTTCCCAGCCTGCACAGCTGCACCGTCCGCCCGTAGTACCAGACAGAAATATAGCCGACGATGACTGGCCGCTGCCTCCCCCACCAGTAGCCTTCCCCGATGATGATTATGAGCCATCACGAGACCAGCCTAGACCCTTAGGGCCACCTGCTGATGTTGTGGAGAACCTTAGAGAACGTCTGCAGCAGTTGGAAGCACGACTGTCACCAGCCCCATCCATGCTGTCAGAACCAAAATATAATAGTGTGCCGCCGTCAGTTGCACCCCCACAACGGTTAACCTCAGCAGTGTCACTGCCACACAGCAATGAGAGGACTCAGAGAGTTTTCCAGACTGAAGCTTGCACTCGATAATATTCTTCCTGCTGATGCAACGGAGATGTTCAAGTATCAAGTGCTCTGTGACCACCTTAAGTTCGAAGAGGCTCTCCTGAGAGCGGATTCCTACAGCAACTCCTCATTTCCGTACTCCGACACTATGGCTTCCTTAACCAAACAATATGGTCAGCCCCACCAGCTGTCTCTACAGCGGATTGCAGATCTCATGGAAGAGCCCGCTATCCGAGCTGGCGACACTGTAGCATTCAGGAAGTTTGCTCTGAGAGTCCGAGCTCTAGTCGGGATGTTGGAGCAGCTTGGTGAAGATGGACGCATAGAGTAGTGTGGGTCTCATGTGGCCAGACTTTTGAGGAAGCTCCCCCAAGATCTCCGTGCCACCTTCCGGCGCCATCTTCACTCCTGGAAAGCGGGAATCCCGTCTTTGATGGACTTCGCGGAGTGGCTTGACTATGAGCTGGAAATCCAAGAGGATGGAGACCGGTTCGACAAGATAGAGGATGTCCAGAGAGGGAGAAGCGGGGTGAGGAAGGAGTGTGACAAGGATAAGAGAGCCAGTAGGAAGACCATGAATGTGCTGCATGGTACTGCCCATGACACAGATTGCCAAGCGAGTCAAGCTGAAGTCTCAGATCACCAAGGAACCCCAAAAAAGCCCAAAGCCTACTGCCCCTACTGTAGCAATACGCAGCACTTCCTGGACCAGTGCTTGAACTTCAAGCAACTAACTAAGGAGCAGAAGATGGCCTGGGTGAAGTCCAACAACCGATGCTGGCATTGTGGCCGACACCATCAGGCCGCCCAGTGTAGGTTGAGAGTCCTATGCAAGACGTGCAAGGGGAAGCACCTTGAGGCCTTGCATGAGGTGAATCTCCGGCCTGGCAGGAATGAGCTCACAACAGGGAACGGCACTGGTGCAGAGTTGAAGTCAGCCACAGATGTTCTATATCTGGATCGTCGTGTTGGCTGTGATCAGGTCCTTTTGAAGGTCAGTAAGGTGCTATTGCGCAATGGCGACCACACTTTGGAGACATACGCCATATTAGATGATGGCTCAGAGAGGACGATTCTCCTCCAGGAGGCTGTTCAGAAGTTGCAGCTTCAGGGAACGCCAGAGAGCCTCACCCTGAGAACAGTTCGGCAGGATGTGAAAACAGTACATGGCTCATCAGTAACGTTCAAAATCTCCCCAACTGGTCAACCAACAAAGACATTTACGATCGAGAATGCCTTCACTGCAGGCGGATTAGGCCTTGCTGAACACTCTTACCCAGTGAAGAGGCTTCAGTGCAGATATAAGCACCTCAAGACACTCCCCCTGCAGCAGTTCACAGCGGTTCACCCACTCCTCTTGATAGGTTCAGATTGTCCGCACCTGGTGACCCCTATTGAACCTGTCCGTCTTGGCCCGCCGGGGGGCCCAGCTGCGGTAAAGACCAGGCTTGGTTGGTCGCTGCAAGGACCGGTCAAGTCCCTCCAACAGTGCAACCGCCCACCTCAGTGTTTGTTTGTGGCTGCCACCTCCCCTGCCGCTGAACTCTTTCATCAGGTAGAGAAGCTCTGGCAACTGGACACTCTGCCATACAGAAATGAGAAACTGGTGACTAGGTCAAGGAGAGACCAAGAGGCCATGAATCTTCTAGAGGCAAAGACTAGAAGAGTGGAGGTGGATGGAGTCCTCAGATATGCCACCCCCCTATTGCGGGTTAGTAATATGCCTGTACTCACAGCGCTGCCTGAAGCGGTACTCCCCAGCTTACATAGCACGGAGAAGCATCTTGGCAGAGACCCAGCGAAGGCAGAAGCATATCAGGCAGAGATCACGAAGCTGAAGGAAGCAGGCTACGTCTCCGAAGCTAGCCGGGAGCCGGTGAAGGCTTCAGAGGAGTCGTGGTTTATTCCCCATCACCTGGTGACCCACAACGGGAAACATCAGATTGTATTCAACTGTTCCTATACTTATAGGGATAAGAACCTCAATGAGCTACTGCTGTCTGGCCCAAACCTGGGTGCATCTCTCCTAGGTGTCCTGCTGCGGTTCAGGGAACATTCCACTGCCGTCAGCAGTGACATAAAGGGAATGTTTCACCAGGTGAGGTTGCTGCCTGAAGACCGCCCTCTGCTGCGCTTCCTCTGGCGTGATCTACAGAGAGATTCCCAACCCAGAGTGTACGAGTGGCAGGTTCTCCCCTTCGGGACTACTTGTTCCCCATGCTGCGCCATATACGCACTACAGAGGCATGTACATGATCACACCCACCCAGGAGATGCAGTGCGTGAGTCTGTTGAGAACCACTTTTATGTGGACAACTGGCTACAGAGCTTCCCTACTCCAGATATGGCCAGAGATGTCACAGACCAGCTGAGGGGGCTATTACTGGAGGGAGGCTTTGAGCTGCGACAGTGGGCCAGCAGCATGCCAGATATCATCAGCCACCTGCCTAAGGAGATCAGGTCAGAGAGTAGTGAACAGTTGCTTAATCACACCGTCATGGATCCGCATGAACCTGCCCTGGGGCTGCGTTGGTTATGCCACTCAGATACGCTGCGGTATAAGTCACGGCCGCTGGAGTGCTCCCCTGCCACCATGAGGAACATCTACAAGGTACTGGCCAGCCAATACGACCCCATAGGGTTCTTCACGCCCTATACTACGAGGGCCAAGGTGCTTCTTCAGCAGTTGTGGGTGAAGAAGCGGGAGTGGGACAACCCTCTGATGCCTGGCGAGCTGCTCACAGCGTGGCAAGATTGGGAGAATGAGTTACAGTACTTGGACAACATCAGACTGCCTCGCTGCTACGTTAGTCCAGCCATGGACCATGCAACCAATAAGCAGGAGGTCCACATCTTCTGTGATGCGTCTCAACGTGCATATGGCAGCGTGGGATATCTACTCACGGAAGACGCAGAGGGGCATGTGGAGGTGGCTTTCCTGACAGCTCGGTCCCGAGTAGCCCCCAAGCGCCAGCTCTCCATGCCACGGTTGGAGCTGTGCGCTGCGCTGACAGGTGCACAGCTTGCAAACGTGCTAACCCAAGAGCTAACCTTAGAGATATCCAGAGTGGTCATGTGGACGGACTCCACAACTGTTCTTGCTTGGATTCAGTCCGACTCTTGCCGCTTTAAGGTGTTTGCAGGAACCCGTATTGCAGAAATTCAAGAGTTGACTGATAGCCAGGCCTGGCGCTACGTGGAGACATCAGAGAACCCAGCGGATGACCTCACCCAGGGAAAGTCACTGCAGGATCTCTCAGGTGAGAATCGCTGGACCCATGGTCCCCCATTTCTGCAGCTGCCACCTGACCAGTGGCCTGCGCACCCAGTCACAACGAGTGAAGACATCACTGAAGAGCTGCGAAGGCCCACAACTTGTCTGGTTAGCACGGTAACCAGCACCCACCATTCTTTACCTGATGCTCAGCAGTTTAGCACCTTCGGTGAACTGGTGAAAGCCACTGCAGGGTATTTCCACGGGGCGGCTGCTGATGCTACAGGGACTCCCACAGTGGAGGAGTTCAAGGAAGCAGAACTCAGCATCCTGCAGTCTGCTCAAAGAGACAGTTTCCCTGAAGAAGTCCAGTGTCTAGCAGTTGGGAAACAAGTCCCCTCGTCCAGCTGCCTGATTGCACTGGCTCCAGAATATGATACCTCAGTCCAGCTGATACGGGTAGGAGGTCGACTACGGCGTGCCCAGGGCCTGGAGCATGATGTTATCCACCCTGTAGTCCTTGACCCGAGACATGCTGTGACCAAGCTACTCATCCGACAGGTCAACCATGATCTGAAACACCCTGGTGCAGAGCGACTCTTCGCAGAACTGAGGAGAAAGTTCTGGATCCTTCGTGGCCACGAGGCCATAAGAAAAGAGCAGCGCTCATGCCCTGAGTGTCAGAGGTGGAGAGCCCAACCTGTCAATCCCAAAATGGCAGACTTGCCCCCTGCACGGCTCAGGCTACATCAACCAGCCTTCTACTCTACTGGAGTTGACTGTTTTGGTCCGATGCAGGTTAACGTCGGCCGACGGAGTGAGAAATGCTGGGGCTTGCTCTTCAAATGCCTCACGACGAGAGCAGTCCATATTGAAGTGCTTTCCACCATCAACACGGACTCATTCCTGATGGCCTTGAGGAGGTTCATATCCCGTCGAGGAAAACCAGCAGAGCTGCTCTCGGACCAGGGGACCAATTTCAAAGGTGGAGACAGGGAATTGCAAGAAGCTTTCCAAACCCTCCATCCTTCTCTCCAAGCCCATCTGGCAGAGTACCAGATCAAGTTTCGTTTCAACCCACCTAGCGCCCCCACTTCGGTGGCTCCTGGGAGCGGGAAATCAGGTCGATCAAGGCTGCTCTGACTGCTACCTTGGGCTCACAAATCGTCAGTGGAGAAGTGCTGACCACGATCCTGATTGAGATCGAGGGTATCCTCAATTCCAAGCCCCTCGGCTACGTATCATCCGACGTAGCAGACCCAGACCCAGTTACCCCCAGTCTGTTGCTGATGGGGCGGCTAGACCCCTCCCTATCTCAGGCAGTATATCATGACTCAGAGCTGCTCAGCCGGCGTCAATGGAGGGCCAGTCAAGTGCTTTCCGATCACTTCTGGGTGGGGTTCCTGCGCCACTACCTGCCCACATTGCAAACCCGGTCCAAGTGGCAGTCGGACACATCCCCCCTTCAGCTGGATACGATTGTGATGATCATCGATCCTCAACTGCCCAGAGCATCATGGCCTGTTGGGAAAATCAAGAAGGTGTTCCCTGGGGCTGATGGTCTGATTCGCACAGTGGAGGTCGAAGTTCGAGACCGCACCTATGTCCGACCTGTGAGCCGTCTTATCAGACTCCCTGCTGTACCAGAAGAGAATGAACAATGATAGACTGAGTTCTGCAAATTTGCTAGAGAAAATTTGGGGGCGGCTGTTCTGAAGGCGGCACGACAGAGCAGGTGACTTAACCGGATCCAGCCACTAGGGGTGCTACTGCGCACAATCGGGCTGAGTGCCGCTGTTTTGAGAGAGAGAAGAAGAGACTGACGACAGCGAGACGTGTGTATTGCCGGCAGCAGAAGTTGAGCCTGCTACTTTGTATCGTCTGAGCTGCTGTTTGTGTTTCAGTGTGCGTCCAGAGAAACATGAGTTGGATTGTTATTTGCTGGATGTAATTACATTGTTGTATATTTTATTTGTTCATATGTTTACTGGTTTGGTTATATCTGGTGCTATGAATAATATTTCTAGCAGTGTTAGCTGTTGCCTCTGATGGTTTAAACAGTCATTTAAGTTATATTTATGCCACTGTTCATTTCCATTGCTGTCAGTTAAATATTAGACATAATCACAGTATGTGTATTCCTTCTTTATATGATGTTCATATATTTTCATGCTAAGGATAATTTTATTATTATTATTGCAGATAGTATGTTATAGTCAAGTAAATAATATCTGTTATTGTTTGGTTTTATTTCAGAACCACACATACACACACACACACACACACACACACAACCACACACCTCTTTAATGTATGCTGTCAACACTGGATTAAAGCACCAGAAAGGGATTGATTGTCTCCTTCATCATTTTTATCTAAGTCTTGGGGGAACTTTGGATGCGTTCTGACCGACGCACACCTGAAGAAAGCACTTATTGCCTGTAGCTATGCTGACTTTTCCCTTTCCCATATTTGAACACGTGTAAGACAAAGGAATATTTTGACAGCTTGGAAATTATGCTTTTTCATTTTCTTGCCAATAAAAAGGTTGATACCACTCTCTTATCTGTACAGCAAATATGTAGCTGGGGCCAGTAGCCAACTTAGCTTAGCACTAAAACTGTAACAAGGGTTACCAGCTAGCCAAACCAAAGGCGACAACAAAATCCACCTACGAGAACCTCAACGCTCACAAATGTATGCACTGTATCTGACTTGTTTAACCTGTACAAAAACCAAATTGTAGAAGAGATAATTTGTATGTTTTTGGGGTCTCCAGGAAGTTGCTGGTCCTGGTAATTTTGTCATGTAAAGAAAATAATAATAAAAATATATAGATAAAATATTTTTTTCTCATGAAATCAAGGCAGCCTATTTTATTTCTCTCTTTACTAAAAGGTATTTGACGGCATCAGCCTTTTTTATTGATAAGAGAGGGAGTTATTTATATAGATTTATTTTGGCCATTTGGTGAATCCTTCAAATCCAAGATATTACACCACAGGTGTTTTCACTTATCCTGCTTGATTGACAGTCTTCTCAAGACTTTGTGAACATGCTCGCATTTAACACCTGTCTGGTTCTCCTGTTTGTGCAGTTTTCCCTGCCCTGTCATTATTCTGAATGTGCAGTCACATTAAAAGTCGGTGCTTTTCATTATTATAGTTCCTCTTAAAAAGTTCAGTAAATGGATAATTAGTAATTACACTGTTTAAGGATGTTGTATGTTATGGAGTTCTATGGCCGGTTGAAAAATATTTTGGCCGGGAACTTTTTTCAGTTGACCAACCACTGGCGGATACACCAAAAAGTTCATTTCCAACACTGCTTGCCTTTGTGTAAAATAGTATATGATTTAAATAGTGAAAGCTTGTTATTTGAAATAATACTTTAATCTAAAAATAAGCACGCATTTTGTATTCTTGAGGCATTTAATAACAAAATCAACCACAGATCATTGACATGGCTGAATCAAGAAAATTGCTAAAATACTGCATCTCTAGTATTGGTCACTACGCTGAGCAATACAGACAGAAAGCATTAATCACAATATTTTGAATAAATACTTCCATGTCCATAATTAGGCAAGAGAAAACTTTGAGACACATTCATTAGCACTAACAGGTGAATAGGACAGACATTCATGTCATCAAGCAAGAAGAGTCTAATACTTTCAGAAAATAGTGTCTTGTATCCATAGTGTAGCCATTATGAGACCAGAAAAAGGCAACATTTAAATTTAGTCAAACTATAATCAAAATCACCTGGCCCTAGGCAGCCCAACATCAAACTGCTGACATTGTCGGCAAACTCTTATACCACCTATGACTACCAGTATGGAAGTTCCTAATATTTATGTCTCTAATATTTCCCTTTTATTTTTCCCCATCTCAATTACCTTTGCACCATAATTTTTCATCTACATGTTTCCCAACAGAAATGACTGGTTTGCATGTCTTCGTGATCAACAGGGTGGTTAACCGCAGCCCTGCTGAATCATCACAACAAACTTCTGTTATCAAAATGTCTTTGTGTCAACATATCAGTACTGATAAGCACTAATGTAGGTTGCTACCTGTCTAAAAGCAAAAACAACAACACTTGTCAGTCTTAAGTTCACAGTGGATCTCCTGTCATGAAAAGATTAATACACAAATTACTTGTAACACTACTGTTGAGGCAGAATTGTGAGAATTATTTTAACAGGATTGAGAACACAAACATCGCAACACACATTGCTCATTTAGGAATCCAACAAACATACAGTAAAAGGCAACTAATCTCTTAAATTAAACTTAAAATGACTGTAGACTGTTAATCAATATTTAATTTAATTTTTCCCATCAAAGATCACCAAATAGTTCCACACAGAAAATGAACCCCCATTGTACCTTAAAAAATCCGTCTGTGAGGACTCATGCTGGTGACAATGATCAGAAGATTAACTAACAAAAATAGCAACCATTCCTCGTCCTGGTCCAGATCTGCAGGAACCCTTTTCACGTTAACCCCGTGCTCCTAGACCACAAGTTTAGGATCTCTTGCTGTGAATCATTCAGCAAACGGCAGCGATTGTGCCTGGCGCACAGAGTGACCAAATCCCAAAGCTCAATATCATGATCATCTTTTGGGAACCACTGCGGAGACTGCAGAGACCGAGCGGTCGCCACATTTCCACTGCCAAAGCCAACACTGTGTCACGATATTTCATAACCAATCGTGAGCCTACTGATTCGAAACAGCCATGGTGTCAGTAAGGTTCACAACCACACATTACTGTGGTATTTTATGAAATGTGCAATGGGGGCTTTTACGTTATAGCAGCAGGATGGATGCTGTCGAAGAAACCGTGTGCCAGATACCCACCAAGGCCTGTTTACATAGCTAGCGTGCTAGCATTGGATAGCATTATTCACTTAGTCGCTCGCACTTCTGGGTGACGTTTAGTTAACATTTAACGAACCTGGCACTTACCTATGCACGAGCTTCCTCTAAGACCTGGTAATTGCGGACAACAGTTAAAGCTGAGGTGGCATGCTGAGGGCGGTTTCCCTACCTTTTATCTATAACGGCATTTAGTCCCGTTGCCTAATATTAGCATACATCTGCTAGCTAAGGAACGCTAACTGTCAAGAGTTGGCCAGCGAGCTAACGTCCCTCCTCCTGCTCTAGAAAACCACACTGACATGACCATGGTGCTGGGAAAACATCGACGATATCCATCCTGGATTAAACCCCACCAAAGTCACTAAGAAGCAATATCGATAACTCACAGGCTTGTTTCCATTGTATACTTACAATAGGTCCACTGAGACTAGTCTATCCATTGGAAGCCGCTGGGTAATATGTAAAGGCAACCCACACAACTGTGACATAAACGTATTTCAATCGGTGACCCAGTTTCTCTTCACCGTCATGCCTGTCGGACCACTAACCTAGTTTTTCAACCAATGGCGTTTGTGCTACTGCCGTAGGTGTCCCTCCAGCCAATCAGACACAGGTTCAGGCTGGGAAAATATGATGGACGTGGTACTTGACCATTGACAGCCGGGTTAGTACGGAATGCAGAGGCTACTTGTGTGTGACTGTGTATGAAGAACACTGCAATAGAAGGTAGGCTTACAGTACGGAGCTGGACCGGTGCCTAATTTCCTTACACTGTGTTTAGATGCTTTAAATGAATTTATGTAGACTAAGAAAAAATACTTATTTCTAACAAAACTGTAGTGTTTTTAAGGTTACTCAGATATAACCATTTGAGAAAAAAAATGCTCCTTTATTCTGGTTCCTCCTGCAATTTGTCACCTATCTGAATATACAGTATCAAAGAAGGTAAAGTTAATTTTTCATTGTAAAATTAATTTATCGTGTTTTGTGACAATGACAATGACTGAAGTGTAACTTCAGACACCCATAACAAGTAACACACTTAATGCCTGCATCAAGTTCCAGTGGTGCCTACATTTACGCCTCCTGCTGGCCACATTTCTACCTCCTCTACTGTCCAAAACCAGGTCCAAACATGAAAACACACAATAAATACTGTAACCTGCAATTTAAAGGTTACATGTGTTCATATGTGATGAATGTGTTTTTTCTTTCCTTTATGCCACTGAAAACTGTTAGATAAAGTACTAGTGGGACAGAAACAAACACTATACACGCACACATAGTCGTATTTACCCACTAGGGGTCCCTGAGACAATAGATTAGCTGTGAGCCCTCATTGACAAAAATGTATGCACCAATAAATTTTGATACAAGGCTCCTTAAAGAAGATAAATAGAAAAGACAGGTAATAATGCAGAGCTCCCGTTGAGGCCTTTATCATTTGATTTGATATTGTACCTTAGCAGTGTACAATACTGTACATTCAAAAAGAAATGATCAATTAATCAAATTGTCACAAAGCAATTATATGTACCAAATATGGGCTCTTCAGGACCCTTTAAGGCCTGGGTTCCAGGGAAGTTACTTGCTTTGACTTGTTGGTTATCCAGCCCCAAGCTGAGAGAAAGCTGAGAAAAAGAAGTGAGCAATTTTATATATATATATATATATATATATATATATATATATATATATAAAGAAGTTTTATTTGTGGTTTTATGGTAAAAAAAAAAAAAAAGGTAGGGTAGGATCATGATGATGTAAAATAATTTAGTTCTGTCATTTCTTAGTTTAAATTCTGTCATTTGTGTGGGTGGATCTGCTTTGGCATACAGACTAATGTCATTACATTAGTTATACTATTGTAAGTTACTTAAACGGTGTCAACTGTAATCATTTATGTTACCCTGCATTTTATTTTCATTTCAACTAGTTGTCCTTTGGAGTGTGCTGTTTTCACATGTCATCATCCCACAACTGCAGTACTGGACTAAGCATATGAATAGCATTGCTGTATCCCACAATAAGATACATTTTAGTCAGACATATACACTTCAATTACTTCAGAAACAAATACAAGGCCTTTCCTCATCAAAAGAGATAATATAGCATGTATAAAGTATGGAAAATAGTTGATGGAGTGCTGTTTACTGCAAATATAATTTCTGCCAATAGATGCCAGTGCTGGGTCATATTAAAACAACATCGGATGTAAAAGTAGAATTTACACAGTTTTCATTCCCATGTTGTTTTGTTATTGTTGCTTGTTTAGGCTGAAGTTTTTCTGCATCCTTTGTGCTTTGTAGATTTTCTAAAAATGTTTTTCAAACCATAAGAGAACAGTTATCCAAACCTCTCAAATACACTAAAAATAACTGAAGATTCTTATCATTTTGCAACAGAGACTCGTGGCGTCTGTTGTATTTGTTCTAACAATAATAGCAAATCAGCAGCTCTACAATATTCCTGTGTGGACACGCACCTGTAGTTGCGTTGTCATTTGTGTGGCATTCACTGTACCCACTTTCCCTCTTTTTCCTGAGGTGCAGGAAAATATCGGAAGTTGTAAGGTAGGTAATGTGAAGATTTTTTTTAGACCAAGTGTTTCATGTCTCTAAATTTCAATTATCCAACAAATGTTTCGGATTATCCTCTACAACAATTTCACTGCCTTCATGTATTGTCGGATATATTTCAGTTAGGGCTTTGGTATGGTTCCTGTTGCGTAAAGTGATAAGAAGTGATAAGTAAAGTGAAAGATAACATCAATGTAGCAACAGCACATTAAGAATAACAGTAGTTTGGGCAAAGAGCACACGTATGCAAACGATGTTTTAGTGTGACATTTGATCAACAGTCCTGGACCAGTATCCTACAGATGTTATTGTTTTAATTAGAGTAATTCGTAATTAATTAGCCTACTTGCGTGGCGCCTATTTTCATTCACAGATATTTTTTCTTTACTCCACATCCCTAATCGTTATTTAAAAAAAAAACAGTCTAATATCAAGCGCTTGAGCGGACGAGATATGAGCTTAAGAGTTACGAGGAGCTCCTGAACGCATCGTGCCTATCACATGGCAGGTGATAGTTGGGGGAGCTCGCGCTACAATACAGCGCAGAGTACAGACGAGGGGCAACTGTAGAGTATATGACATCTTGCCAGTGTGAGTGTGTTTCGTATGTGTGTTATGAGCATGTCTGTGTATGTTTGTGTGCTCATTTTATCTTGAAGTGTCTCCTCAACAGAATTAAAGGATTTGTTTCGATAAAGCGTCAGAGGAGTTGCTCAGCCTGTCGTAAGTAAAATGACAACATGAAGCTAATTACTGTAGTAGTCTGCCTGTGTAATACATTTCATTCTCCCCCTGCTGTTGTCGGAAAATGTCATTTAATTTCGAGGACAATTGAATATGAATATTATAGTGCTACTGTCGGAGATAATTTGAAAAAGTCAACATTAAGGATGAAAAGTTAATTTCTAACTCCGTAGCAACAGACAGTTTACGGGGCTGTCGCGGCTTTCTTTCTTTCTTTCTTTCTTTCTTTCTTTCTTTTTCATGGGCTTTTGTACCTACGGATAATGAGAAATATATGTTCAACGCCTTTAATGTGTTGTTGACAACTTGGGTTGTCTGTGATGAACAATAGTGTTGTCAGTGAAGAAAACATACCTAAAATCCTTGAAAATGCTTAGGTTATCAGTATAACATTGCGTGGCACATACAGGATAGGATACTGTGGAATATTTAATATGTACTTATAGTTAACAGATAGATGTTTTTTTTGCCCACATGACAGCAAATTTGGCTTGTGTGCAAGTAACAATAGAAAACATGGTACTTTTACTGTGACTCTGGTGCTTCTCTGCTCCCTCAGTCATGTACTGTCAGCTTGGAGCTATTAAATGATGTTTAGTTGCACTGACACATGCTGTGTAATTGCAAATCATCAGCTTCTGACAGCGTGAGTAAAGGAGGAAGGGTGTGAGGGAGAGAGGAGGGACAGAGAGAAAGAGGGGGTGCTGTTATGCTAATGGCAGAATATCAAGGCTGATGTGTGGCTCCCCTCTGCTAAAGCATCTGCTGCATCTAACACTGGAGTTACACATGTACTCACACAGGCACGCGCGAGCACACGCACACGCACGGACATCACAGACAGGCGGCTTGAGAGAGCTGAAGGAGTCTCCTGCCACTGAATACAGCAGGCCGGTGCCTCCTTTCTATTGCAAATCTCATTTAAAAGGGAGAGAGTTGAAAGGCATCATTGCCACTGAGGACAGTGAATTGATTAAAGCTGCTTCAGTTGGCAGTTGGATGGCATTAGCACTTAGAAACAACAGAGGAAATAAAAACAGGAGCTAAAGTGAAGTGGCAATAAATACATTTATAACAAATTTGTCATTGTACCATTCATAAAACAGTTTGTTCTGGCAGTGTCGTCAGCCTGCTTGTTCTAAAGCCATGCATGTGCTCATATGCACACATGCATAGTGAACACACACTGGATCAGCAGATGATGGCACTTATCCCTGTGATCAAAGCTGCTGGAGTAATACCAAGAACAGTGCTTTTCTCTGCAGTCATATAGGTTCAGATGATGCCTCTGTCATCTTAACTACTGCTGCTAATCGCACCACTACTGTAGTTCACTGAGGGTAATCCACTGTTCCGTAATGGGGAGGAGAAATACAGAAAGGGAGATGAATGAGAGGAGAGAGGAATGACTACAAAAGAGGGATGAGATAGGGAGAGCAAAGAGAGGAAAAGGGTAGAAACCAGGGAGACAAAATCAGGCTGTTGATACACAAGGACAAACCTCTCTGCTGGCTGAGGAAATGGAAGAGGAGATACTGGGAGAGAGAGGGAAAGAAACAAAAAGCATAAAAATGAAATGACTGTAGTTTATTAGAGGTTATCTTTGGTTTGCTGCCAAGTGAAGGAGGAGGAAAGAAAGGAAATGAGAAAAAACAGGTAGAGGAGAGCAGAGGATAGAGAGTACAGGCCATAGTCATCTTCCTGTCAGAGTGCTTGTGGGCCATCATGAAGGAATGGATTAGTCTTTTGATGAGTTAAAGGTTTAACATATGATGAAGGAAAGTACTGTGTTGGTGGAAATGTTTGATAATGTTAAAAAAAAGACTGTGCAGCCTGAGCTGTCTGTATGTGATAGCTATATGATAGCTCTTTTAACGAATAAAAGCCTGTTTGAGGAAAGACAGATGTCATGTTATAGATGACCCACTACATCTCTCTGACTTTGAACGTTTGACTTTGGATGACATTTCTCCACTGTTTGGACAATTTATTAACAAAAATAATCTGTAGATTAATCTGCAAAATAGTCATTAGTTGTGGATGTAATAGACAATCCTTTTCTCGTTAATTGTAACACAGTTTGACATTTCTTTCGTTGTCATGTACCTCCTGTATTTATAATATATAATATATTTATATATAAGTGTGTGTTTTAGCCCTAGATTATTGCAGCATCAGGCCTGATGTGTTTGATATACCATCTTGTAATCCTCTTGTTCAGAAAGATCAATTAAACAAAGTAAGTTGTGCGGTTGTGCTGGTGTACCTTTACTGTACAGTTCTCTGTACCTTGAGAAGTGCAAGTTGAATGAAGGCAAAGAACAGAAGGGTGGGTGAAAGATATCCAGCTGTTGTTGTATGTCAAATGTAAATCACAATTTGCTTCTAATCAGTCTTACTGATACTGATACTACTTCACCTACTGCCACGCCATTCTCTCAGGCATCTCTTTTTCTTTCCTGATTGACCTGATACATTTCTACATATTTTCAGACTCCAGACTAGTGGATCTCCATTAAGACACCAATATTGATTGATAATACACTGTATATGTGACAGAACTGTAAAACTTTTGAAACAAAAAAGTGACACTTATCTTAGTCGAGGAATGTTGGAAGAGATGGATGGTGGTGTAAGAGGATTTGAAGGGGTGAGGACAGGAAGTGTTAAAATGGCAAATTAGGATGGAGAGAAGGGAAATTAGCTGTGTTGTTAACAAAGGAGTGGAGGATAATAGCGTGTATTATTTGATTTTGTCTCCATTAGCTCTTACTCTACTCACTGAGAAAAACAGGGAGTGACTGTGATGTTGCACTGAGCTGAGCTGAGCCAGTATATGAACCTCTGCCACAGTTTAGATAATTAAATAATCACTTTTAAGTAATAATGGAAAGTTAAGTTTGGACTTTTAATATACATATACCTTTTTCCATGTTATGCAGTAGTTGAAGAAGAAGTTGATTTATCAGTATTCTCTGCTTTGGATGCATACACTAAAGACACGTGCATTAACACACAAATGACCCTGCCTTAAAAAACTGGGCATACATGTGAGCATTGCTGTAGTCAAATCTCATGGTTTGACTTGTCAGAAACAATATCAAACAAACCAGCAGATGAACAGAGGAGTGTGTTAAAAGTACAGAGCAGTATGGAGGGAGAAAGAAAGGAGAGGGCAAGAGGGTGGAAAGCATCAATGGGCAGTTTGAGAAAAGAGGGATGGTAATAGGGAAGAAGAGATCAGTGCTGGATGATAACTGAGTTGGGAAGAGGTAATAAGAATGAGGCCAGAGGACAATCGTTGGATTCATTTAAGTCATTTTTCAAGCCAAACGTTTTCTAGTTTCAGCCTCTAGCTTCTATCTAAATTTACTTGCTCAGTAGATAGAGTAGATGGAAAGTGGCCTTTAATATTTTGAAGTACAACTTATCTGTCTGTGTTATCTGTCGATACAACAGCTTTACACTGATTGTTGCCTCTATACTTGGAACTTGGAGCTACATATTTTTATGTGCTTATAGACACAGCTTTGACCTCCCTACAGTATATTCACTCAGTGGTATGCCAAGTGGTAAAGACATCTTGAAGAACCTGCCATCGTTCTGCCATGTGTGAAAAAATGTATAATGTATATGTATAATATATAATGTTGGATTCTTAATAACACTGTAAATAGTGTTCTAGGGGAAAACACATTGCACGTGACATCTTAAACTCTTGCTACTATAGGTTGGCAAACATTTAGATGACACATCTTGTAAACATATTCCTTCATTATCTTATAAAAAATCTGGAGTGAACCACACAGACCTGCTTCATTAGACACTCCAAATCATGCCAAAGTTATTTTGCAGTGGCATGTAGTTTGTCAGCTTGAGTGGTGGAATGTGTTGAGGCAGAGCATAAGGACTAAGAATTTGGTAAAGCTAAAAAATAACATTTTCAAGTTTCAGCTTCTAAATTGTGAGGATTTACGACTCTTCCATCTCTTATGTGATCAGTGTGTGTTGCATTGCAAATGACTCAGAAGTCACTTTAAAACTTGATTTGAGCCAGCGGGTCTGGATTGAACCACATCTGTATGGATCCAATTTAAATCACATTTCAGACCACCTCCAAATGTGGTTTGAATCCAGTTTGCAAAAATAGCATTTCATGTGGTTTTATATGGTCCAGACTTTCTAAACTCAGTCTGGGTACAGCAAGAAATGGATTTGGGATAGAAGTCTGAACAAGGCTTACTTAGCCAAGAAATTGTATTTACATTTTTGTACTATATTCGGATGTTTCATGAACAAAACAACTAATCAATTACTCTAAGAAAAAAAGAAACTGGCAGATCAATTGACAGTGAAAATAATTGTTATTTACAGCCCAAGAATATGGAAACACAGGCATATCAGAAGCAAAATGGTGTTGCACTGTGTTCATTTGCCTCAGTGGACCTGCGGACCCACTGCAGTTGTCCACATCCAAGTACTCACAGACATATTATGATGTGAAACATTAGCTGACACTAAAACAACTAAAGAAATACTAACAGATTCTTCAAATTCTATACACTTTTCTGGTGAATGTTTGGATTTGTGTCACTTTCAGGAATTCACTCATTTGGTAATTTAACCAGCAAGTGGGAAAATGCATTTACTTAAAATTTGCTTAATCGATGTTAAACATATGTAGCTACTTTGTAATGTTATTTTTGAATATTTGACTTAATCTCTATAAATATGGAGCATGTTTATTTCTGCTTCTGTTACTGCAAGGATGTAATCCTCATTGTAGCTCAACTAAGACCCAAACCAATAATGTCTCCAGGATATGTGGCTGATGTCAATATTTGATGTGGATTTGATTTCAGCAGATTATTTGTTTTAACCATCTTCTGTTGCAAGAGTTTTAGAGACATATATGGCACTGGCTGTTCTCTGCTGTAACCTGCCTCTGTTTCACATCTTTATTTTATGGAAGCAGGAGTAGTTTGGAGAGAACAGCACTAAACTAATACATACACACACATAAACACACAGGGAGAGAGGAGAAATTCAGAATGCTTAAATGAGGATATTACCAATCATTTTAGAAAGGGAGATATCTCATATTACAATGATACTGTTTCATTTTCTTGAGCAAAAAGATTGTCATTTTCAGTGAAGAGATAAAATACGTATGAGATGTTAAATATAAGCCTAATTTTAATATTTATCTCAGTCACCTAATTCTCCAGTTTAATTGTGGCCAGTGGATGTGGACAGATAGTTATTCGTGATTCTCCTTTTTTCAAATCAAATGGAAATGGAAATTGAACTAATTGTAATTGTATGAATGTACTAGAGTAATTAGTTTCTGTTTTAGCCCTGCTGCAGATTGGTCTGTATCCTGCTTGAGCATGGTGACAGTTCCTCTTGGTTGTGGAGCAGCAGGACAGCAACTATGAAGCATTTTCATAGCTCAACCAAGCTGGTGAAACATCCCTGAGACCCTTGCAAACTCACACAGCCTGTGCCTATGTGACTGTAAATTATCCCAATCTGATCTGTTGCTTCTCTGTCTACAGAGCATATTAGCAGGCTGTGACTCTTACCTGTGTAACCCTTAGTCTTCTGTAGCCAAGGTGCTAACCCCTGAAGTGCAGCACTCACTGTTTTGTCCTGGCTTCCTACATGCATGGCTGTCATGTGGAGATAGACGAAGGGCATCCTGCTACTCTGTGTTAATTTATTTATTTGTTGTTGTTGTTTTCTGGTGGAAAGTTATTCTTTTAGAGCTTCCTCTATCTTAATCAGTCATAGAGCACAAACAGTTAATGGTCTTAGTTGGTTTGTTCACTTGGCTTTCAGCAGGAGCTGTCATTGGCATTTACCACTACCGCCTTTTGTTGTATATATTCCTCGAAGATGACCACACTGGACCAAGACATCTGGTTTTAATTTACACATTGATATAAATCAGAAGGAAGAATTTTGGAAGTTTTGTGAAGAGCAGCCCACGAAGACAAAAGTGGTTCTTTATTCAGAAAACTGTGTACTGAATAAAGCTGTCTCTGTTCTCTTAAAGTAGCATTCCACCAGTTTTACATAAAGGTCAGTTAAGTCATAAATATAAACAGTTGAATAATGTCTTCTGTGGTTTAGAGGAGAAAACTTTGGAGACCACAATGTACATTTTAAACCTGAGGGATGAACTTGAAAGAAATGCATTAACCAGGTAGGAAGGCCAAAGGAACTACTCTTTAATACAATCCTACTGACTTACTATCACCTTTCTAACAGTTTTAGCAATATGATCAGTGGACGGCCCATTATTTGTTGTCTTGGTACAAGGTTACAACTGATTAGCAGGACTTAATTTAATTTGATTAATTTAACATTCATGGTTTGGATTGCATCATGAAGGAGTAGAGTAAATGAAATTTACTAGTAACAAAACAATCAGCAGACGCTTTAACCTCTAAAATTTGAATTTGAGGTTTACTCTTGTAGTGCATAGTCTATATGCACACACAGTACAAGTTAATGCACACAAACCTTTACAATTTCCTCGATAGTAATATGTGGCTGTTCCTCCTGTGGTGCTTTTCTGTGTCATCTTCAACTTCAACACGTGGCAGAATGAGTCCAATTATTCAATTGCCCACTTCATTACTCAAGCAGTAGCTCCCATTGGATTTTTCAGTCCCCAGCTATGTGCGATTGGTTATTCCAAGCTGTCATAGGAGGTTGTGTTTGTTCCTTAATGTGTGTGTATTAAGTAGTGTTGACATGTTGTTTTTACAGCACTGGCTTGCTGACACTGGTCCTTGATTTCAAGGGTATCTATGCCCGGTCAACAGAAGTTAGAACGAAGAAAATGCAAATTAAAAAACAGATTTCAGTTATGTTTTTTTTTTTTTTTTGAACACCACTGAATAATGAGGTCTTCTAGAGAGACAAAGGTTTTGTTTTGATAATTTAAAAAATGTTTCATATCTGAGGCTTTGTAATGGATAGAACTCTCTATGCATGTAGATGCTTTGTTTTATTGATAATTGTCTTTATTGCTACTTTTACTGTTTATGTGTTCTTTAATATTCATATTTTAAGTGTGTTTCGGAACAGCTAAACTACACCTATTGTGTTTAGATAAATGCTAGAAATAAGGTGAAATAAGTGAATGCACAGAAATATTGTATATTATCCTTCATACTGGAGACTGCTGCCAGAAACTTCTACTCTGTGTGTTCTCCACTTTATGATTAAAGGCAGTCTTGTAAAAGAAAATACTTACAGGAGACTATTCAATCTAATTTATTTATATAGCCACATCACAACAACAGCCATCTCAAGGCACTTTTTTCATATAGAGCGGTGGTCTAGACCATACCTTTAAAATAGGTATTTACAGAGAGAGACCCAATAGATCCCACCATGAGCAAGCATGAGGCGATGAAAAGAGAGGAAAACTTCCTTTAAGAGGCAGAACCTCGAGCAGAACCGATCAGGGTGGGCGGCTATCTGCTCACCGGGTTGGGCTAAGAAGGAGAGAGAGAGAGGGAAGAGGGGGAGAGAATAGCGAAGAAGAACATAGCATAACACAGGTTCCATATCAGATGGGTGAGGTAATACAGTAATACAGCAGTAGTAATGATAGTAGTGATAATTAAAGTATTAGCTGCTACCACAGCAATACAACTAATAGCAGTGTAAGTAATTTGTAATTGTAATTGTAGTGACACCTCACTGAGCTGCCCCAGATACAAGTCTGAAAATGTAAAAACTCAAGAAAATCAGAAACTTAAGATCATGTAACAAATTCAGACATCTAATTAATATCATGAACCCTGTCAGCTATAACAAAGTTGGAGAAAACCATTAAGACAATCATTATACATCACTAATATACAGAAGTTTCCAATAGTTGAAAAAATGTTTGCCATTAGCATAAGCAAACAGTCGGGTTTGTTAATGGTTCAACAGCTTCCAACAAAATGAAGTTGTTCACATGGGTTGAGAGAATGGGTGGATGTATATTGATGTTCTACAAACATCTGTCTAGTCTGTGGCAAGTTAAGATCATTTCTGTGGAAAAATCTGCACAAGTTCTTTTGCACCAAGTTCACTTTTGTTAAACTTTGTTGACCAGTGGAATGGTGACAGGTGACCTTCTGAGGAACAGAGAGCTGGAAATAGGGAAAGCTATATTAGCTAATAAAGCAAGGCTTGATTGAATAAGGAATGACAAAATCTTGAACTTTTTCATCGCCTATCAGGTCACTGTAGGTAAAAAAAAATACAGTGCAGGGGATGGGGTAATATTATGAAGCACTATAAAACTTGAATATTCTCTGAGATTATAAAGTCAGAAATTTCTGAGAAAAAAACGTCTTGTGCACATTTCCAAAACGTGATTGTCACAATGTAGACATTTTTATACATAATGCAAAAACTCAAATTAATAGGCTATATTACCCATCCCAACAAAGAAGCATGGTATGTCGACACTTAAGAGACTAGTGTCGATGGTGCAAATCCACTTCTTGAATAAACTGTGTCGTCCACTACCAAGCCTCTTGATGCACATATGTTGCAAAAACTTGTGGATGAACTTTGGTGTGCCACTGGATGATATGACAGGGCTGTATGACGCAAATGAACAAACACTTGGAATTCATTAGCTGTTGTTTCATGAAACCTGATGGTGCTTGAAACATAAAACCAAAAGCTTCAAACAGCAAACATGCCTCCAACATTTTTTGGGTAACTTAACTGTTAATTTTTGATTTATTTTTTATTTGAGCACCAAAAATGTGACTGCAACAGAGTCTCAACTGTTCTGATTGGCATGCTGCCCTCCATCAGCAAAATTACAGTTAGACCTTGAGAATGAAATAACACCATGACATATCAGTTTGTATGAAGCATCACATAATTATGTGTTGTGCATGAGAGTGTCAGGTTACAAGAACTCTGTTCTAGGAAGTTGTAGCATAATATAGCATCCTTTGCTAACACTAGGGTTGCAAAGCACATGATTAAAAATATCATGTGGAAGAGAAGCAGGTCAAAACTTGAGAACCCATTTATACATGAGGCTGTTATTGGGTTTTGCCTGACAAACTCGATCTCACCACTGCTGTACAGCGCTCTGCATCTGTGTGTGAATGTGTATGACAAGGCCATGTAACATTGGCTTGTCAAAGTAATTTTACCATGGTCATCACACACACACACACACACACACACACTGCCCCACTCCAACAATCATTTATTCGTGAGCAAGTGTTGTGAGGTGGAAGAGCTAAATATAGTCATAGAAATGTTTGTGTACACATCAGCCATGGGTTGGGGTTTCATCAAACAATTTGCCATTGCTATTGAGACACTTTGTACTACAAAAATATACACATTGTAAGACATAAATATGAAAAATGTGTGACAAAAATGAGGCTAATGTCAGTGACTAAAACTAAAATACATGTTTTTGTTGACTTAACACTAAACTATAATGAAGTCACTCAAATGTAACTAAAACTAATGTGCATTTAAAACTAAAACCATGAAAGATGAAAATCATTCATCAAAATGTCTACTAGTCCTTATGCAGCACAAAATTTGAATCTCTGTCTGCACTATCGACTGCACAAGTAAACTGGATGCTTGTTTCATGAACCGTAATGTTAATTTCCCATCGTTGGTCCTAGTGCTGCTAAGCAACTGCATTCACTGTTTTCAGTTTTTGACTTTTTTATGTTGTTCAACCAAATACAGCGAACAAAGGAGCACTTTTTCTTGCTGTCAGGAAGTCACCATCACATTTTCTAGTGCACAGGTGTGGAAGATACCTGTCGGAATCCAGCTGAGCTGCAAGAGGAAAACATGAACTGGCTTTAACTCTAGTTTTATTGTTAAGAGCAACATCAGTTGTCCGGCTACCAAGATGGCCAAGTGGTGGAAAATGCTTCAAAAACCACAACTAAAGGAGAGAAAGAGAGAGAGAGTGGTAGATTTTTTGGCTGAACTAAAGGACAGAACAGGGAACATCCTCATCTTAAATGTCAGTGGTCCTGTCGCATTGATGTCAATTGGTGAAGAATCTGGTGTTTCTTGTTGACTCGGCTCTGTTCACAAACACACACACTCACACATGCACTCAGTTGTATTTACCCTGTGTGACAGGAGGGCCTTGGGGGCTTAGGTCTGGCCTCTAGCTAGTGACACTAATCCAAACAGGCTAAGTGAAATGAGGAGGAACAGGAAACTCACACACATCCCTCTCTCTCTGTATATGTGTGTGTCTCTTGCTTTTGTGTTTTTCTGTGTCAGTGTTTAACCCTTCTTCTCAACCATACAGGCTCACATGCATTTTGGCATTTCCTGTTCTCACAGGCCCATCCCAATAATTGACCCACGTCAAGGTTTTGGTGATGCTGGAATTTCAAACAGTGAGCTACCAAGCTCTCTGTTGATGTTTGACGGGTAGACTCAGTTAATATTTAACATGTTGAAACCCCTGACTCTCTGCTTGTGTGTTACTGACTAGTTCTGTAGAAATATTTATGTCATGACCGTTCATCAGTGAGTCTTTGAAGGTAGCATTTTGCTTGAGCTTGATTCTCTTATGTAATTGTAAATACTTTCTTGGGGAGATGCAGTCACGTGCATGTGTTGCCTTTTGTTGTCTGGCAAGTTAGCAAACTTTTTCACAAAAACTTTCAACTTGGAAATTCATACTGTGTCATATCTTAGTGAGTATTATTAAATGATATCAGACATTTTACATCAGATGTAAGATTTTAAAAGAAAAGGATAAGAAAAAGAAAATAAAACTGATATATTCTCATGGTCCTATAGTGTTTAGTGTTTCGTAGGACAGTGCATTTACAGTGTCTACATCTTAAACAAACTATTTCCTGTACAAAATGTGTCACGTTCTCAATGAAATAATGAAAACACTGAAAAAAAAGAAGCTAAAGAGCTGCTACTGGCATCTGCTGAGTATAATGCTTGACTACATATTGCACAAGGACTAGCATCTGTATTAATACTCTTTAGTGTGTTGCATGCTTATCTTATCTCATAGCAAATAATAAGCAGGGAAAAGTTTCTCCCCTAAAAATCCCTCAGAACATTTTACCTTTTAAACTTTTTTCACAGTGCTGCAGGGGATTAATCAATTAGATGATCAACATAAAATCAATTAACAAGTCTGATAATGGATTAATCATTTAAGTCAATCAAATAAAAATGTCAAACACTGTTTTTCATTATCATCTAAGGACTGCCCATGATTTTAAAAACTGTGCAAAGTCAAACATACAGTACAATATGCATTGTTGCATTGATTTTGTGTTTTAATTTTCCCCAAAATCCCTCTCTGCAATGTTTGTTTTTATAGGTAACTTCTCACTGAAACCTAGTAAAAACTTAACTTTGTTGCTGCTATTGAAACAATTCAATGCTCCTATTCCAAGTTATCTTAGCTTATTTTTCAAGTTGAGGTAAGCTAAACCATTTTAGTTAGTTAGCATTGCCCATATCATAAACTCATAAAAATGCAGTCCTTGCCAGCTGTAGTATATTTTCAGTGTGGTGAATTCCAGTTGACCTTTGACCAAAACCAATACCCAATATTGTTTTCATCATTAGAATTTATGATTTATAAAATGTGTTGTTTTATTTTTGGCTTTAGAGCTGAAGTGTGTGGTCATGTGTGTGTTTAATCATCATGGGGGTGATTTGTTTCATAAATCTGAAAGTGCTTCAATGTAATTAATAACCATGTGAAATTAATAATTGGTCCTCTGACAAGTTACTTTAATTGGGAAATAAAATCTTAAGGAATCATTGTAGGTTACAGTAAAGGTTTCTTGGCTGAAATACTTTTTGGGGAAAACAGCCGCACGCTGTGATATTGTAGGACTCCTCTGACTTGTTTGTTGTTTCTCTACCCTTCTCGTGACTCTTTGCAATGACATGCTAGTTCAGACATGGAAAGATCAGTTCGCTGTGAGCTCAGTGCACAGCATTCTTGTCTGCTGTTGTGCTGTCCTTTTGTCTTACTGTACTGTAGCTCAACTGTTTATTTGTGGATTTATTCCATCTCAGTATAAACTTATACACATTATAATAAACAACATGGATCTGATGATGACTTGTAAAGGAAAAAGTGGTGATTGAATGCTTAGATTGCTGTTTGTTACCCTCATGATGACCATAGACTGGTAGTCATGTGTTGTTTTGTGTTATGGTTCATTACCCTTAGTCTGAGGGCAAAATAGGTTACAGCAGAAATGAGAGCAGAAGTCAACTGGACTGATCAAAGAACCACAACACAGTCAATGAGGAAAAAAACCTGATAATACAAAGACAGAGTGGAAAGCCGAGCAATATTTCCTTAAGAGAACTGAGGAGAAAAGAGCAAACTTGAATCAAATGCATTTGAGCAGGACTAAATAGGGCAATAAAGAGCAGAGCAAGTGCAGTGCTGGGAGTCACATTAAACTATATATTCCTGCACTCCCAGCAGCTATGAATCAGCCACGGTTCACAGATCACACACTACCCACAGTCATACACTAGAAAAGATAATCTAACCAGTGTTCAAGCCCACAGACTTAGCTCTAAGATGATACTTTTTATAGCTTTTCCTTCTCTCCTGTATCTGTGTGTGGGGCTGGTAGTGAGCCTGTGGAGAAAGAAGCCAATTTGTAGAAAAATAATCTTACTAAATAAGAGATTAATTAATTCTTCTTAGTGTCTGGACAAAGCAGATGCTGCATTTTCTGAGTACCTTTGAGGTGCAGTCTAACGCTGTCTTTTAAAAGTGAGGAAAGGTGTGACACAATATTAATGTGATGGTTCAATAAGTGGTGTCCAATCTGCAGATACTGGGCTTTATGTGTCTCTCAAAAGCTATTCAGGTGGTAGAGCCTAAAAAGCTCATTTTGGGTAGATGGATTTGTCGGAAGCATTTCGCCTGAACATGAGTGTGTGCATGTTTAGCATGGTTGACTTCAGTGGAGATCAAAACTGAAATTGTGGTAGTGTTAGTGCCTTGCTGTTCTTACTAAATAAATCAGAATCACTAACTTGGTGACAGAATAATTCTTAATTAAGTTGCCACCACGATTGGCCACCTCATCTGTTAACACGACATTGTACTCTCACACTACATGTGAGCTAGTATCAAATGAGTATTTCAGACGTATTATATCAACAATTTGCTGCAAAGAAACTGAAGCCTTAGAACTTTCTGCTGCCTAACTGTCAAATCTTGTGTTTTGGACTGCAAATATTTTAAGAATATCCAAACAGTGTTTGAGTTTCTTAATGTTTTGTAATGTGAAAGTGTCATTCATAGTGATAAAACCAGAGAGAGTTATCACCTATTTTTGTGGTTCCCCTTTCTTCTACTGAGCCTTTTGGTGTTTCCCAGCTCAAAGTTTTAGTTTTATGGACCATAACTGTACTGTTGTTTTGGTACTGTGGTTAATTCTGTCAACCTCATTTAAAGCATCAGATACCTGTTTTCTGTTTTTAAAAAATAGTGTAATATATGGCATAATTATGCTGACATTTGTATAAAATAAATAAATAACACAATGTCTGTTCTCTACCTGTTGCCTTGATTAGAAAACCAGTGCAGGTCCATGCAGCCCTGAGCAGTAAAAAGAATTGGACCCAGTAAGGATAACAGCAGGTGATGTAGAAGAAATGTGCAGTGATAAACAAAGTTGCTTGCAGACATTACATTAAACCCCAGTAGTTGCTAAAAGTTTCTCAGCTTGTTGATGTGAAGAGCAGCAGGATCAGTGTTACACAGTAATGAAGAGAAGAGCTGGATGACAGTTACTGTATGTATGGAGACCTTGTGATGGTGCAAATCATCACACTGATAGCAGCACAGCCACTCAGCTACCAGACAGTGAGACAGACAGCCATAGCATTTGGACAGTTTAACACATAAAGACACTGCCTAATCACTCAGAGACTTGAAGGCATAGGAGGGGTGGACACACTTTTGTTTTGTGTTTCCACATAGAGGTGCAGTACATGGAAGAGATCTCTTGATATGATTGTGTGCATACAGGCACCCAGCAGATGTTGATTTTATTGCATGGCACATTCAGAGATAATAGGGCTGGATAAGTGAACCGTGTATTGAAACATTGGCTGACTGAGTGAACCATTCCAACAGCTTAAGTCCAGCATTGCAAACTACTGTATATTGTGTTTTGCTGCCTGAAAGTTGAAACATGATCAGTGTTTATTTTTTCTGTCTGAGAAACCTGCTGTTTCTCACCAGCCAAGGAGAAAGAAAGGTGTCGATTTCTGAAACCAAATGTGCTTGGACTGCAGGGTTCTGGATTTGAGGATCTTTAGTTAGTAGCTTATCTCACTCAAACAGGGGGCAGTAGGTGTTTGTATAGCGTGTGCATGTATGTGTGTAGAACAGTGCATTCTTGTAAGCAAAATGCTTTGTCAAATAGGTAACATGGTTGTCCTCTTATCAAGTTATCATTGGATGACAGGTCCAGATAGTTGGTTTCAGACTGAGGCTAATACAGTTGGAGTTCTTGGGGCAGTTCTCAATCTTCAGCGCTGTGTTGAAGTCAACAAGTCCTCCAATCTGAATGGCCATAGAGGTGACCCATAGGAACATCTCTTGCAATAGTGCCCATATGATGGCGGGTGTACTGGACCTTCGTCATCATGGCTACAGTGATAAACACAGTCAAGTATGTGGAATGGTTACAGTTTGGTTAAGTTCAGGAAGGGGAAGGGAAGAAAGTCTCATAAAAGGAATTATTGTATTTTTCAGTGTTAAGTGCTAAGTGAATGAACCATTTGCACTGGCATGCCAGTACCTTTGAGAAATGCACACGAATCCAAACCACTGTTGTACCTGTCCAGTATTCTGAGAAACCCCAAACTTTTCAACATTAAATGAAAAAACAAAAAGACATTATGAAATAGATATATTACTACATTTTGTAAAACATAAATGAACCATCACTTTGGGATCTGATTATTTTAATTATTAAAACTGAACTGAAATGTTGTTTTGTCATACATTTTCATAAGAACAGAATTCTGTCAGGTATGATTTGTGGTGGTGTAGTCACTGCCCCCTCACCTTACAGCCTGTGGAGTGCCACCTTCCTTTTTGACTCGGGAGAGAGAGCTGTCAAAACTGAGGTGGGCGTAGCTGTGAGAAACAGTTTACATACTCATGCTTGACAAACAAGTTTTTCAGGATTGTGTCTCTTTCTGGGAAAAGGTGTGTCTGTTCTACAACAACTAAGACACGAATAAGAAATCAAGGAGCAGAGACAGTGTGATTTGACATCAGGACACAATCCTGCTGTTCAGTTTAACATGGATTCTTGATATATTACTGTAGCTGTCACAATTTAATTGCTCTCTAATCTCATTACAACAACATACCAATGCAATCTGAACCATTTTAAATGAACTCTTAAGTGAATATTGTAACTTATTTATTCTTTTACTCAGTGATACAAATTGTAAAATACATTTTGATTACATAACACAGTTGGAAAACCTTATTTGGAAAGCAGTCTCAAGCAGAGGATAAAAAAATAACATTTTCATGTTTGTGTTGTTTTTTCTCAGTGAAAGTTTTATGTAGCTTATGAAAGCACCACAGCATGATAGTAAGAGTAAAAATGTGGTCATTTGTCAAGACTTGGCTCTGTAATCAGTATGTGAAACAGTTTCATTATGAGACATTTCCGTGGCAGTACAATAAAACATAATATACAACTGTATTCCAGTGCTATGCTACTAATTCTGAGCAGGTTTTATTACGCACACCACATTTTCTTTTGTTACATATAGCAAACTAACAGTGTATGTTTGGAGTGGTTGAGTGGTTCGATCCCAGCTTCTTTTGCTGTCAGGTGTTCGACCCCAAATTGTAATACGATTTTGCTTAGTTGGTTTTGAGGACTCAGAAGCAAAACACAGACAAGGATAGGGGAAAAGGTGAAAGGGCTTTAATATGGAATAAGAGTTGAGGAGGGATGATGAGGGGCAGAAGAGAAGTTTATTGTGAAACACTAGAGATAACCCAGTTCAAATGGTGAGTGGCGAGAGTTGATGATTAATGGAAAGTGGGTGAGCCAGATCAGGGGGCTTGCCATGCCTCCACACACACACACACACACACACACACACACTGATGACAAACAGGAGAGAGGGACACATGGGAAGACAGACAGGAAGACACAAAAAACACTGGGAGGTCACAGGGGCAGCTGTGACACATAGCTTCAGTGGTCAGCCAAAGACCATCTTCCATGATGGGTATCTGGTGTGTGTGTATGAATGACGGAATGAGAGACAAAAGCATAAAGGTCTTTGGATAAATTCATTATATAAATGTAGTCTGATAAGGATACACACGTAACTGTGTTGTTAAAGAAGGTATGCATATACACAGCAGTACATGTTACAGTTAACAGTTTGAACTAGAGACATGCTGTTTTTCCTCTTAAACTAGAAGAAATCTGCACTTTCCATCAAGCGGTCATTAACTCATGTCAATAAACTGACTTGTAAAGTTAGAAAGATTCAGATCATCTGTACCTGTGCCTGCACATTTTGCTGCACTCAATCCGGTGTAATATATCAATCAATTTTCATCTGCCATATTGTGTGGGATATACAGGCAGGAGAAAACATGAAAATTCCTGGCGGAAGAAAAACACCGTGGACACACTGCCTAAAGGACAGGAAGAAGCTGGAAGCTTCTACAACAATCCCAGAGAAGTTTGGGCAACTTTCTGTGTTGAGATTTTGTTTCAGTATCATGGTTTACAGTGCTGTTACAGTGCTGTTTTGAAAATGATAGGATAGGATTGAGCTGAGGTCTTGCTGATTCTGCAGTGGCATAATCTTTGATGATACAGTTAAAAATGACAACTTTGTGAGGAAAACTCAAAGGAATGCAAAATGGAAATGTCTCTATGTGTCGTGTTCTTTAGGACACATAAATGCACTATTACCATAATGCAGTTCACAAAAACAGAGGAGCTGGGTATTGTGGCAATAGTTTCAACTCACAGCCAGCTGAATACATTTTGCTGCATGTCATTCCCCTGCTCTGTTTGCCTGCATCTCTATCTCAACTGTCACTAAAAATAAAAGGTGTAAAATGCTACTTTGACATATGTAGATGCCTGCTGTAAAAAAAAAAAAAAAAAAAAAAATTGGCATTGGCGTGGTGTATTAATGATTTTCTCCTCTGTGTGCTTTTGGCCCTACATACACTAATGGATGAATAAATGAATGGGAAAATGTTCATATTCTTTGTTTCTATTCATGTTGTGTATTGTACTGTAATTTCTCCTCAACCAGTTTGTTTTATGTAGCAATTACATTACTGCTGTACGTCTTAGTGTCATATTAAATACCTAACTAAGCCCATCCTTTGATATTATTCAAATGTCCCCACTAAAATGTGTCTAATAATTGCCAAACCAACAACAAAAGAAAATCGTACCTGGATAAATAGCTTCCTTGATATTTCATGGATGAAGTCAAACTCTACAGTGTAACCTCATGGATTAAAGTTTTTGACCGTCCTTTTCCCCACATTTACCCAAGCGCCCAAAGAGACATTCAAGCAAACATTGTTTTCATTATGTTCTGTTCATTCATTTTGGACTCAACATGACAGCATGCAGGCACATAATGTGTAGCTGTTTTGTTTTAGTGCATCTAGATGTGTGTGGCGTGTGTTCAGGGCATCGTTTGGGGGTCTCTTTTACAAATTGCAGCTTAATTTCAGTTTCAGACTCTCAATCTCTCATGATGATAATTGTCTCCTCTCCTCCTATCCTGTGCTCTCCTCTTCTCCTCCTGTGTCACAACTCAGGTTCGGCAGCAGCAGTGGAGTTTTCTAACAGCATGTATGACCTGAGTTCCCATAAGTACTGGTCCACTGCAGGTGGTGCAGTTAGCTGAGGACCTCAAACTGCCTTGGGCTGCAAAACCCCAACCCAAGGGAGGGAGAGAGAGACAGCTCCCTAAAACACAGTTACCTTCAGAAACAGCACAGGCTCTCTCGTAAGACTGGCTGAGTGGAACTGTGAGTGCTTGTGCTTTATTTTGACACTTGTGAGTCATTTTAATGTTAAGATACTGTTTCTTGGAGCTCAGTATTTACAAAACAACAAGTGACAATTTATCTGTATCCTCATGCTTTATCACAGTGTGACAAATCAAATCTTATTGAGCAGTCAAGAATTTGATTACAGTTTATACTATAAGACTACTTCAACATGGTGGATTGTCTTTGGGAGAAATAGCTGAAAATGTGCATCAGACCAGACTGTAGATTCTGCTCAGTTCATTTTGTTATTCTCCTCTTTCTGAGCATGAGGAGCTTCTGACTGGTTTACTATTCCCATAAAACACTATATTTTGTTGTCACAAAAGTTTCAGAAACCTAATAAATGCACAGTGTCACTAGAAAGTATCTGCAGCAATACAGCCGTGCAGAGAAAACAGCTTTGAAATTGTCTATGAAATGAAATTTTAATGCAACGCTTGAAAACAGTACTGAACTATAATTTTACCAAGACAAAGAGCTTTAACAAGCACTGTCTTTCATAGGTGCCAGTTTATGAGATGTCACTGCTAGAATGTAGCTTGAAAGCTGCGTGATATCATGTCATTTTAGCCAAGATAGCTTAGACAGGCCATATACCTAAGCACCCTCAGACACAATGAATGTCAAAATTTCATGGGAATCAATCCAATATTTGTTGAGAAATTTCAGTCTGGACCAAAGTGATGGACTAACAGAGTGACACTGCTACACCCCAACAAGTCCTCCAACCTGAATGACCTCCCTTGTTATACAATAACAATAATATGACCATGGGGGGTACCAGTGGCAGGTGTGCTGGACCTTTATCATCATGGTAACAATAATAAACATGCAGTAAAGGATGTGGAACTGTCACAGTCGGGTTAGGTTTAGACACAAAAACTACTTGGTTATTTTCAGCTGTCTCTCATGTGAAATACACCCCAAGCTCCTCCTAAACAAACTTTGGGGCTCTTTATACTACGTCACTGCACATCTACCTTTGTTCCCATCATATTTACTACGACCACCAAAGGTGGTCTATTAATGAAACATAACTACGGGTCATAATAAATGTGTTGTTTTTTGTTGTTCTGTTTTTTTACAGAAAAATAGTCTTCTATCTGCAGACACACTGCCAGCACAGTTTGCAAACCCTTCTATAATTTATGTTTCCATGTCAGTAGCCAGGGAGTTTCTGGAGCTGCTCATTTTAAATTTGCAGTGAAAACTCTCACTGTCCTTAGAGATTATACAGGTAGGTTAGAAAGGACTCTCTGAGTCCTGTGTACATGTCACTGTCAATAAATGTTGTCTTCACTTTCACTCATTAGCTTGCCTGTGGATGTTATATACGTATATTCATTGTAATGTTTTTGGAAGCTTACAGTCTCTGAGAAATGGAGTCAGATGCTCATCATGCTGACGAAACACACTAGCTGTTTTATGTTGAAAGGTCCCTTTCAGATTTATCTGTTCAAGTACAAGATCACAAACAAAAATCTTCTTTCTTTAGCACTGTATGTTTTTTCCTACTCCAATACTCTGATAACTCTTATGACATGAAATTGTTACAGCCAGGATTTTTTCTGATATAGCATCGAAGGGTCTACATTATGTTTTGGTTTTTTTCACTTCAAAGATATAATGAGACAGCTGTTTAAAACAAAACTCATTTCTGTGTTGCCTGCATGTAAGCATGTAGGCTATAGAGGGTTCCTGTTTCTTATGCACATGTACTTGTAACCCCAGTGTTTTCACAGCACAGGGACAGTTACAGTGGGGTCAGATGGGGTCAGCTGAAAGAGCAAAAGAAGGGGAGAGGAATTTGGAATGTCTCTGTGAGGATGAACTCAAAGCTTATTTGGTCTCTGTCCTCGTCATAATCTGTTTATTCGTTTAGACTTTTTTTCCTTTCCTTTTCTTTCTTTCTGTCCTTTATGGTGTAGTAATTATCCACTTGTTAAAATTGATTGTTCATTATTAAATTAATAAAAAATATGGTGATTTAGGCTTAAAAATGTCATTTACAGCAGGTGAAGTAAACTTTAATGTAGTGTTTTAGCTTTTGTGTAAATATGATCATATCATCACCTGTAGTTTTAGATTCACTTGTCATGTTTCCTCAGTTTCCCATATCATTTAAGCCTCATAAGACACTACAGTGCATAGATGTTGATGTGAGGTGGTATTATTCAGTACTTTAACTTTATGCCTGAAAGCAAATGTGCTTACATGCTTTCATTCAGTTTGTGATGCAGAGCCACAGTGGAAGGATGTGTGCTGTTTTGCTGTTGAACAGAAGACTGTCTCTGTGCAATCATTAGTACATCAGTATTTGGGTTTACATTGGTTTTCAGTGACAAAGTGATGCTCGTGGTGACATGTGGGTTTGCAGTGGCAGCAGGCTGTAGTTTTTACAATATATCATTTATAATTTGCACTAAAATTAAAAGTAATAATTTAGATACATCCAGTTGACCCACACTGAACCTCAGGCTGTTTTTCTGTTTTGTAATCACCTAGGCACAACTGCACTGTGCATCTGGCCTTATCGATTAATGACCTTAATAATTCTTACATAATACTCTACAAAGAGACTGACTGACCCTGACATGTCAGTTCTCACATCGTTTTCATTGTCATGTTCATCATAACTATGATATGGTGCTGTTTGCAGCTACACTTACGGTCTTTCCATAGCAACAGAAGGAGAGAGGGGAACAAGTGGAGAGGGTTGGGACGTGTTCCATAAAGTTTTCCTCAGAGACACTATTACAACTCGGCTATTATCAACTTCCTGTGCTGAGCCCCTCCCTCACACCCTCTGCTTGTTCTGTATAGCCTTCCAGCTTCCCACTTCTCTAACAACATAACATCCCTCACAATTTGACATCTCTGTCTCTCTGCTTTCCTCTCTCATTTTCACTGCATACTTCTTCTCTCCCCTCTCACTGTTACTCTGTATGTTTGGACGCCCTCCCTCTACTTTCTGACTTGAGTCTGTTTGGATAGTCGGTACTTAGTGTAGTAGTTAGACGCACTGAATTGCTCAGGACTGTTAAGGTAAGGTCAAACTACTCAAACATGGTCTAAGAATCATATGCTGTGGATGTTTAGCTGTTTTGTAACCACATGACTGAATTTGATGTACTATTTATTCTATACAAAATCAAAAGTGTCAAAAGTTTCCTACATGTTTTCTGCTGAACTCAGTGACATAAAGCTTTTGCCACATTCAGTTTCATGAGATTGTTTGTTGCTGTTGCTGAGTTTTGTCCTGCAGAGGCTGCTGTAGAGTTTTATACACTGAGTGAGGCGGTTAAGGCTCAAAGGGAAAAATGGATCTTGGATCCAGTTCAGCTGCTTTTCAGCCCCTAAGTTGTTTCAACAGCAGATGTCTCACATGTTGCACACAGTAACTGGTCAGCCCTCTCTTGCTCTCTTTCTTTGTTCCTTACTTTGAGCAGTTGGTCAAATAGATTTAGACAATTTCATGGAGGTGTGTTTTGAATAAACTGTATGTCTTGTGAAATAAGTCAGTTGTCTGGAGTTAGTAATTAATTCTCATTGTGTTTTACCCCCCAAAATCTACAGATGTAGTTTAGCGCATGATAAAATATTCACCTTGTTTTTATGTCCCCATGCTGCTGCACACTCATTGACAGTTGTTTACAGTGGTAGTAGTGGTTGTGATTAGACCTCAGAACGTAGTACTCAAAAATTCACAAAGTTGTAAAAAAAAATAGATACGTAAGGTGTTATGACAACAAAGGTCTGAATCCTGACTCAAGCTGGCCATGTTGTCATCCAGACCACTAGGCCACAAGGGCTCCCCATCCAGTTTTACATTTTGAGTTATAAAATGTATAAAAAGCTGTATCACCAGGCAAAAATGGTGATTATGTTCTGATTGATGATGAGGTTAGATTAGGGAAAGATTATGGTTAGGGAACAAAATCACTTCGTTAAGGTTAAGCAAAGATCATGACAACAAACAAAACAAAAGTGCTTTCAAAAAACTCAACAGCACGATTTCTTTCCAGAAACTATGTCTTTGTTTGTCTGGATAAACCACATACTTCACTGTCAACAGCTGGCAAAGGGACTATTTCCTAAGTGGAAAGTAGTTCCAATGAAAACTTCATGTTCAATTGCAGATGAACAGAAGTCTGGCAGATTATCCAGGCAGCTAGTATGTGAGGTTGGCAGCTCCCTCTTGTCTTCACCCTGTCCACCTTCTCCCCCTTCCTGCTCCTCCTTGTTGACCCAGAGGAAAAGAATTAAAGACTCTTGGGCTTTACAATTAGCCTGCACCCCTTGCAGGCTTCTCTCCAAGGGATAATCTACTGTGAAACACACACACTCTCAGATACACACACAGGAAGCATCATGAGTGTATTATTGGCAGGAAGTTGTGATACCCTGTGACTGCTGCTCATAACTGCTGACCCAGATACGTTAACATGTTTTCAGATTACTCTGTAGAGGATCAGAGTTTTTCCAAAACTAGTGAAAGTGTCTTTTTTACCCTTTGACACCCTTTGAGAGATTCAGGGTTTTCCAGATTTAAAGCAGCTAGTTGGCATGTTTTTATACTAGCACTGTATGTCAGCAAAGTGGGACCTTTTTAAATGTCACAAATGGTTTATTAATCATTAATCAACATTTTATATCTCATGATACTCATCTCATTTTCAGGTCAGACTTTAAATAGGCAAACAGTTAAAACTGGAGTCTTCCTGGGTTTTTCTAGCCAATAAAAGGCAATTGCATATCCTAAATGAATTAAAGTTTTACAGTTAAAGCAGTATTAATTGATTTTTTAGCCACTCGGTTTTTGCTCTGATATGCAATGTAAAATGTGAGACCTTATATAGACTGGTGTGAGTCTGTCCAAATGATGTCCAGTCAATTGAATGTATCACAGGTGGGCTCCAGTCAAGGTGCAGAAACATCTCCAGAATGATCCAGAGAAATGGGAGACACCTGAACTAAATTTCATAGCAAAGGGTCTGAATTATGTCAATGCAATATTTCAGTTTTTTATTTTTAATAACTGCAAGAATTTCTAAAATCTTGTTTTCACTTTGTGATTATGTAGCATTGAGTGTAGATTGATGAAGGACTTTTTTAAACTTCAGCATAAAGCTGCAACTTAAGAAAAGGAGAAAAATTTAAGTGCATCTTTAAAAGCTGCATGACCAGATGGCACATGTCTCAAACCGCTATGCAGCTATGCAAATGTGGAAAGTTACACTACAATAAAATCAATGCAGTTTTGTTATTTTTTCTTAGACATGCACACATGCAAATGAACGAAACGTACTTGTGTAAAAAAAAAAAAAAAAAAAAAAGTTTGATAGGTCGTAGATACAGCAGCCTTTTATGACCCATGGTTATGTTTTGATTGTGGCGACCTCTTGTGGCTGTAGTAATAATGACAGGAACAAAGGAAGAAGTCAAATGATGAAGTATGAAGACTGAGTAGGTCTAGGGAATATTTGGGTGGGGAGATGGCTCAACAAAACATGAGACTTTCACAGAGCAGACTGCTTTTTGGTTCCCATGAGAAACCAGTCTATGCTGTGTCTTTTGTTCACCGTTCCACCACCACGTTAATTTAGCCATGACAGAGAGGGTCCTCTAATCCTAAGGAAGTACTTTTTAAAATCCCAAACCATTACCTTTTCCTAAAACTGACCAAATAGTTTTTGTGCTTAAACCTACAACCAACCTGTGTGTTTATTATTGTAACGATGGTAATGAAGCCACCGTTGGGGCGCTGTTTCAGGAGACGCTCCAGTGGGTCGTATATGGTTGCTCAGGTTGGAGGACTTGTTGAAATGAACGTGACGTTGTGCAGTGAAGAACTTTTAGACACTTTAAACAGCTCGTGATGTAGAGAACAGTATATTAATAACTGAGTGTGTGTTTGTGTGTGCATATGAATGAACCTGTCTGTTTTGTAAAATACACAGAAAATGGAAACCTGAGCTAATGGGTTTAAACATAAATCTGATCAGACAGAGACAGACAGAGAAAATGTTTCACTCCTGCAGACAGTGTTTTGAAGTCTCCAGGCACTGTGACTGTAACTCAATAAAAGCAGAGCACAAGTGAGGGGGAGAGCGATCTGGCATGGTTCGTGTTCATGCTGACATTATAGCCTGTTGCTGCTTTGTTTGTGTGTTTGACATCAGATGCTGCTGATTTAGAACGTCTGTGTGTGTGTGTGTGTGTGTGTGTGTGTGTATGTGTATGTTGGGGAGAGAAACAGAGAGCCAGAAAGGCAAAGAGAGAGAGAGCATGGGCTAAAATTCAGACGCAAACAGATGACAGGGAAAGAAGAAAAACAGCAAAAGCTCCTACCACCCCCCTCCTTTCTGGGCTTGGCCATTTGGCTGTCAGACGGACCTCAGAAGGGAGAGAGAAGAAAAGAGGGGAAGTGACTCAGAAGTAAAGAAAGGGAGAAAAGAGAGAGAGAAGTGGGTAGACAGGAACAAGGTAAAAAAGGAGAGGAGCAAGAACTCCAACCAGAACAGAGAGATAGGGCAGATAGAGGCAGTGAGTGTCTGATGAAAGGAGAGATAAGTGGGAGGGAACATAGCATGGGGAGAAAGAAGAGAGCAGTGGTGTTAAAGTAGGAAAGGAAAGAGAGGAGCACTGCAGGAGGAGGGGGACAGAACAGGGGGGAATTGTCCCACTCAGAAGGCAAAGATCGTAAAACGCCCTCCTCCACAGCTGTGAACATTGCAGTCACACGCACATTAACACACACTTGCTTGACAGTGCTCACATGCTACAAACTCAAGAATCAACTCTTACTTTGACCAGTCTATTGGCTGTGCTTACGCACACACAAACACACACACAGACTCTGATAAAGTTGGACAGAAACACAGAGGAAAAGGCAGGGCAGCGATGGGCTGGGAGCATGGAGACTCCTATTGACTTCTACAAGCACTTCTCCTGGCTCAAGAAGGTGAGTCCAGGGGGTTTTACTGTACTTTCATGTTTCTTTTTTCTCTTTTTTGATTTTAATCTCTGTCCTTGTTGCACAGTCCTTGTTACAGTGTTTTCCTTTGAAAAGAGAGAGGAGCAGTGTTTAAAGGAAAAGGATAAGCTCCTCTGTCCCTGTAAGATAATTACTGTCCAAGTTTAGATGCATGTCATTGTCCTGTTCTTATTGTCTTATTTCCCGGCGACAGAATGTTTTGTGATGTAATTTCCCTTAGCTAAAGAGCTGGGCTGCTTCTCAACTTGGTGTTGTTAGGGTGTGTTTATATATATATATATGTGTGTGTGTGTGTGTGTGGAGGTACCCATCACAAGGACTGTGTTATCAGATTAAAAGCATTATCCATCAGCTGATCTGATTGTTGTTGACAAAGCAGTGTCTGATAGCACAGGATTCAATCAGTGAGAGACTTTGCCGTGCAAAATCTGTGCTGTTGTTAAGGTTTCAGGAATAAAAGACTTCAGTTTGGGAAAGTCTGTGTCATTTTGTCAAACACCTTCGGAGTGAGCCTGAAATATTTAGCTTTTACCTCCTAATGCATATGTTGATTCCAGTTTCATTTAAAGATTATTTTTTTTGCCAGTGGCCTTCAAACTTACCTTCACAGATAATTCAAAGGTATACTTCCAACAAGTCTTTTGGCCATTAACAAGACTCACACATTGTGTGAAACAATACCCTAAATTATGCTCCACATAGTGTATAGTATCTTTGAAAAAAGTTTAAAAAAATAACAGATTAGATCAGAGCCCCAAGTCTGATATTTCAGAAATTTATTTTGCTGTTGTCCCAAAGAGCACCAGTTTTATAATGCTCAGCTTGATGCTTCTCTGTATGACTTACCCTGAGAATTGACATGATAAATGTCCAAGTGCCTTTCTATTGTCACAGTTTTCAGCAGATGGAGTTTAAATCACTGAAGGTGGTGCTCTTCGTCTCTTTAATTGGTGTCTTCAGTTGATAAACTATGTAACAGAAAGTACAGCCACAATGCACTTTTTTTAATCAGTCATCACATCATTGTGAACTCTGCTGATTTAAAATAGAACACAGTTGATAAGGTTATGTTTGGGTTTGAGGTCTTTCAGTGCGTGGACTTTCTCTGACTCACAATATGACTGACATATGGACAATTTCTCCAAACTGCCACAGTGACAGTTATTTTGAATGATAATTCTACATGAGACATATAGCAGTGCAGTTCAGATGAAGGGTCGGAGAATGTTTAAAACATAAAAACATGGCATTCCTCCAAGTTATCCATACACATATCACAACAGCAAATGTATGCAACGTCACACAAACAAACTGATGTTCACTGCAATGAATTGTAGTTCAGGTTAAAATTTAAACTTTGCTAATGGGTCACAAAATTACAGACAGATTCCAAAAAACAGATATCCAAATCTAACCAGTCAGAGATTAGCTCTTTATTTTATTTTTTTTACTGTAATATGCCACACAGCTACCACCACACAAAAACCTCCATGTTTATTTTGTCACTGTATGTAACATGATTAAGTGAATCCTTGGAGCTATCAAGACAAATATATATCAATCAAATACAGACCTGCAGAAACAAGTGACAGTTCATTGTGGATGCCACTGACTCACCTTAAAATTCGCATTGCACACTGCTAAGCGCTGGAACTGCACTGGAATTGTTGGTTGTCAGGTTGTGCACACATAAAATTGGATTGGATCAGCCTTTAAATTGGATTTGGAAACACAGCAGTGTGACTCGACAGACTACCTAAGCTAATGTGTTACACACCCTGCAGGGCCAAATCAAACCAACACTCAACACTGAATTTAAGAGCAACGAGGGAAAAAATGTTGTTTATATACACAGACAAAGCCTGGTAAATATTTTTACTCAAAATTAGGTTTTGGATGCAGACTGCCAATACTACTGTCAGCCCCCCACACTTTGAGTTGGAAATGTGAAAGATATAGAAAAGTAAATGGGTCTTGTGCCTGGGTGAGGAGTCATAGTACACACTGTACATACAGTATGTTTAGCAGTGACTGTTACAAAGCTTTTTTTTTCTGTGAATTAGTAAAAGTAGGCGGTGTCTGGCATTTTGTCATGCATTCTTAGACACGGGGATCATGCTGTACTCTGTACTGTATGTCATTAGGAGTCCCACCCACTCCACTGGCCACAACATTTACTGTAAATGCTTAGAACACTGCACAGCCTGCGCATGATGTACTGATAGCAAACATTAAACTCCATCGTGTCTCTTCATTCAAATGGCTTTACCTACAATAAGTGCAGTAGTATACATTCAGCTACTCTTACATACAACCTTTAGTATTTGGTCTGCTACAGAGCAGTGTACTCATAGAGTGGCAAATAAATGAGTTACATGTGGTCAAACTGTGACTATATTTACATGACTTAAATATCCAGAAAAGTGATAATGTGTGAGAACCTATAGGTCTGCCCCCAAATTCCCGTTTTATCTCCCTCTCTGCCTCCCTCCCTCCATTCTCATACAATCCACCAGGCGATGACAGATAGACAGAAACAGACTGGCCTGGGTTCCTTTATCAGTCCCTTCAAGTACTGTGTCACCCCCCCACCCCACCGAAATGGCCGTGCTTGCCTCTCTGCAGTCTGATGGGAATATCTGTGATTACAGCTCATTTCAAATACTTCCTGACTGCTCCCACTGGAGTGACAAACCAAAAGTCATACTGTACTCAAACAAAAGTATTGAGAGTTAAAGAAGACTTTCAGTCTTTTCACACAGCTGTTTTAAGTATCTATGGGGACACTTCCACTCCAAATATAGTGTCTGTTTCCTTCTCTGTCTTTTTAATTTACACTGTGTTAATAGGTTTAATGTGTCCATATGGTCAGTATCAGGAGGCCCAGTTTGTATACATCCTCTGAACTCACTGACCTCAGCTGCAGACAGATCAGCTTGGATTACATGCTGATTTTAGGTTTGTCTGTCAGAGATGGATGTAAGGCTAATTCTGGGCCACAAAACCAAAACAATGAGCTGAATCAGTGCAACTTTAAGTCCCAGGTGTAGTCTTGATATTTTCCAGTCAAAGGCTGAGACACTGCTTGGACATTCTTAAAATATAACAGAGTTTTGTTCAGTTCAGGTGTAGAAAGTTGCTTTGTAACAGCTAACCATTGATGCAGTGCAGCTAAACTACAATACAATACAGCAATTTTCCCAGCCAGTCCTCATCACCTCGGTATTGACCTGGTGTAACTAGGGAACTCATGTGTCTAGTAAATATACTAATAAAGACTGTCCTGGAAAAACAACCCCATAGGAGCTTGTTATGGGAGCAAAAGAGGAAGTTAGGTAATGTAGTATATAGGGTGGATGGATGGGTTATCAAAAAACAGAACAGTTGTTCATCTTCTCGTGTGAAACCAGCAGTCAGTGTTTTAATCGTGTTTATTGTAACCATGGTAACAAAGATACTCTAAATTAAGGAAGTAGTTATTTAAACCAAACCATGATCTTTTCCTAAACCTAACTGAGTCATTTTTGTGCTTAAACCTAACCAAACTGCTCCCCAATGTTAACCAAATGCTTATTATCATCACCATGATGATGAAGGTCCGGTACACTTGCCACTGGTACTCACCCATGTATCTTATCTAAGATACGGACAACTTAGGTTGGAGGACTTGTACTGATCTCACGTATGATACCTGTCTAATACCAAAATTTGAGTGATAATGATTCATGTGTGGCATATACTGCATTTAATAGATGCTTGTCAGCTGTTCTTATAGTCTAGGCTAAAAAAAACTGTAATGCAATTTGATGTGACAGCTTTTAAGCTGAAAGGACAGCCACCACCCCTCTGAAACATTTCTGTCTAAGGCGTAGTGTAGTAGAACTACAGTCTTGCCTTAAGTATTTTACTTCAACAGATATTTGTAATGTATCTGGATAAATGTAATTATAATGTAAGTGTTGATAGAATATATGGAGGGACTGATGAGCTTTTCCTTTGCTCTGAAGATGATGAAAATGAGGAGAAGCAAGCTACATCATCTAATTATGTCCAGGCTTCATAGCTTATTCATAATGTTCTCCTGAGTCCAGGAGTCAGGTCTGGACACAGACACTCAAAGACAGGATAATCTGACTTTTTAGAGAGAAATAAAAACTCCTCTCACTGCATCATTTAAGCCTTGAAACGTTTAAAATAGTATGCTTGATTTTCATTTTTCCTTCCCCAGTTGTGTTCTACTGTCATAACTTAAATAGCAAGGGACTACAAAACTGGCAAAAGAGCTTCTGACCAAATGGAAAGATCTCTTTCACAGTATCTGCATAAATGCGTATTACAAAGCATTTCTATTTCTGGGCAGAGCCTAACACAGCTTTTTTTCTTGCTTGGTTGTGCAGCTGCTGAAAAAACATACATACATATCCACTTATACTTCAGAGTGATCAGAGATGGGAATGTTGTGGTACTGTGAAAATCAGAACACAAGCTTCAGTAACATGATAATTTAGTGCCAATGGTGGGTTATTTCTGGATAAATGGGGGTCAGATGAGTCAGATGATCTTTCTCTGCATCATGTGGTTGTGAAAAGTCTGAATTCCTCGTGAGCTACTTGTGCAGGAATCAGTCAGCAGTTTAGCTCAGACCAACTGTGTACATGAAGCAGGCATCTGTGGATTATGGATGCAGCTTGTTACACGACATGTTCAACAACATGCCAGAAATGCACTGCTTAATTCTATAATATTATCACTCCTATGCTGTTACACTGACTCCATCTTCATATTATGTGTGATGCATGAGCTGACAGACATCTGTGACAGCACAGCCTCCTCCAACAGTCACAGGCCTAAAAACATAAAAGAGAATTATAAAAAAGTGATCTTATCTGACACCCCCGATAACAAATACAGTCCTTATAAAAGTCCATAGAAGTTTTCATAATTTTATGTTTTACAACATGAAATCAATAATTATTTTTTGAGATTTAATGTGATTTAATGTGGCTTCTTTTTGACACTGTTATTATAACAAACATAGATACAGGTAGTATCAGTAATAGGACACACCTAATTCATTACTGGTACTGCCCACTGGTTTTATAAGTCATGCAATTAGTTAATCAGAGCATTGGGAAGCCAAGAGGTTTCAATTGATTATAGTATATATATAGACAGAATAAACTGTCAAACATGGCTTAACTAATTCAAAAATATGTAATAAAATAAAATAAACAAATTGAATCATTACATACATTTTAGCCTCTAAGAAAGAAATCCACATTATTAAATACCTTTTATTATGGTTGAATGGGTCTAATTCCCTGGCTAATATCAGTGAAATACCCAAACCAGATCAACAACAGTCAAGTCAAACTAACTCAGTCTCAGTCTGTAACTGTGTATGGAGAAAAAGGCCCGAGGGAAAATAGTGAATCACATGTTGTAAAAATGGATTTATTCGTTTGTTTGACCTCTGTGGACTCTGTGGGCTTAGTTCTGTTTTTCTGTGTTTTGTCCAGGTGAACCTGTGTTCTCCAGCCAACAATGAAACCTACCAAGAGCGACTGCTCCGCTTAGAGGGAGACAAGGAGTCTCTGGTGTTACAGGTCAGAGCTATGTGTGTGTATATGTATACATGAGTGTCTGAGTTTTTGTCCTATTTACAAATGAGAGAGAAACTGCACAACCACTAAGTCACATCAGTTAGTTCTGAGACCATTCACGCTCATTTCACAGTTAGAAAGAGTTTCACTGAACTTCAGAAGTAATCAATTGCTCTTAAGTGAAACAGGGCATCCCTGTGACCTCGTAAACCGAAATATGTACCATGAAATCACAGAAGTCCAGCTGGCGTCTGTGTTGCATGTCACCCCCATAGTTCTCTTTCCACGTTTCCTGTCATTCTCCACTGTCGTCTGTATTGTCCTACTTTTGCTAAAACACAGTCAAAGAGAAATATATTATTATCATTCTAGTTCAATTGTGTTTATTTTCTGCAATGTTTTATTTTATTTGAATCCCTACCGTGAGTAAATGAGCCAGGGATTTGTCCGGAGAGACTGCCACACTGGAAAAACAGCTTCGTTTCTGGTCTATAATCTCAGGACTTTTATGTTATTTCATAACAAAACATGCCCAGACACCTTCAAGCCATCTGAGCATGTGTGTACTGATGACTTTTACAGTAACTACTGTGGTAAAGCAGAAGATGATATGTCTCTGCACGACCTGATGTCAACAGGCCGCTCTCTGCTCTTAGATCACTTTAATAACTGGTTCATACAGCTGTGATCTCCACAATCAGTCTTTACATTCCTACTGAAATCATAGTTTTCCTTCTGCTCCTCAGGCTCTGTTTGCTTGTTTGTTTTATGCTATAGGGTAAGTCCATGTGAGAGAATCTTTATTTAATGTTAAGTTAAAGTGCACCACCTGCCTGGGCAGCTCTGGTTCATAAAGTTGTCATAAAGTCCACTTCTCATTCCTTATCCACACACCCCTACTAGTTACACATTCTTCATCTGATGACAGCTTTGATTGGTCCATATCCAAGCTGACCGGGGCTTATTTTCCCTGACAGAAGATGATTGGCTGTTGACAGTTTCTGGTTCTTTGATTTACTTTCTCTTCACCTGCCTCTTATTTATGTGAGGTGTTGTCTTGCCTCAGTGTGTGTGTCTGTGTTTAGCAACTAACTTCCCTGTAGCCTGGAAGGGAACTTTCACCTACATTTGTGTGTGTGTGTGTGTGTGTGTGTGTGGCTACGTAGCAGAGGACAGAGGAGGTAAGAGACAATATCTTTACTAACATTAGGCTTCAGCTTTAGTAGTTGATACATTCATATCAAAGTCGTACATTGCCTTTTAACTGCTTTGTGATACTACAGCCTTAAATAAGGGTATATAGCATAAGGTTTTACATTAGATTTGTCAAGTGTTATTTGAGTACATGATTTTAGGTGTTATGGACACACAGGATCTTAAATATAACTCATTCACATGCTTAACATGTTCACACATTTACTTGCTTGGTCATGGTTTGCCTTCATTGGAAGGAGACACAGGCTACCAGATCATACACTCACCTCTTCTCTGTAAACACATCTTGTCCTTGTTTTCTTTGTAATCTGGATTTTAAAAAACATGTTGAGCCAGAGATTCTTTATCACCAGAGTGCTGGGAGACAGGGCGTAGCTGCAGGGTTAAAAATCATGGAAGCTGAAGTGACAGAGAATCAGATGCTGTCGGGAGGATTCGGCATAGTTGAGGAGAGTGGGAGAGTTGTATTATGTGTGCGTGTGTGTGTTTTTTGCAAGAGGTTATTGTGTTGTCAGGGAGATTATAGTAAATGTGTGGCACATTCCTGAGTGACAGACTGCTGAGTAAATGTGTGTTGTTTTGGAGTTGAGTTAGTCAGATGGATGTGTTCATGCAGATGTGAAGGGAAGAAAAGACATGGCAATATACTTTATCCAAATTTGTATGGATGTGCAGGTGACATTACAAAAGTCAGAATCAAATGCCATGGTACATTTCTGTGTCATATATATACTGTATATACCTGCTTTTAGATTTTATTCTGTCACTTATGCTCCATCTCTCTATTCAGCCCTCTGTCTAGGTGTGCGTCTTAATAGAGAATGACTGTGTCACCCATTAGGTCAGCTGCCTGACAGACCAGGTGGAGGCCTAGGGAGAGAAATCAGAGATTTAGAAAGTTCTTGAGGAATTGGCAGAAACTGGCCTACTGAGGAGATGCTGCAACAGGTAATATACACAGATACACAAACATGCAAACGACTTTGTTTTTTTGTAGCTATGCAATATGTGACACAGAAACTGGCTTTCAGACTCAGACAAAAATTGCAATATGTTAAAGGTCCTGTTGACCAAATGTGACAGATAATTTCACGGGCCCTCAGGGTGCTAATTTCAGACCCTTTGTACTACATTATTTCAGTATGTCAGCACTGGCAAAAAAAAAAAAAAAAGTCAGGGAAGCACGAGACAAAGTAGTTGTTTAGTGCTGTTTTAACTAAATTAAAACCACAAAAAAGGTTGGGATCGGTGGGTGCCAGTAATGGATGGGGGGGGTATGGCTGAGGGCGGTGACTGTATAGTTGTAATATCACACAGTCAGCAAGTCCACAGCTCGCTTAGAGGCAGTTTCTCAGCACAGGTTGTGTTCATTTCTCCATGATTGAGTGTTTTGACACGCTCACAGTATTTAGGTTTACAGCACCTATACCCGTTTCATAATCAGAAATGAAACTCACTTTCGTTGAAATCTCAACATATACAATATGGGACTTTTACATGTACGCTGAGGAGTATTACTCACCAAAAACATTGTGTGTATCTCCTGAGGTCTAACGTATTGAATGCATTTTTCATGAAACATTTTGTAAATTGAATATGTTGGATACAGTCTTGTTGACTTGATGGCAGTCCTCTTCTTCCCTGCTTTTCCACTTCATCTCTGGTGTTTGCGAAAGCACCTGTCTACTGGTACAATAGTGTGTAACCATTGGGGGATTTTTCTCATTGCCTATGTGTCTGTGCACCGTATCTTCACATGTATTCACAGAACCAACAAAATAGGAACTCTAGCAATGCGCGCTCAAATAAAAAGTCAACCTTGTTGGCAGAAAGTGTAAATACCACAGGCACTGAACTAGCTGTCAGTACTACAACATTTGGGTGATATGTCCATTTAGCTGGCCAGACATTGTATGTATTTATTAATTTTGTACTTTTCACTATATATTCTAATTTTCTGGGCACAGCCAGAATCACAGCACTCCGCCACAAATTAGAAGCCGGCATGGAACCTTTAGGTTGGTTCTTATTCTTAGATAAAATCCCAGTAAAGTTTACTCCAACAACATAGCAGCATTACTTTTCAGTAGTTCTACTATAAATGTTAATCAAGTCTGTTTTACAGTGAAGTTCTATTTTCATCACAGCAGTCTCCCAGACTACAGTTTCAGTTACAACATGTACAGTAGTACCTCAGTAATATAAAACCAAGCTCACTACAGTTTATAATAGATCGCTTTGACAGCAGCCATGTGAAATGGGAAATACCTGACGTCATCTCTTCCCCCTCAAACTGCAAAATGACAACCAGTCTGGGTGAAACCTACCCAATTCTAAAATTAGTTATGGGACTATTTCAGGGCTATAAATCTGATTCTAATCCATGCTAGTCTGTTCCGGCTCAGGAGGAGATTGAGACTGATGGTCAATCAGGCTTCAGTAATTCTGCCTGTGAGTGTTCAATTTAATTAAATCCACCAGACTAATTTAGTCAATATTTTGATAACTGAAACTATAAAAATTTAATTAAAACAAATTAAAACATTAAACATGTTCTCAGATGTTCACAAAGTTAGTAACTTGTAATCGTAAAATGAAATTATGACAACTGAATATATTAACATAAAATGATAATTATACATTTAATTAAACTTTGTTTTTCTTACTGGAACAAATATAGTCACTGAGTCATGTAATGGGCAGAGGAGGACTATTTTGCCAGCTGTAAACAGATGGCAGAGGAGTGGTTAAATAGCAGCAGCAGGACGTGGTACTGTAAAGGAGGTATTACGTTTCATGGAGAGCATTCCACCTGATTTTTAAGTGATGATGGCCTCCTTGGGTTTAAAGAAATGGATCAGCTCTCGCATCCAAGAGAAACAGGCCCTGCAGGAGAGGGAGGCCCAGGTGGGGGAGCCCGGAGGCAGCCAAGCCCAGGGCCCCAGCCCTCAACTCGAGTTAACCAGCTCAGACCTTAGCCTGTCTGGCTCTGACGCCTGGATGCACAATGGAGGACAGACTGTACACGTAGGGAGACTTGATGGATGAACTCATCTTCCCTTCCTTCCCCATCATTTCTGCTCTTCTCTTCTTCCCTTTTAACCATTCCACACACCACCCGGTATTTGGACATTTCCACAGAATCAAACTAACAACCTCGTGAAGTGTCTGCAGAGTGTCAGTGTGTGTACCTAAGGATGCTGGAGTCACACTGTTCTCTGTTTCTTGCAGATATGGAGACTATTGATTGGTTCTCCAAATACTTCCATACATTTGAGGAGTTATTGAGGTTATTGAAGCTCAAAGTATGACCATATAGTAAAAAAAAAAAAAAAAAAAACTTCAGAAAACTACAAGTAGCTCAGTCTGCCATAATTGTTTGGAGGTAGATGCTAAAGACATAGCAACTCAGAAACTTGCACTTGTCTTTGAATAACTTCTCATGTATTTGAAGCATTTGGAAAAAAATGTGTTAGCCCCGATCTGGATTTGGTCTTCATAAATCCTTTCAACTTGGGTTTTGGATCAGGCATAATGACTTTACTTGATTTGATGTCCTTTGCTTGCATGACAGTGGTTCCTCCTTCTACTAACAAAGTTTACATCTGTCCATTTCCTCTGACACTGACCAGGTGGATGGGTCATGTAACGGTTTGTATAATAATACGTGATCCTGTACAGGATTTCCTCGGACAGTGGTAACCTGGGGCTGGCAGATGTGCAGCCTGGATGTCCTTCAGTCCTGCTCTGGGTTCATCCTTTTCCTAGCTGTTGATAATTGCACGCTGTGGTGTCTGTTTCAGGAGGATCATGCTTCCTATATTAACCACTGGACTGTAGCCCTGGAGACCTTTATAACCGCACTGAATGTGAACCTGATGTTTGAATTCCCTCCCATTTACATGTTGGCATGTGTACAGTTCAGTAATATAGACTTATTTGGCTTTGAAAAAGAGATCTGTAGTAAAAGCTGTTGTGTTTTGCTTTTTCTACAGGATTTGTTACAAGAAGTGAAGCAGCTGAAAAGCAAAGTGGAGGAGCTGGAAGGAGAGAAGAGCCAATATGAGAGAAAACTAAGAGCAACCAAGGTACTTGTTAAACCAACATGTAAAACGTAACCCAAATATCTGTATAATTAGCCAGTCTTGACTGGTTATATAAAGGTCATGTCATATGTTTTACTAGTAACAGCTGTAGATAAAGAAATCGATTTTCACCTTGTATTAGTGTCTGGATAGAAAAATGTGCAATTTACATAATCGGAGAAGAAAAAAAATGAATGAATAAAGCTGCAGGGTTTATGTAGTCCCATTATATAAAACTTAGCCGGAGTTGAAATTGTAACTTTAACTATATTATAACCAGCATTGCCTCAGTTGTTCCTACAACATACAAATAGTAAATCTGAAAAAGAAAAAGAAAAAACACTGTACAGTCAGATTTGCTCAGATCTGGACATTCCTTAGAGGACGTTCATGTTGTGAATAATATCTTGATAATATCTCACACATCATGAAAATATAACACAGTGTGCTTACATGTACTTCAAAGAAAAGTTTTCCTGAAGTCTTTTCCTCAGGCTGATACTGTTAGAATTATTTGGGAGTTATAGTGGTAGAGTAATACTTAAAGGATCAAAATCCCTTTTTTAGAATTGGGACCCAAATACATACTAAGTGATACATTTTACAGTATAAAGATTGACATGTAAATGCTTTCTGTTTGACATCTATGTAGACAACTCTAATGGTGGCATTGTTTCTGAATGATCTCAAACCTTGTTTGGTGTTATTGCACTGCTGGGCTAGCTGTTTCCTAATTTCCCTGTTTCTTTATTTTATAGTTACTGTACTGATATGACAGTGGTATAGATAATGTTATCACACTCTTTCTGCAGCAACCTCATTTCTAGTGTCATGCATACTAGAACCCCGATTTCCATATTCAATTTGGGGATTAAAGAAGCTTGGCTCAAAACTTAACTCAAGTAAAACCCAAATTTCTTGGCCATATAGACTTGTAACAGATTTCAGACAGTTAACATACATTAACATATAAGGATTTGCTTGACAAACACAGTTTGAAAGGGAATGTATCATTATGAATGCAGAGCAGCTATATAAGAGATTATATTGTAAAACAACCTCATATTCAAAGTAATTCTGTGAAAGTTTAGGCTACGATTAGTAAGTAGCAAGTAGGCAGTACCTACTATTTACTAATCTGCTAACAGTAAGTCATTTATGGCTAACAACTAGCTTGTATAGCAGCTGATGCATGAGTGTCTATGTCACATTTTCACAGCAGAGAGAGAAACATCTAATGAGGAAATGAGGTACAACTCTGTCATGATACAGATTGCAAAATCCTTAATTGTAATATTCTCGTGTGGATTAGGCAGGCTTCCCTCACCTTAATCTATTTACAATACAGAGTGAGGCTTCTATTTTTATACACTCACTGAGCTCTTTGTTAGAAACACCATACTAATACTGGAGAGGGTCTCCCTTTGCTTTTAAAAAGGTTGCCATCTCCCTTTGCTATCTTGACATAATTGCATCACATAATATCTGCAGATCTGTTAGTTGCATGTTCATGCTGCCAATCTCCTGTATCCCAGATTCAGATTTGGGGATTGTGGAGGCTACTGAAGTACACTGAACTCATTGTTACGATCATGGTAGCATGGTGCGTTGTCATGCAGGTAGTAGCTGTTAAGAGGATCAGTAAATTATGGCCATAAAGGAATGCACATGGTCAGCAGCAGTACGCAGGCTGTGGAATTGTGATGCAGAACAATGGTGTATGAATGGCTGGACTGTTGACACAAGGAAAGTTGGGTCCATGGATTCATGCTGTTGAAGCCAAAGTCTGACCCTACTATCTGTGTGCTTCAGCAGAAACTCATATTCATCAGCTCAGGCTGCGTTTTTTCAGTCTTCAACTGTCTGGGTTTGGAGCACCTGTGCCCACAGCAGCCTCAGATTTCTGTTCCTGGTCGACAAGAGTGGAACCTGATGTGGCCTTCTGCCGTTGTAGCCCATCTGTCTCAAGGTTTTACTTGTTGTGCAGTCTGAGATGCTTTTCTGTTCACAACAGTTGTGAAGACTGGTTATCTGATCTCCATTTTATGCATTGCACTGCTGTCACATGATTGCAGGTGTACAGGTGTTCCTGATAAAGTGCTTGGTGAGTGTTGCTGCATTATCATAAGCAGCGTCATTTTACAGACATCTTCCCAAAAGTCAGTGTGACATATTTCACATTTTTTGAAACCAAAATTAAGATATTAGAATAATTGTTTCTGAGTTAGTATAAAGTTTAGTTGTATAACATGACTGTATGACAATGGACCAGAAGGATTTAAGCAGTTCATTTCTTCTCTAAAAGAGCATCTCTCTCCTAACACCTTGTTTGTTACTGGTTAATTTGAAGGAGGTCAAACTGCTGTTGCTTTCCTCTGTGCTTACAGTGCTTCCTTCCTCCTCTCTTCCTCTCCCTCCTCCTCTATCTGTATCCTCTTCTTCTCTATTAACCTCTCTCCACGGCTTGCTCTCCACTTTTTTCCGCCCTTCTTTTCTTTCTCCACATCTCTAAATCAACCCTGTCATTACCCTCTTCCTGTCTCTCTCTCTCTCTTCTCTTTCTAGCTCTCTATCTCTTACTCTCTTCATGTGTGTTACCAGTCGCTCATGACCCAGCTGTCCAGCCTCAAGCTGACTGTGGAGCACACACAGCTGGAGAAGCAGCACTGGGAGGAGCGCTGGCGCAGCGCACAGGTGCCTTCTCTTCCTCCTTCTTTTCTTCCTCTTCTGCCTCCTACTCTTCTTAGTCATCACCTGTCTGTTTTGTCCTTTCTTCTGATTAGTACAAAGTCCTTTCCTAATGTATTGCCTCCGTCTGTCCTCCTTCTTTTCTACTTATTGTCCACCAGTATTCTCCACTTGCACTCAATCTCCCCCTTTTCTTCCTAGTTTCCTCATTTTGCACTTGCAGCTCTTCCTTCTTCCTTGTTTTGCTTTTTGTTGGTCTTGTGATGGCTGAAATTTTGTAATGAATCACAAATATTCAAGTAGTAGGAATGGGAGACAGTTAAGAGCGTTGATAGTAAAACATCCTGATTTTGAGGATGAGGTTCATGTGTTCATGCATCAATGTGCAGAAGCAGAAGAAAATCTATCCTTCTGCTCCCAGCTGTCTCTCTCTCCCATTCTGTCATTGTTTTTGAGAGACTGTGCATGGATGATGTCAATCAGTATGACTGTGATGTGTATGCATCAATTGTGTGTTGTCTGCATGGTTGTGCTGAGTTTATGTTCACTTTATTTACTAAGGATATGACCCAGATAAGGTACCCACCTCAAGCTCAGTTTTACGACACAGAGTTGTAATTGTTGAAAGATTCTTTTGGAAATTTAACAGATTTTCTAGTTGATGTCTTTCCAATAGAAACCATACATTTCATTGGCTACATGTATGTGGAATTAGTGACCTTCAACACACCAGGCTGATTGACAAAATGAGAAATATGAAGAACAAACAAATAATTTTCAGCTGACGACAGTAACAGTCTCTTCAAATTATTCTGTGGCTTTCCCCTGTTTCACCACTTGCTGTGCTTCTGTTCTGTTCTGCCTTCTAGGCTTCTTTGGCCTGTAGGCTTATAGGCTATTATTGTGAAGCAGCTTCTGGAGGTTTTAAATTTGCATTATAGCATGCCAACACAAACATGTAGGTCTGCACACACACCTGTTTTCTGATACCTATCATTTGCAACAGTTGTTCTTCAGCAGCTTTGTTACTTATTATGCTGATATGAGTGAATATATTCTGTGAAGACAGCAAACTAGGGAAGAGAGGGAGAGGTATGACATGCAACAAAGGTGCTTGGTCAGACTTGAATTGGGGGTGCTGTAGCTGTGCTTTAAGCATTGTAAAATACCAGTGCTCCACCTGATACAGCTGGACAGCTGAAGCTGGCAGAAACCCATACCAAAACCAGTGGGAGAGATGAGAGGAAAAAAATTTTTTTTTCATTAATATAAGTGTAGCCCTGCAACAGACTGATGACCTGTCTAGAGTGTAGCCCACATGTCACCCAGTGGCAGCTGGCTCCAGCCCCTCCACAACCTTCACAGGATAAGCGGTACAGCTAATGGATAGATAGATGGATGGATGGCACAAGAGTGACTGAGCCTTCAGCTGTCAAGGCTGTCATGCCAACACTATGTTAATAGAGATTTGAAATCATGTTGGGCAGTATGGTGCATGACAGGTATTGTCATTGTGTCCTGCAACTTTTTTCTGTCCAAAATACTGTATATATTTTGCTGTTCCAGATCCACTGTAGGTTGATCCCTGAATGCTGATGGAATTTGTGGTAGCAGAATTATATAGGTGTGGATAACACCCTGGTGGCTTTTGGCACACATGGGTGGGACCAAGGAATGGCTGACTCAGTTTGAAACTTCTGTACCAATCCAATACCTTATGAAGGTGGTACATAAACAGGGAGGAGGATTCAATCAAAAACATACATTTGTACTGCAACATGATCCTGGAGCTTTGTGAACGGTAGATTTTGTTAAAATTTACAACTGCAATAAAAAGGCTGTCTCTCTGTGTGTATTTTTGCTATATCATTGTTACATCTGGCACAGAGAGCCTATGATGACTCTATGACCTAGCCCCACTTTGATTTGCAAAAGACTTAATCACTTCATCAGCAGCTCACAAAGTTGTCTAAAATCATTAAACTAGTAATTTGACAATTTATATTTCATTCCATGTGATTCTAGTGACTACAATGAGATATCAATGTATGAATCACATACAGATTCCAACTCTGCTATTGTCCCACCCATGAACAGAGCTGATAAAACTGATAAGACCACATATCCAGGCCCAGTTGCCTTAAACTTAAAACTCCCAGATATTCAATGACCTGGAAGACTGACACAGTTTATAGACATCTACTCTGTTTCCCTCCACAGGCAGAAATCTCAGAGCTGCAGCAGCTCCTGGCCTCCAAAGACGCTGAGATCGAGTGTCTGCAGACCCAGCTGCTAGCCAGAGATGGCACAGCCAATGACAACGCAGAGAGAGGTATACACAACTGACAGTCTGACCAGTCACATCAGATCCACATCTGTCAGTAAGGATGTGTGCGTGAGAGCCAGCAATATGCATGTCTGTCAACTCTGATAACTATAACATCTAATCAACATGTCCCTCTCTCCTCTCCTCTATACTTGACTTGTTCTTGCCTCTCTGCTGCCCTCTGCTGTAGAGGAGGTGTATATCAAGCACCTGATTAACAAATGTAAGGCATGGTGTGCTGTTGTAATTGGTCTAATTTCCAACCAAACTCCTCTGACTGTGCAGATACTTGACAGTTTGATTTTTGTCATGATGTGCAATTTTGCAAATTTGTCATATTTATTCAGTATAGTATTGTCAAGTTTGGTGGTGATTTTTGCTGAAACTTAAAAACAAAAGTGGCCCCTTTGAATGGTTTAGCTAAGTAATCACTTCGTCAGGTGTCTGGTGGCAGAGTGTTTGGTTTAAGATTGGACCACAGCCGAGCTTCAGTTTGTTTCAACCAGTTCAATACAATTCTATATCCTTTCAAATCTCCTGGCATGGTTTCCAAAGAGTGTCAAGCAGTGCAGTGTGTAATGTACTTATGTCACTGGCTTACTCATACAGCAAACTTTGATTGTGTTACTGTTAATAAATGATCAATAATAGATATAGGTCCTGTGGAACATCTAGCCAAACAAGCAGGGGTTCACAAGGCTGGACCAGGGATTTTTGCATCCTGCAACACAATATTGTTAAGACTGTTTATCTCAGACACACTCATACACAAATGACCTCACTCTTCACATACACAGACAAATGTACTCTCTATCTCAGCCTGTCTTTCCCTCTCACTCTCTTACCTGCTCCATATCTAACACACTAACATTTGCATGGTTTTCACTGAAAAACTGTTGTTTTTTTTCTCTCTCTCTCTCTCTCCTTGTGGTTGCATGAATCCCTAGCTCCAAGCTTTTTAGCTAAGACTCACGGTTGCTGTTTTTTTAAATGTACAATGTAATACTGGCATAAAAAACAAATACTGTTGGCTTAACCACATCTCCCAACCAGTTAGAACTGAGAATTCTCAGTGTCCACTTTATAAGCATGTGTAAACCTGTACATACAGGAGTTTAATTTAAAGGACTACCCCAGCAATTTAAAAATGTACTTCCATATGAAGTTTGTGAATGGTCAAAATGGTCAAAAGCAATGCAGCAAAGCTCCTCCAAAGCCACAGACCACATTATAGACATTGAGTAGTACTAGTAAACTGATTTTATGTGTAAAATTTGTGGAATTCCCCTTTAAGACATGTTTTTGTATTTGAAAGGACATTGAATTACATTCTCCACAGGTTTTTTTGTGTGTGTTTGTACTGTATTTTGTTGACAGCATAAGCCTCCTCTCTCTAAGAATTAACCCTTGTGTGTACCTTTTAGAAAATGTATTCATTTATATGTCAAACAAACTGCAATAGGAATATTATATATACTTTTTAGTTTTTCACTTTCACTCAGCTAGATTTAGATTCAACCAACTTCAGCCCTGAACATAACTACCAAATATTCAATGCATGAGTAAAAAGAAAAGTAAAATGCATGATATTATGTTGTATTGGCAGTGTGGTTTCATTTCAATGGGAGCATTTTTATCATTAAGACACTCTATGTAACTATCTTTTTTACATGGTGTATTATATCATAGGAATTGAGGTAGAAATTTAGAAATTTAGAAATTAGAAAATAAAATAAAATACTCTGGCAAAATGTATGCCATGTGCGTTAGCCAAAATAATTGAAAAATCTAAACTGAAAACTGAAACAGACAATAATGTCCTCAAGGTTGCACAAGGGTTAAGTTCATTATATTCAAAATTCTGTTGGTATTATCAGCACTGCTACAGACAACACCTGTTCTGTCATTTTAAAAAGCTGCTGTGTTTGTCCCAGGTGATGGTATATGGGCAGTCGTGCTGTCAGTGTGTATTTGTTTTGCTTATTAGCAAGGCTGTCATGTCCATCACCAACATTACATCAAGCATCTGTCACATGCCCTAAATGAAGCAGACATGAGGTTACTGTGAGTCCAAAATAATATTTGAATGCCTTGTTTTTGTTAATCAGACCAGGAGTACCAGAGGTTGAAGGTGGGGATGGAGTCTCTGTTAGCTTCAAATGATGAAAAGGTAAATTAAATCATTTTTTCCCCACTACGTCTATAATTAAAAATGTAAATGTCCAGTTTGAGAGCTGTTTTGATGGCCTCATCTCTTCACTTGATTTATCATGGAGAAAATATTTGTGTCTTGCTGATGAACAGGATCGTCGTATAGAAGAGTTGACCATTCTGCTTGGCCAATACAGAAAGATTAGAGAGGTCATGGCACTCACACAGGGTATGAATTACTTTCTTTCTGGTCTGAAACATAAGTAAACTACAACATAGGAAATAGTGGACAAGGTATCTTCTCCCCTCTCCTTTATATTTATTGCAATAATATTGTGCTGTGTATTTGCTGTGTTGTTACCAACCAGGGAGCAGTGAGGAGGAGCTGAGTGGCAGTTTAAAACTCAGAGCCATCACACACAAAGCACACTCTGATATCCTTAGGTCAGAGGTAAGATTACAAACTGTTTCCCTTTTTACAACCATAATTGAACTTTCTCCACATACAGCACAAACACTGATATTTTTCCTGAAGAGCTGATTTTTCTAATTGAAAAAACAAAACTGTGTTTTGTCTCTGTATAGATATCATCAAGAGGATCTTCTCCACTTATGTTATCTTCATCGCCCTACCAGAGGGAATTGGACATAAGGTACACACACATATGCACACACATCTCCCAACTCACTGTCATACTTACCTGTTTTGTGTCCTTTGTTGTAGTATCCAGAATTCTGTGGACACATCACTGGTGTTCACTGGAGAGACAAGCTTCTTGAATGGGTCGTGGTGAGTAGAAGCTGTTTGTCTTACCTTGTCCAAAAATTAATCGTCGCTTTCACTTAAACTGTTGGCATTACTATATGTGTGTGCAAAATCACATAGGAATAATAGAATGGCATGTCTTTAATTTCTTAACTAACTAACTAACTCTGAAGTCTGTCTGAAGTCTGTTTTGTTTTTTTTTCAGGCATCAGCGCAGGTTGCTGTCCAGCAGTCTTGAAGAGTTGCAGAGTGGATCCACGGTTGCCACACCGGGCCGGCTCACACACAGACCAACACGACCCCAACAGAGACATCACGGTATTATTCATTAACGGCAAGAGGTCTGCTTCCCCACCATCAGTGAATCATCACGACCGTTGTCCCCAGCCGGCTCAATCGACAGCGAGCGTTACTGCAGTTGGCCAGCAGCCATGCCACGACATTCAAATATTTCGTTATCAGTCCGCTCATTTCAAACATTTATTATTTATTGAAAACAGATGGCGATTTATCGCTCAACAGACGTTTCCCTTCCTGCTGACTGAGTGAGCGTCTGCAACCGGTACCGTCGCGTACACGCTTAATCGCAGGCGACCAGCTCAGATAAAGTCCAGGCGAGACTGAATTTCTGTGCCATATCGATGAGGATGATTTCCAGAACAGTTTGCATTAATCAGCAGCTTGCAAACATACTGCCGACGCCACAGAGTCATTTTGAGCGAGTGCCCGCATCATTCGCAACACACACAACGCACAGCCCTCACGAACGCCTCACGCAGTGCACGATCGCTTCCAGCTCGAACATGGAAATAAACGAAAACCCGCACGGAGCGATGCAGAACCGACGAATGCACAGAGTTCGGATTCGCAGCGGTCAGCCGCGCCCAGCCACCATGTCGGCCTTTAACACGAACAGTCATCTAACAGCCGAGCGGCAACACAACATGACAACATGACGACGGCATATTTACGATGATGATGCCTGACGGTATTGAAGATGCCATCCGCCAGAAGAAGCGAAGGTCGTGATGGGCCTGAGAATATCACTTTAAGAAGAACATCCATACCTTCCTTTATAGTTTTGTTTATAATATTTGATATTTGTTTGATATTTACATGATTATTATTGCATTTTACAGTAGGAGGCCATTGCAAAATATGTCAAATAATAGTAATAAAATGTCACTGTTCTCCAACAAACATGTTATTTAGTGGTTGCTCTACTATAACACAACCTCCATTATAAGATTATGCAAATATTGCACAAGTCAATTTCAACCATGTGACAAGACTGTATTCAAACCGAAAATCAAAGGTAAATTATGTGATAACTGACCCACACATATAAAATCATCTTCAGGTGGTGCACAAATGTTAGAACAATGGCTTAACTACCGTACAACAAGAGATGTCCGTGTTACTGTATGGATTACAGAAGTGATAGCTACAGTGAAGTGTCCAGAGAGAGGCCGTGTTCTCCCCTGATCGATTATGGCACAGGACTGAGGCTGAGGTCGGGTTATTTAGGCATTATGGGAAATGAACCAAAAATACTTCAAGTGTCTGAGCTCATCGTGTCAGTACAATCTCAACGACTTACAGCTGTGACGCTCTACAGTCAGCAGGTCATCTGGGCACTGATTCTTTTTACATCTTTCATCATGTGTTTCAGTCCAGCTGCCTGTGGTTCAGACTGATAGCAGCATGCAGAGGAGGTCAGCAGACAGTGACAGTCAAACTTTGTCTTTAGCTCACTGCAGCCAAAGAAGCGCCTCAACCTGCACCCACCCTTGTAGGAGAAGACCACTGACTTAATCCACAGATTATGCCTGTCCCATCGGTCTCGCCCTCAGTCAGGACAGTTCATGGCGAAACGGCACAGATGCCCGCCGCTTCAGAGGCTCGCTGAGCCATCCTGGACAGGGAGAGACCCAGGACCAGGTGGGGCTCGACAGCAGAGCTGACCCATCACCATGACAACGACACGGGCGATAATGTTCTCTACGCTTTTACTGTTCAATCAGCTACCATCAAGTACATTTGCTTCCTTTGGTTATGCCCATACTCAGCCTATCCTCCTGCTCCTTTAAATCCCACATCAGCCCAACCATGCCCATATGCAGAGATCCAGAGACGCCTAGATAAACTCGCTCTGACTGTGAAACAGTCATGCTGTTCGCCATTGAGGGGTAATTGAATAATTTATGAAGCTCTCGAACACTTGAAGTATTTGATTTCATTTCCACCACAGATGCCTGGGCTTAACCCAGGGACCTCAGCCTCAGTCCTGTGCCATAATCGATCAGGGAGAACACAGCCTCCTGACTCTTCCAGACATCACTTCCCGTAATCCATACAGTATATACGGACACTTTGTTGCACAGTATTACACATTCTAATGTTTGAAAATTCACCTGAAGATGATTTATATGTGTAGAGTGCCTTCGTTATCACACTTACAATTTCTTGATTTTCCAGTTTGAATACAGTCTTGTCACATGGTTGAAATTGACTTGTGCAATATTTTGCATAATCTTAATGAGGATTTCTGGATGATATTTATATAATTACAGAGTTGATTATAAATAGCATGTTTTGTTTGGAACCTGAGGTGGTGATTTTGTAATTATTATTTTCGTTTGACTGCAAAATATTTTATAGTAAAGAAACTTACCGTAAAGCAATCCATACATGTGGTCATGTAAATATCAAACAAAATGTCAAATCATTTAATAAACAAAACCATGAGTGTAAAGTTGATTTTCTTTAGCAGCAGATGAGTTATAGATTTGCCATTTTGCACGCGAGTTTTTGTATATTCTTTGCTTCTTTAAATATCATGATGGCATGCTTCAGTAACCTGCATCAAACATTAACTTGCTTGCATCATCATCATCATCCTCACCATCATCATGGCTGTCATGGTTGCTAATGACACCACCGCTGAACAGCCCAGCCAGATGGTTGCTGACCAATACCACATGGTAACTGTGTTAAAGTTGATATGAGAGGTATGTTTGGGCACGGCTCAGCATGTTGCTGCAGGATCCAGTCCTCATGCATTCAGTCAGTTTTTACAATACAGTAGACTCTGCATACATACATAAATGCTAAGTTTGTTTATTTCCATATTCTAAAGCTTAGGAAACTGATCATTGTTTCACTGCAAGTATGTCTATAATCGCATCAATGGCTCCATGAGACTGCATTTGTTTGTGTGTGTGTGTGTGTGTTGCAGATGGTAGATCACAGGCACCATATGCATAGGAAGCCTCGTCTGAAAGCATCAACAACCTCACAGTAAGCATGAACACACACGAAGCTGCTGGTTAATGACTTCTGCGGCTGATTCTCTCACAGAGTAACTGCTCCTCATCAGTTGTAACAGAAGGTTCAGTCACTCAGATGAAACTCTGGACTTTATCTGAGAGAGAAACAACATTAAAGCACCACAGATCTGTGTGGAAATTAGAAAGTAACACTGTGACTACTAGTGTGAAACCTGGTTGCTGGCACTTTAATTGCTGCTATCAGGCAGATGCCATCCTTGGTTCTTTTGCTCCTGTTGTTGATTGCTGAAGTCATCTTAGTAATCGTACTCTGAGGCAACAAACACGAAAAACCACTTCTTGATAGCAGCCTCCACTGAACCAGTCTAGCCTTGAGAGGGAAACATCTGTTGACATTAAATCATTTATACATCTGTTTTTTTTTTTCAATATAAATAATAAATGTTTATGCCTCCCATGGTATTAAAATGTCCCTGACATATATTTATCAGACTGATAATAATAAGCAGACTCTTTTCACAGAAGATATTTTGAGATGTCATGGCATGAAAAGCAACTGTAATAACTAATAACTACCAATGGCCATATTTGTGTAGTTGAACCAGCTTCAGGACCTTGAATTGTGTGTATTGGTTCACTGATACATAGTGGTGGAAGGAGTAAGACTTCTTACCTCATTGAATGAATAATACCGTAATGTAAAAATACTCTGTTACAAGTTAAAAACTATTTGGCTTTTTTAAGAAGACCAATACAACTCTCATGTTGGTATGGTAAATATGAAGCCACAGCCAGTTAGCTTAGCTTAGCCATTCAGAGGGAAGCAAAAAGAAGGAAACTGGCTGTTGATGCAGCTTCATATTTACCTGTGGTATCAATCTTGTCATCCAATAAATAAATAAATGAACTTTTCCTGTAAGTAAAAGTAGTAATTTCACAAAATAGTAAGGTGTTAATTATACAGACTGCCTCTCAAGTTACTATAAGTTACAATTGACTTAACTAATTAATCTACTGCCGGGTGGTTGGATTATATATATATATATATATATATATTGAAAAATCTAAATATATATATATATATATACATATATATATATATATATATTTATTTTTTTTGAAAAATCAGGATTTGTATGAAAATTCCGAATCTGCAAAGTAACCAGTAACTATAGTGGTCAAATATCGTTGAGTAAAAAGTACAATATTTCTCCCTGAAATGTAGTGGAGTAGAAGTTTAAAGTAACATAAAATGGAAATGTGTATTTGAGTGGAATACCTGAGAAACTGTACTAATCCTTCCCTTCTGCACACCCAACTAGAATGGAGACGTTGTTAATCATATCAGTTCCTCCTGTGCTCTTCCTGCTGTGACAAATCACAATGTGTTCTGTGACAAATGTTTCTTTGTTGCTTGCTCTGCAGTGAAGCTGGTTTTGCTGGCTTGGGATTAGTTCTATATACTGAAAGGCACTATACATTCTGTACGTAGCATTTTTAAACATAACTAGTATAATTTTCAGTAACAAATGAATCCCTTGTTGATAAAACTGGAAGCCTTTTCTTATGACACCAACCCTCAAAAGCAAGACCTCATTTCCCATAAATTCTTCTCATAAATTAGATCTTGCTTCCTCAGATTTGGCTTTTGAAATATCTCTGCTCTGCATGTGTTGAAAAGCTTTATCGTAAAGCAATATGACAAAAAATAAAATATGCTGAAAATAAATGTGTTAACTAATCTCAGCTCAGTGACAAACACCGACAACTTCTAAGTTTTTTAACCCATTGCCACTCCCATGGTGCTTTGCTTCCAGTACCTGCTCAGCCAGGAGGAGCTGCAGAAGGAGCTCAGGAGGTCTCAGACGGTGCTTGTTTGAAGGACAATGACCTGGTGCTGTTGGCTCTCTAATGCTGCAACCACAGAGACACATGTAGCAGGCAATGTCACACCTGTACCATGCCTCAAGCCCCGGCCTAACAACTACTTCTACTAGCCGCTGATACCTCATGTAACACCTACAGTCATTCTGCAGTCACACTGTATATACAATGGACCTAGAAACAACAATGGACTTCAAGGGTTGCTTACAAAAGTCACATTTTTAATTTTGTACAATGGTGAAGTTAACTGTTTCTAATGAGCCATAAGCTCATGTGGCATTTCTTACTGCTTTTCTTGTTTCCTTTTGCAATATGCCGTCTAATGATCATATTGACCACTGTGTACTGTACTTACTGTGTACTGTGCTGGTATTTCAAAACATAACCATGTTGCTTTGTTGCAAAAAGTGATATTATTTACATTTGGAAAGATGAAACAAACAAAACAAAAAAACCCTGAAAAATAAAGAAAACTAAAATTATTCCCATCAGCCTCAGCTGGACTGGTGAGTGCTAATTAGCAAATGTTAGCATGCTAACACACTAAACTGAGATGGTTAATATGGTAAACACTACACCTGATAAACATCAGAATGTAAACATTTTCATTATGTGCTTGTAAGCATGCTGACATTAGCATTTTGCTCTAAGCACCAAATTGCCTACCACTAGCGTGAACCCTTAGTTTAGTTACACAATTTAGACCCATGAAGACTGGAAAAACTGAATTTCCCAGAAATGTAACCACTGTTTATGTTGACGTGACTATGAAGCAACTAAAAGTGATTAGACGTCTTTAGCTGAAAGTCCAGAGACAGTCTTCAGATCAGTTTGAAAGACAGAATCTGTGATACTGTATTTAAATATACTAAGCTTTAACGGCCTGAGAAGAAAGAAATGATGTTGCTGGAGATGCTGTTTTTTATGCAGTTACAGCAAAAAATTGTGTAATGTTATTACATTGTAATGTTATTACGTTATTACATTTGTATCGTTAATTGCAGACATCCTTGGATGTGTGAAATTTTCTAAAAACAGAAGTTATTATTATTACATTCATATTTTGTGTGACTGCAGCACAAATTATGGTTCAATCGATCCTGTTTTCCCCTATGTGCCCTAGAACAGCACTGGTTTAAGTGTATATTAATGTAACGGACACTGTCTACCTAGGGTCATCAATTAAAATGTATGTAAGACTGTGCAAATGACAACATACTGGTACAGCAGGACAGTAGATTGTGATATTTAGTTGACAAAATAAAAGTACTTTAATAGACTGGGTCTCCTGAGCTGCAAACAGATCGTGTTTAGATCTGAAATTGGAAAGTAACCTCATGTAAGCACATACAGTATAAGTGCTATACCTGCATTAACACAGTAGTATAGTGAACTGCCTCTTAAACATTATCAGGGTTGCTATTACAAGATCCTACTGCTATTTAACCATATAAAGAGATGAAGTCCTATTGGTCAGAGCTGGAATTTTGATAAGAACAATAAATATCAAATGTTACCCATAAGTTCTTCCTAACCATCCAGCCACCCACCAACCCCCAAATAAATTTAAACTGAAACTCCCCTATTATGCTGTGACATGACATTACAAAGAACCAAACTAGAAGCTCCTGACCCAACCCACATATTCTCTTTTCTGCCTTTTTCTGAAAAGACACAGTTAAGCATTTTGTTTACACACCACACCCTTCAGGCTTACCCAAATCCACAAGCTGCTGTGACCAGTTAACTGGTAAGATGAGTCTTTTGTTGACTTACCTAAAAATTGATGAAGTTACAAACACCACACCCACACTAAAACTGTCTGCAGAACTCCCCCTCGAAACGTGGGATAGAGAATTCTCTTTATTCTACTGAAGGTCCTGTGCACATCAGGACACTGGAGACTGAACTTCGCTACTAGCACCATACCCACACATAGACACACTGTGTATCTCAGCAGGGCAGGGGACAGGAGCTGGGAGCAGGTAGTGGACTTGGAACTGCAGAAACTTCCAGACCCATCCTGGTGAGTATTTGTGTTGATTTGTAAAGCTTTTTACATATATTACAAACAACATTATTAATACTGTATTAGTGCAGTGCATTGGTGGACAGAACATTGGTTAACTTTAATGTGCAACATCGACTGCAACATTTATTCACTATGTAATGAATGAAACAATGGTACCATATGGTGGGTCGACACTGATATATGTAGCTGGTGGTTTTCTTTTGTACCAACTATTAAAATACTAGTTCTTTACTTCTACCAACTTCTATCAATCACAGATTCATTTCAGATTGCAGTCTATTCTCCTCTAATCGTACAAATTCTGTTTCTAGTGTATAAGAGAAACCACCCTCTGATCTCAAGCCCTCTGCCATCAGTTTAACATGGGCCAGACCATCAGCAAACCTACTTCTAACCCATTCCACAACTCCAAGTTCTTCTCCTCTTTGAGGGGAGGCCCCTCAAGCCAACCCTCCTTTGATCAGAACACACCTCCTCGACCAAGCATCTTCTCCACGCTGAGGAGGCCCCCTGTTGCCAAGCTCAGCGATTTCATTCCTCTATTCGGCGACTGCATCTCTGCCGCCTCATCCAGAACCCAGGAGTACCTCCTCTTCAAGGATCCAGAGAACAAGTTCCACCCGAGTCCTGAGGTGCTCACACAGGTACATACCTCAATAAATTTTGTATTTTGATCATTAACCAACTGGAGGTATCAAACTATTTCATAGTTTTTGTTGTCTTCCCATAGATCTTCCTGATGACCTACATCTCCCAGAGTGTCTGCCTTAAATTAACAGACACCTTCAACTGCACAGCCATGACTCCAGAGCAGCGCATCCTCCTTGGGGCTGACTGGGTCTGGGCTGTGCTAGAAAAACCCACCAAGAACCCTCGGATCCAGATTGCTGTGCAGGTCCTACACCTGCCGGAGAGAGAGGATGCTGAAGAGAACGCCAACCCCCCTGAGACCTGCAGCGAGTCTGTCCAAATTGCCCAGAAGGAGTCCAGCAATAAGACCATGTATGAGAGGTTAGTGGACTTCTGTGCCTCCATCGGCAAGGACTGCTATGCCCTGTTCTTGTTCTTTGGAAAGAAAAATGACAAGGAGAACATCTATGGTGTCCTCAGCAACAATTTTGAGGCAGCCATCGGGAAGTGCAACGTGATTGACAGACCATTTATTGAGAACTTCTTCAAAGGTTCACGGTATCTCCATACACCTTCAGGAATGATGCAGGCGATTGTCACCAAGAGAGAAGGAGATCCTCTCACTCTAATGATTAAATTTAGCTGAACCATGGGGACTCATAAAATTGATGGCCAATTACATGATACAAGACCACCGTGGTACACTTTGAGTTGTATAAGTGTGGGGGGCTATTAATGTATCTCTTGATAAACAACATTCTGTCTTACTAAAATGTTCATTTTGATGAAGTGAGGGGCCTTTGAAATAAAATTCTGGATATTTTCGCACTACAACAGCTGATGATGATGCATCTTACAAGTATGTAAGTTCACTTACAGAGCTTTCTGCTGTTTACTTAAATAGCTCAACCCAGAAACTCATTAAAACACATAATTTAAACACAAGAACAAACATACTGCAGTTAGATGCAAGTTTAGAGAGATATTTTCACATAACCTTCTAAAATAACACAACATAGTGTCCGAGTTTTAGTTGGTAACTGGTTAGGCAGGTCCCAATGCAGTGTGTGAATGAATGTTACAGTTAATATGTGTTTTAATTGGTTTTCTTTATTTGCCTGTTTGAGATACTTCCACATTGTGCATTGAGCAGCATGTACCATACACTGAATTTGTACAAGATGGCAAAAAAAAAAAAGGAAAAGATATACCCAAAGTTGAAAATTAGTGGAATCATCCTTTAATTACCAACCCCTCTATGCATATTTGGTCAAGAAACCTAATCTACCGTCATTTTGTCCATATCAGTCAGATTTGTTTAAAAGACCACTCTCACAGTAAGAACATTAACAATGGCTCTGTTCAAATGTCCTAGTAAGCGTTGACAGTGTGACAATGAACCAGCATACTTAATACCAGGACCCTGAATTTGAAGGAACATGCGGAACACATTCAGACCCCCTCTAGAGTACAGTCTAGAACTGCTCTATATGAAAAGTGCCTTGAGATGACTTTTGTTGTGATTCGGCGCTATATAAATAAAACTTCACTCACCTCCACATAGGATCTTTGGATCTCAGCCAGCGTGACCATCCACTTCATGGGCTCCTCACCCACTAAGGCCCCTCTACCCTGACTGCTCAGTTAGTCCGTGCAGCCAGCTCCAGTAAGAGTCCTAGTTTTCCCAGGCTTCTTCCATTTAAGAATTATGGAGAACACTGTGCTCTTGGAAAACTTCAATGCATCAGAATTTTTTTTGTAGCCTTCTGTGCCTCAACTCGATCCTGTCTCTGAGCTCTGCAGGCAGTTCCCTCTTCCTCATGGCTTGGTTTTTGCTCGGATATGCACTGTAAGAAGAGACCTTATTCTAACAAGTGTGTGCCTGTATTATGTCCAAAAACTTTAGTATAAGGCTGCAACTTAACAAAATATGCAACCTAAGGAAATTGAAATGTGTTCTTTTAAGTCCCAAAACAGACAACAAAACCTATAACATGACTTTACACACTAAAAAGGATCCAGGTTTCTGTAACCAGCTACCTGCTGTGTTTGGACAAGAGTTGAATTGAGGTGTCCTTTGCAGTGATGTCTTGCATAAGCAGTTTGAGCTAAATGATTTTGCATGAACTGTTTTGTTGTTTGTTGTTTATAATGTGAGGGGCCATCAGAGACATTATTAAGAATTACCGTGCACATACACAAAATGAAACCAAACTCTGTGCATAAGCATGGCATTTCTGAATAATGTCTCTGATGCCCTGTCCTATATTTAATTCATAAGTAGTCTTACCTAAAAACAACTGTTCTTAAGGGGATTTTCTTGTGTTCTTTAAATTTGCATCACAAATTGCAGAGGCTTAAAATGAGTGAACCGTCTCTGTGTTCATGTGTACATTTGTGTACATTTTGTTTTAGGAACTGTAGCTATGAAACTTGTGAAAGAAAAGGACTGGTGGGTTATTTCGTTTAGAGACACTGACACAATGGCATAGAAAATACACACTCAAATAGATATGAATGACTAATAATAAGGGAGGGTTGGAAACATCTTTTGTCTTTTAATCTTTCTTTGTCTACTATAGTATTTTTCAAATGTTGTTACCATAGTACACCAATGGAAAAAAGTACACTAATATTATTAAACATTCTTCACAAGTGAAACAATCTATGCATTGTTGTTGTGTTTTATATTTACTTTTTATAAAATGTTTGTGATGAGAACTTTTTTTTTCAGCATATCTGCAACAATGCCTTTCCAAGAGAATTTAAGGGGATATTTGTTCTCCTGAATGCTGATGTCCTGATCTGATCTCACTACCACTAGAACCAATGTAAGAGGGTTATAATATGCACATAGGAAATATAAATATATAGCAGGTTTACCTAAAAAAGAACAGTGTATCAAGCTAACAAGATTACAAAACAGGGCAGCAGCTGCATACAGGATACTGTGACAAACTGCAAAAAGCAGAAATCAAACACTTTTAGGCAGCATGGCTGGATGGAAGGCAGAATCAGTCTGTCAGTTGGTCTACCAATTTGAACCAGACTGAAATATCTCAAATGACAGTACAGTACTGTATACGTTTATTTCGAGACAGATTTTTACAGGATTATATTGTATATAAATATCCAATACAAAGGCACTTTTACAAAACAGTAATTATATCCTCACTTTCTCACATTATTAACCAGAGCTTTACAAAGGCAAAAAACAACAATACAAGAAACTGTATTAAACAATAAAGGGTGGCATTATAACTGGTCCTGCTGCTGAGGACTAGGTTTTTATAATAAATCTGTCCTACAACTTTCTTTACTGCCCAAAATAAAAGCAACAATTACAATGTTTAATTGTAAACTGAGAAAGTCACATTTTCTTGTGACCATCAGAAACATTACTTTCATTTTCAGCTCTTTATTTGTCAGGAATGATTCAGAGAAAAAAATGCAAAAGACACATTTCATCATAGTTCATCTTTCATGCTGGTTTCTTCTTTCTGGCTTCTATGGCTTTTACGCTCACATGTGCACACGGCAGTGTGGTCATCTGGCTGAGGCACCAGCTCCATGTCTACATGTTGTGTTGGCTGTCCCATCTGTCGCTCAGAGTACATGTGCAGCACTCTGTAGTAATAACAGTACAATCTGCTGGGCTGCAGTAGCTCTCTGGCTGCTTCCTGACCCACTCTGGCCATTCTTTGTGCTTCAGCGTCATTCTCTTTGGCCCATTTGATTTTCTCCAAAAGATCTGACAAGTTTCTCTTCACAGGAATGTAGTGAGTGCCTGCCTTTAATTGACTGTAGAAATGTTCATAATACTGGGAGTCCTGCTTCAGAACCAGACTGCTCCCGAGCATCAGGTAAGGAAAACGATACGCTGCCACTGTTCCATCTATGTTCACCTGGTACTTGTACTAAGAGAGGAAAAAGTCAAATGAATCAGATATGGCTTCTCAAGGAGAAACAACATCAAAAACAGGGGAAAGCAACAAAAATACAATAACATAAAATGAAATTAAAAAAAGAAGAAAAAAAATCACCTGCCTTAAGGACATTACAGTTTCAAGTTATAGCATAAAAATGAATTATATGAGAATAAGGTATTCATGTGTTTATACATCTTCCTCACCTTAAAGAAGTCAAAGAATCCAACAAGTGGTGCTCTGCCTACATGTTTCTCCTGGTCTCTGAAGAAGAACCATCCTGTGATGCCTGCATCCAGCAACTCAGGGTTTTTCTTGGACAGAGAGACCAGCTGAAGACGTTCCTCCCGACTGTCCCGGCCACGGAAAAACCCCCGCTCCGTTTTGTTAGTCCACGGAGGCCCTGGAAAAAGTTAACCAAATACTATCTGAATACTGCCAAAAAGTACAGAAAATGTAAGGGACAGAGAGCTCTAAGTGATAGAATGGAACAAATACTTAGGTATGTAAAAGGGAATATCCAATACTGCTGTGTTCAGCACCGAAAAGAGTGTAAAAGAATGTAGATTTAAAGGCCCAAAACTGTCTGAGAGAGTAACTCAAAAAAATATCTCATAGAAGTTACATATTATTTGTCAGGGTTCAGCTTATTAAGCCTGAGGTAAGGGTGCCAGTTTTTTCTCATATTAGCCTGATTATAAGCCAGAGCCTAAACTCCCCATACACAAATAATGCCTGCAAATACAGCTGTGGGAAGATCAGAGAGAAATGCATGTCTAACTCAATACATCCTTAAGTGTCTATATACTGAGAAAAGCATCTAAGTATGTCATTGACTTACTTTTATTTATTCAAACTAGTCTCTTCAGATTTCAATTTCAAGAATCCTGGTCTAACTGGAATAAAAGGAGGCAAACCACATTAAAAACACTACACTACCACGTCTCAACAAAGCAGTAGCACTATGGACTTTAAAAATGTACTTCTCCATCTAGCCCAAGGCAGTGTACATACATTAGGTACAGACAAGAGCACAGAGTCCTGAAAACAACAGGCTGAGGCTGTAGTTTGACATTTGTTTAAGTAACTGGGAAAATATATGATGAAACAGCTTAAGGATACACTGAAAAATGAAGGACTACCAGTGGATTTATTAATGATTGTTACGGAAGGTCACTGCATATTCCCTTTTAAAACACAGTAGTGGGTATAAGTCAGTTATACATTTTTGGACACCATGGTAATTTAGGTAAGGAAGTGGCCAGTTTATCTAGCTTCAAAAATAAACCAATTTGTAGTTGAAACTTCAGCTTCTTTATGAGACACATGATCATAAAAAGATATACTCATCCAATGTGAAGCCATGGTACTAAAAGGGAAGGTGGTTTAATTAAATGTCACTATAGCAGGTAAGGTCATGTAGAGATGTAGCTCACTTTTGATAATTTGAAATTTAAAAAGACTTTAAATTCACAATCTTTTCAGGGAAACTAGAAGCAAATTGTAGGCCACTGAAAATCTGACAGTGTAGCAGATCAGAGTGTCCACTACATGTTAACGGACTGCATTTGAAAGATTTTCACCATGGTCATTTATTATTGTTTAGTGTTACCACAAGATGGCCCAGAGCTCAACCCTGTGGGTCCCCCTGGTGGACAGTTAAAATGTGAGACAATGTGAGGACAAATTAAAGTGAGTTGCTGATTTTGGTCCTGTGGCTCTTTAGTTCCTGGTACTTGGTTGAAAAGGGGCTATAGTTAGTTAACAATCCAGTTCTAACAGCCATAAACTTGTCTAACATCAAAAGGCATTTTTTTCTTTAAATTGTGGTCTGCATTATTAAAAGCCGTTAATAAATCAGTACAAGGTACTGCACCATTTGACCTTAGTCAGGAAGCCTCAAGATCATTTATGATGTTCACAGCTGCAGTCAAAGTACAACATGTTCTGTGAAATTCTGACTGATTCTGACAGTACCATTTTTACAATCATAAAATTATTATACTTTTATAATTGTAAAATTCATTGTAAACTCCATATAACTACACTTAAGCAGTTTAAGTGGTAGTAGTAGTGTTTGTGGAGGAATTTCAGTACATTTACATGTAAGACTAAAAATCTAAAAATATGCTTGACATTTTAGTACTGGAGAGGAATTCTAATTATGTGCTACCTCCTTTATTAGTCCCACAATGGGGAAATTTAAAATTACCTATAATCACCTATTCTGGGTAGCACAGAGACAGATGTAAGAAGTTTGTCCCAAGTGTCTTACACAGACAGATATAAAAGCCATTGACAAAATTTTATATTTGTGCTATAGTGGGTCTCACGGTTTGTGTGTGTGTGCGTTTGTGTGTGTAAGTGAGTGTGTGAGTGTAGGTGTGTGGTACCGGTGTTTCCCTGGACAGACAACAGGTCATTGGTGACGCCTCTCATGGTCTCCAGGGTGGAGTGTGTGACCTCGTAAGTGGGAAGGACAATGTCCCGGGTGTCCGTGGATCCACACCACGACAAGACTGGAACAGCATCTGCCCTCCTCGTCTCTAATGGCCAGTCACCAACATTGATGTAGAACTCCACATCCGGCACCCTCACCTTCAACAGAAAATTAAAAGTCCCAGGAGACTGAAATCAGCAATCTCACAATGTCATGTGCAGTCTCTTAGCAGTAACATTAAGACACTGCATGTAGTGAGCAGGCCACAGCATGCACAAACACTGGTACGATCCTTGTACATCCCTCTAACATACACACAACCTCACCTTCCTTGTTAGAGAGAGAAGCATTTCATCAGAGAACATCTTGAAGTCTGTGTATTTTCCCAGAGTGCGGCGATACAGCTGGTTGTTGATGATGGCATAGTGAATGAGTCCTCCTCTGTTAGAGAATCTATAAGGCACTTCCTGTCTGAGGTGCTGCAGGTCAACTGTGGGAAAGGATTTAAAGTCTGCCAGAATCTGAGGCTCTTCAGCAGGACACTGCATGACACTCTGCCAAATGGAGGCATCAGGTTCAGGACAGTCACAGTACTCGTGATGGACCGGACCTGGGCATTAGGAATAATACTGAGGGTCAGTTGAGGGAGCTAAATATGAGATAAATGTGTATAAAGGAATAAAGGGAGCTGGTGTTAAACTCTTGTGTACAAATGAAATGTATGAATAGTGATGTATAACATTTTTGAGACAGGATGAACACAATTCCTTCACATTTAAAAGCATGTGATGTGCTTTACTGAGGAGAGATTGCGATGTGACGCGCAAGTGCAAAATGGCCTTGTCTAAGTATGACCATGACAGGCTGAGGTTGTTTTTCAATACAGCCCTGTAGTGTGTGGTGCATGCCTGTCCACCGTTGAAGGGGTATGCTTCCTTTACAGCTCTTCTTGAGGTTTTCTCCCTATTTAAAAGTGTTTTTGTGAGATCTTCATCTCTGTGTTCAGGCAAATCTGTGATTCTGGGCTACAAATAGTGGCAAGAAAGTCTGTGAACCTTTGGAATGAACTGCATTGGCTTGTTGTAAAAAGTGATCTGAGTCTATCTATGTCACAAGTATAGACAAACAATGTGTTTAAGCACACAAGTGGCAGCGGGGCGGCTGTGACAATCGGAAGTGTCAATTGGAAGTTTTGATCAATAAGTTGCATTTTGCTATGTATGCACATAGTGGGTAGTCCTAGGTGAGTTAGTATGGAATTACCCACAAGCAAACTAAGAAAACATCCTCATGCAGCATTTAGAAAAGATGCAGCAAAGTAAGACAACACAAACAAATACAGAAACAGGCTGCAAATAGCACAGACTACAACATAAACGTCTCCGGGGCCACTAGTGATGAACACAGCTGGAACATGCTTGTTGTTGTCGTGGTGTCGGATGAAGTTACTTAAGTCAACTACCCATCAGTGGTTTGTTTCTCCTTTCTTTAAACATTCAGATTACTATACTACTAACTATATTCCAGATATTATTCCAGATATTCACTGTTAACACTGCAGCACTTCTGTATTGTTTTGTGTTTTGCGTGTTCGGTTGTGTTTTCTGTAGCTCATTTCTGCTGATTGTGTTTTCTCACTTTGCAGCATTAGATTGTAACTGCTGTGCTCGCTTGTCAGATTGGTGAAGATGTTTTCTTAATTTGCTATTTGCATGTGTTTTCTTAAGATGCGTGTGTTGAGCTCTCAGAGCCAAAGTACATTAGCCTTAAGGTTCACATACTTCCAATCTATTTATTATATACTTATTATATATTTTAGAACAAGATAATTCCAAAGGGAAGAAACTTACTTCTTCTTGCCACTGTAAATAACATTAACTTGACTAGTAACTAGTGACTAGTGAACCTGTGCCTGTGTCTCCTGATGCAAGACTCAACACAGACCTTGAATGATGTAGGGTGACTTGGCAACAGCAGCATCTTGGTGGAGGATTTCAACCTTAAGACCCTTGAGTGCGGTGCCGTAGAGCCGGTACCTCACTAGGAAGGACCCATCTCCTCTGTCCAGAGGTGGAGGTACGTGGATACGGATGTGCTCCTGCTTGTCCAGGGAGCTAATCTTCACTTTAAATGTGTCTTTACCTGAATAGCATATGTAAAGGGCATTTTAGTGTGAGACATATGACTTATGAATACCAAACCTTTCCATTAAATTGACCAAAAAAACCCAAAGACTTTTCCTTAAGGGCAACAAGTATGACTGCAGTGGGCACTAAAACGGTTTTGAATACTAAGTGAGACACTAGTTATGAACACGAACTACTATTAAATATAGCTAGCTATGTCTGCTGATAAATGTCCCGCAAAATGCTACCAAATCAGTCAGGGGCCAGTTTGAAATCATGCAACAGTAATTTAGTTAGCTGTATTTGGCCAGCGACTGCTTCACTAGCATTCTGCTGATGCTATGTCTAACATAACATTTTAAGCACATGCTACGAGTGAAATCATTTACCTGGAGACAAAGTCAGGTTTTCTCCCTTTGAACTGACCGCCTGAATAAAGAAGTAGCGGACTGGTAAAACCGTGTCGGGGTTCAGCCCTAAACCCCAGATGAGACATTTCTCTGGACTGATTCCTTTACATTCAGAAACCGCGAAGTTTATGCTAATAATAAATACGACAAAAATGACAAACCTACAAAGTAAACCACTCTGAGAAGGCTTCACTAAGTCTGCGCTACCCTCACACATCGTATTCGTCCAAATGCTAACTGCTTTACGTCTTAACTTAATAAATATTGATTGTAAAGTTTTCATAGAACCTGGAAACTCCTAAGCCGACATGTTGGTAAAGAGAAACACGCCCATTATCCGGTGATGCCTTGACGGGATGTCGGACATATTAGTTGCGGATTGTGAACGCCCCATCAAAAACAGTAAATACTGTAGGACTTTAGTATTGTCAAAAACAACGAATCAAATTCCACCTGGTCATTTGTTGTAGATCTTCCAGCCATACCGGAGAAAAAAAAACCCTACAGATAAAAACCTAATTTGTTGAAGTAAATTAATGAATAAGTAGCGCTGCAACAGCTCCTAAAATCTCAGCTCCTCATCAAAAAGAAGAGCGGGTTTCCTTTGATATTATTTGTCTTATGTGTGTTATAATTATTAATATAAATTACATATTAACAGTACGTTTGTTTTTCTGTGGTTTGTATGGATCTGGAACAGTATGGAACAGTTGCATTCAAAGTGAGTGTGAGGGTTTGAATAAAGAGAATGATAGGCAGTTTGATGCTGCTGATAATGTGTGTATAACAGTACCCCCGAATCCCTAGGAATTTTCATAGCAATGTTACTGGGTAATTTTGATGGCAGTTTTGGCGTCACTTGACATCAAAAAAATTAAATGACAAAAGCAGCACCAGGTTTACAGAGTACACTTGTTTGGCATTTTGGACAGACCGTCAGCATCAGCAGGACAAAGCAGCTCTGTATGCAATCAGAGCACTAGTAAGAAAATATGTTTTCCGTTTTGTGTCCCAGCTTGTCCAGATTAGGCAGACAGGCATTCTGTATCATTGGTGGAGGACCACACAGGACAATAAGGACATCAGTGGATGGAGCAGGGAGGTGATCCTTGATCATGTCATAGGTCACAAATCCTGAACTGTAACTCCAGTCTGGGGAATAGGACAAAAAAGACAAACAGTTGAATCACAAAATTTCAACAGTTTTCTGCACAATATCTCATCTTTTTTTTTTTTTTTTATTGCAGTGAAAATTCAGAATAGAATCTCATCCTGTTCCTAAATAAGCTCACTTCTTGGCATATTTACTTGATGCTGTAAATGTGCAAGATATCATATTTGCAGCCAAAAATGTGAAAATGGTAAAGATGGAAAAGGTGAAACTGCCATATCAAAATATTAAAGATCAAACACTTCTTTCAGTGATTCAGTCGCTCTGACCCCAGTGCCACAGCAGAGGGAAGCCCATCAGTGAAAGGTGATCAGAAGTAAAAGTGTGTTTCTTCCTCTCAGAGATAAGAGATAAGTAATTCAATCAGTAATGAAATTACTGCTTAGTTTTTGATCTCCAGATTTCAGCTGCTAGTGTCATTAACACCATTGCTGACAAGAAACACTAAGAGATTTGTTCAACTTGTGCTTTCATCCACAGATAGTCATCGCTCCCTCCAAGGCAACCAAATCGTGACATTGCTAACGAAGAGCAAGAACACCACTTCAAATGAATAATGATCAAAGGCAGATGTGTTTCTTTTCTGTCTGCAAGTAATGAAGATTCAACAATACAAGTGCTGTTCAAGGTCCTCACAACAGAGATTATGTAACAATTTTATGCTCATTAATTTCTGCTCACTTTAAGGATTATGCAAATGAAGACATGAGAGTTTTGCTAAACTACTGTAACACCCTGTTGGAACTATCTCCCTCCTCAGCCTGCAAGGATTTTCCTTCAGCTGAGAAGTCTTTTTTGGTTTCTCACTTTGAATATTCAACAGCAGAACCAGAGAACTGGATTTTAAGATTTATTCAGTTTCATACAACCTGTCACTGCACTAATACTCAGATATACATACGGTAACATGATAAAATTAGTCATGGAAAATGTTTTTACCAGGTTATGAGGAGAATGCATGTCTCACTGTGTAATGTCTCACTGGGGCAGTTTATTAGGTGTCTTGTTGTTAGGTCTGTAAATGAAGAAATACTTCCTCACCTTGTGGAGGTTTGTCCAGTGTAAACCAGAGCTTGACTTTGTCAGGATGATTCTTCCTCGCCTCCTCCAGCTCCTCCCTCAGTAGAATGTCCTTCTCAGTCTGAGAGACAGTGGGTGAAAGAGATGTTATTTTTCAAGAGGATTTTCCATTTATGCACAGTAATACTCTTTGACAATAAAACACGAGGAAAGATTTCCCAAAACAATATCCTGCATAGCTGACCTGGTTGGCAAATACGAGAGAACACCTGGTGGTGTCAGTGGGGTCTGCTGCGATCCTGCGAATTAGCTGCAGCATAGGAGTGATACCTGCAATGGAAAAAGACTGAAGTTGGTCTCAGAGGATGATTTCTTTCTAACTGAGGGGAAGACAGGGAAGTAAAATGTAGTCTCTCATTTTCCAATAAAAAGTATATTGTCAACAGTGGGGCTACAAACAAAATTTCATCAAACGGTCCTAACACTGAAATCCCTGGACCACTATGGGTGTAATTAAAGTGTTATAAAAGATGATACACTAGCAGAACTGCTCCCCAGTCTTCATCTACATGACAGTCCCTTTATCTAGAGCACAACAAGGAGGATATTTCATTCTGCAGAGATTTCAGCCCTGTGAGCCTCTGTGATCTTCTGAATAAAGTACATACAACATTACTGCATGTTAGAATCATTCATCAGAGTTTAATATAAATGTAAATGAACCTGTTCCTCCAGCGATCATTCCAACATGCTTAAACTTCCGAACCTTGGGCTCAGACTTCTTGTCTGGTCGGATCGAAAACTGACCTTATTAAAAGAGAGGAAGTCTCAGTATTAGGCAACCAAAGCAGCTTAGAATGATATTGTATCACAGTGACATCTCCTGGTGATAGAAAGCAACTACAGTGCAAGTGCTTGAAGTGCAGGTGTATTAAGTGTTAATCTAATAAACTGTACTGTTTACAAATAGAGTGCCTTTACTTTTCTTTCTTTTCGTTTCACAAATACACACTATACCATTTCCCTTATACACCAGCAGTCCATTGGGTCCTCTGAAGTTAATGGTGTCTCCAATAGCCATGTTGTCCAAGTACTGAGACATCTTCCCTCCCTCTGGAAAGGAGGGATGACAATTCTTATAGTATACCTGGAGAAGTTACAAAAAGAACACAACAGTGTTATTGACTTATGAGATTTATTATTACTTTATAACTGGCTCTAAAAGGCCTTAAAATGACCTCTTAGCATTGCTAGCTAACCAATTGTTCAATTGTTTGTTCAGTTGTTTACAAGACAATTGTAAGGGACGTGGGGGTGGATTTGTGTAAAGCAGCATTCAAAATCTCAAAGCGTCCACTGCAACCAGTTAACCTATGGGCCAAAATACGTTGTTATGATTGTGTTGTTGTGTGCCTGATCAGTAATGTTAATTACCTTTACAACAAGGTCAACATATCCCTGATCCTCATCACTAGAGACTGGAGTATAGGCTCTGACCACCAGACTGCCATTCACTTTGGCTGACAGGTACACATGCTGACCTGGGGAAAATGTTAAAGAAGAAGCATTAGGACTTTGCTGTGATGGCAGTAAACTGTATTTGAGCTCTTTCAACACATTCTCATACCGCCACAGTATTCTTTTAAGTGCTTATGCTATGTTTTACAGAAATCTCTGACTTTTTAACACATCTACCACATTTCCCCGAAATGTTAGAGATACTTTGTGGCAGTTCAGTTGCTGTAATGGAATTGTACACTCAGAAGAAGCACAGACACAACTAAAACATCAAGAAGGACAAACACTACATAAGTATAAGGTCAGAGGTGCTAGAGCGTCATTAGAAGAGGAACTAAGTAACACTGTGCAACTACTGTTATTTTCACAGACACACTCTGGAAGAGAAGAGAAGAGAAGAGAAGAGAAGAGAAGAGAAGAGAAGAGAAGAGAAGAGAAGAGAAGAGAAGAGAAGAGAAGAGAAGAGAAGAGAAGAGAAGAGAAGAGAAGAGATCAGTACCAACTGGTAGTCCAAGGACATGAGCTCCAGATGGAAGGCCAAACCGAAATGTCTTTGTGTCATGACTGATTTCCTGTACAAGGATACACACACAAACTTTATTAAATAGTACATACAGTACAGAATCCCATTTACATTACACATACATTTTTATAAGTACTTTGTCTCTAAGTGAACTGTTTCTAGAGGAACACACAGTGGTAATAATACACCCAGAATGCCCAAATATTAGCTTCAGAACAGGTACACTGTAGAGTACTGTTTAGTCTTTGCTTTTGCTTTATGTCCTCTATGAGGTGTGTCTTTGTAACAGTACACAGTGACAGTATTCCGCCCTTTTTAGCTTTGCTTTTAACTATCACATCGTTGCGCTAGTAGCAACTAACGTAAACTTTAGCCTCAAGAATAGACGAGGAGCAGGCAGAGGTCTGGTGAGCTCACTTCTTTCTAATTTCCACAGCCCAAGATTTCATTTTCAAAATTGTACTCCTCAGTCCCAAACAACAATGACTCAAGTGACATCACTGGAAGCAATGCTCAGATGTCGTGCAGCTCCCTCTGCAGCCAGGTTTTATACAACTTTTTTCATACAGGTGTATGTAAAAATTGGTGCAGAATTGGTGCAAATTCCCTTATAAAGAATAATTTACATTGTTTTTTGTACATTCAGAAAGCTTAGACTTAACCAATGTTATGTGAGCAGGAAATTATTTGTTATAAACACAAACTGCAGATCAAATTTTCTGAAGCCAGTTATTGTTCCTGTCCATGTTACATTCATAAGAAAACTGTTAAATATTGTGTGAAATTAAATTCAGTTGTTGTGTCATCAGGTTTAAATGTGAGCATGACCACAGTAATGAACTAATGAAAGCCTACAGAGAACATAGTGGACATCAAATTCTTTGCTAAGTATATGAGTTTGTATGCAACCTGCCTGTTTGTCTATTAGGGGAAGTGAGTATTTGACCATAGAGTCCTGCAGAGTGACAGGTAGCTTCTTCTTCTCTCCCGCAGAGCCTCGCAGGAGGAAGTACAGCACTGTCACCACCACCGCAGAAAAAGCCACCACCACTGGGATTATCTGCAGGACAAAGATCACGGACAGCATGGACACTTACCGCACCCAAAACAAACTGTCTGATTTTGTACAACAGAAATTGTTTCCCAACACTGTGCATTAACATTTTGCCATTCTAACATGCATTAAGAGTGACTTACACTACACCACAGTTAAATAACAAAGCAGAGCAGATAAATTAAATCTCTGGGTCCGAGTAAGATCAAGCTCTTTACGAGGCACAAAAAAGATCCCTAACAAGGAGAAATAAAGGGGAAATAAAGTGAAAGTCCATTCTCACCAAGGTCTGGTCCATAGTCTCAAAATTTTAGAAAGTGTGTCAGGACCTCCTCCTCATGCAGCCTGAGAGATCAGAGTCTGTAGAATCAGAGCAATGATAGACTTCACTCTCTCTCTCTCTCTCTCTCTCTCACACACACACAGGGAGAGAGAGAGAGAGAGAGAGAGTAAAAGGCCTTTAAAGGGGTATGGCTTTCTGTGGGGAAAAGGTGAGACAAGGTCCAGAGCACCAATAGGAAGGCAGATCTTGGCATGCACTACATAGTGCAGAGGTGGTGTACAGGCACTGAGGAGCAATGCCTTGCAATCACACCACTGGGAGAGGGGAGGAGAGACAGACACACTGTGATTACATAAACTCTATAGCTGTTGAGGCCCTCTGGAAGAGAAAATAGTTTATTCATTACAAAGAGGAAATGACAAGTCCCTGCATTTTCGAAGCTGACAAAACAAACAGTTAAACGCGTTTTTAAACAATTTGCATTTTAATAAAATACATGGTTGGAAAGTCTGTCCTTGACTAAATTAATAACTTTTTAACAGGTCTGAGAAAAGAAAAGGAATGTGAGTTTGAGGAAACTAGCAGACATTTGCAAACAATGTTTGAGAGACTGCAAACTTAGAAAAACAACTGCCATAAATACTGCTGAAAATGTCTTCTGTGTCTGTAGAATATGCAGTAAAAAGGACTGATCATACAAACTTTTTTTATTACAGGCCTGAATGGCCCTTAACATTCTCTATATAAATGATATAAGCACATACAGACATGAAAAAAACAAAAATAAGACAAACAATACATCTCTCATAATGGAAACATAATTATATATGTTTGAATGGTTGTGAGAAAAGCCATGCTGGATGAAATATTCATTTACCTAAGTAAAAGTAGTAATACCACACTGTAAAAATACTCTGTCGCAAGTGAAAATTCTGAATTGAAAATGTTACTTAGAACATAGAAGTATGTAAGTAGTGTGTCATAATGTAAAAGTACTCAGTGTGGAAAAATTACCCCTTTGACTGTTTAACCACTATATCTTTCATCAATAGATTGTTCTGATGCATTTATGTGTATGTTGATATGCATTATAATTTTGCAGTTGGTAAACACTGAGCTAATTTCTAACTATTTTATACATTACAATGCTTACAGTGACAAAGCTAATGTACTGATGTTTAGCAAGTATAAAGTTTACCATGCTCACCATCTTAATTTAGCATGTTAGCATCTATACAAAAATGAGGCTAACCTTAAGGCTAACCTTTGGTATTTATTTTATAATATCCAATAAATTACCAGCTACAATGAGTTGGCTGCACAGTACACACCTCCCACTAACAAGTCAGTTGGAACACCAGTTAGCAGGTGAGCAGCAAGGTGGAAATAACTTTAACAAATAGCCTCCCTACCAGTCACCCTCATCTGAGCTTAATGCACTACCAGTATAGTTCCACATGTATGTTTGTCCAGAGGCCTCCCTTTTAGCAGGTTACTACACTGTCCCTGAGGATTCTCCACTGTGGTCTTCATCATCTGAGCCCATGTCCATATGCAGTCTGAGATCTGGAGTCTTCTGATCCACATCACTGTAGTTAGACAGGGTTCGGCTGCTGGACTGCTGCATATCTGCGTCAGCTACATCCGAGTTCACTAAAACACAGAGAATTCTGTAAAGAATACTGTCCCACAAGCAAGTCATCATCTCCAAAAAAGTATAGACCAAGTAAATCAGGATTATGCTGGATAAAGTTGGATAAAGCCTGGCATTAAGTGTAGGCATGCCCCCTTACTACACTGGCATTACTGTAAATAATAGTACATAATTACTAATTAGTTAATAGAATACAAACAACAGGGCATTTAATCACAACGAATGTCAAGATTCTCTTATAAACTATTTAACACAGTTACAATCTGCATAGTGTATCTGTATACTTCCCAACCTTTGTTTCTTGAAGCCCCCCCTGCTTATGTCCAAGACAAGCCAATGTTCAGTGAATTTACTGAACACATTAACTATGCTACTTAGGTTGTCTCAACAGATCAGTGTAATTGCTATATACTATTTAAAACATTCTATGAGTATATTGTTCCCCGCTGCAAGACAACGTCCCATGGTCTGTGGCATGGCACTTGATTTTTGAGAACCTTCAGACTCCTCAGCTTTATGGGGCAAAGTGTTAGTTCAGGCAGAACCTGCATTCACCAGCTTTTTTGGCTGAATATAAGGCTGAATCATATTCATGTAGCTTTACAAGGTACAGCCAGTATAACTGATACTTCTCATTTGCTATATATAGTCAGTTACTTGACATACTGTGTTTCAGATTCAACAGCACAGCACATCTGTATACTTTGATTTTTACTGATTTCACAGCACTGAATAATAAGATAATGAAAAGACCAATTACTTTGTAAAAGTCCAGAGAATTGTGAGTGAGTATTTTATTTGGTTCTCAGGGTTACTGGGATCTATATTATGTTTGTTATTGCATATAGGTCCAATGAGATAGTAAAGATTGACTGGTCACTGGTAGCCATTTTTCAAAAAAGAGTGCATGTTTGTGATCACCCAATATCCACTTTTGTTCAACACATATGCCAAATTTGGTGTTTTATCATAAAATGAACAGTTGTTATAATTATATAGAGACTATCGAGAACAGGCCCAAGTCATACTGTTGCAGGTTTTTTGACTTAAAAAACTATTAAGAGCATTAGCAATGGTTGAAGTCCATTTAGGTGCACCTGTTTGACAGTCTTGATAATGTAGATCCTGGCTCACTGTAAAAATGTCACTTTCCTGCTGTCAGTCTGTTCATGTTTTAGTGTCTTAGTGTTGCTACAAAGGCGAATTACACAAATTAAAGAGCCTAAAAAGTGTTATAAAGGGGAACACATGCACATAATCACAAAGTACAACACGACTGGAACAGCCACATAAATACAATAAACACTGTTGTTATATTCTACTGACCTCATGCATAAAATATGTGTAATATTCACCAAAAAAAAGCCCTGAAGAGAGTCATTCTCACGTGTATTTTAAAGCTTGTTCATATAATTTTTTTTATTTTTTAACTTGTTTCACCAGTTTTAGTTCCTTTGACTGTCACTAGAGGTTGCCCTATTCCTACAAACATGTGAGTCTGAATGGTGTTTATATAGTGTGTACAGAGTATGTTATAAAACTGTGTATATGTCACTCCCTGTGACATGTGAGATCAATGTTTACATCATAAATAACCCAAAAGGCCACACCTTGCTTTGTACTGAGGATGATAGTGGTAGATGTTAGGAGGACTAATGTATGAATATGGACCAGTATTCTGTCACAACAATCACTGACTCCTGAGTCTAAATGAACAAACATTTTCAATACATCAAAAACTACAGCTTCTCTTTAACTGGTGGCATGAACTGTTGGTTACTGCATCAACCTGAGAGCCAAATGTGCATCATGGGTCAAAGAATTTTCCTTTTATGTTGTGATAGTCTACCAAAATGTTACTGCTTGGTTTCCACTCACGATATTTGCAGGGAAGCATGTGATAAAATGTTATTTTTGTCATTATTAAGTATGAGCTATGGTGATTGATATGAGATTAAAACAAATTTAAGGGCCATAAGCAAAAAAAGGTTGGGATCCATGGTTTTAGGGTATCTACTAGATCATTTTACACCTTGAGAAGTCAGTATTAGGCAGTGAAACAATATTTCTCTGGAGTTGAACATCATGATAATAATTAGTGAAATTATCCCATATTTGGGGGAAACACATGAGCTGTGTAGCCATAACAGTGGGTGTCTTGCTGCATCATGTGATATCTATCGCTGCCTTCTGGATGTCCAGTGTGTGCTTTGTTCACTGGCTGGTAAGACACTGAACAATTGTGTTTCTTTGGCTGAGGGCCCATTTTACTATAACCCTCCTTCTTAATTTGGTATATTCTAAGATGAATTTAGGGAGATCCATCCATTGTATATGTGTGTGCAAAATTAAACCAATTCATTTCTTCTGATTCAAGCAATGTTAACAGTTTGACAAGCGTTTAGGGTTAAAGACCGAAATCAGCACTTATTTATCATGTAGTGCATCACATTTACCCTCTGGCATTTTGTTTGAGTGTTTTTAAATTATCATTATAGGTTTACCCACCATATATAGTCATGCTCTTAAATGGTTCATAATGGAAAAAGGAATAAGCAGCGTCCATAGAATGCACATTTTTTCTCTGAACAATCCCACAATACATAATAAAGTGTGTATTATATCAGGAATAATGAATGAGTGAACAAAGGAGTGATTTCAGACAGTCGTAGTGGTGACAGCTGAAGGACATGGACAATAATATGGCTGATGGTTTTGGAAACATGAGGATGGCTACCATATGTGCCTCTAAATGGTCATTTTACTGGTTTTGAGCAAGTTGTTTTAATTCTAAATACTGAAAACTTCCAAGCTAAGCCCCTGTTGCATGTACATTCTCAGTTAGCATGACAGTTACCTCTCATCCTCATGCAAACTGTTGTGTTAGATAGTTGCATAAGAGTTAAGCATAAGTAGGTTAACATAGTTATATCTTAAGTCTATTTATATGACTCTTCATCAGAACGTGTGCATCAAAGGGTATACTTATGCATAATTTGACATGAATCTAGTCACATTTCTTTTTAACATTTCTAAATCTAATGTTACATTCTGTCAGTGCACACCTTGTTGGGCAGAGCTTCTAGTTTCACAGTGTCAGCAGAAGAAGTAAAGAGGGGAGAAGGCCAAAACAAAGCAGCATCGCAGTCCCAGAGTAACTGGGTGTGGTGAGGGTGAACCCTGGAGATACACACACACACACACACACACACACCAGAGAGAGAGAGAGAGAGAGAGAGAGAGAGAGAGAGAGATGAAAGAAAACTTACAGGTTTACAACAAACAAGGTTCCTGAGAGAGAACAAAGGATGAAAAACACAGTGCAGAAAGGAACAGGTCCGATGAAGGGGGCAGAAGAGACAGCTGAGAGGAGAATAAGCATCGGGAAAAAAAGACTTTTTCAGTTGGGACTCATGAGAAATTCACCGTCTCATGAAAAAATACTGCCACTCTTGTTATTTGGAACCCCACCAGACTATACTGTTCAGAGATTTGATCTTTCTGGAAACGATACAGATGAGCAGAGATTGTTCTGCTGAACGGTTAGCTTGTGTGATTTGCATGAGTGTGTGTGTGTGGAGATGCAGATGCAGAGTAGAGAATCCAGAGGGTGGCAGGTTTTTGCAGCCCGATGCTGATATTGAAGTATTTCTGATTTTGAGTAGAGGAAACTCAAAAATGATATTTTGCACCAGTATTCACTACTTTTCAGTTTTAACCAGCTTAATGTCAGAAATTACTTAAAAATAAACCAGAGATCTTCAGCATCCTTTCATAACCTTTTGAATCATCAGTTGGTATTAAAGCTAAAAAAAAATCTAGAATAAACAACAACTATAATACTAGTGTTGTTGTCTTTATTACCTTAATGCTGAAGCTCTAATTCCCTTTTGAGGTTGCTGAAAATGGAGCTGACAACAAAACCTCACAGCTCTACAATGTGTTAGTTCAGTGACAGAAGTGAGAGTGAGTTTTTTCCCTTGTGGAAACATGGACTGAATTATACTTTTGTATCATTTTTAGAACAGTTTGCAATTCAATATCTAGTACTTGTTTCTCAGAAAACACTGAGATAAAGATAGACAAGAGAAACAAGATAATCTGCATTAGAACAAACTAACAAAAAAAGATTTATATTAATTGACATAAATTGTCAGTTGTCCAAAGTAAAATAAGTTTTCTACTATTTTATACAAAGACAGATATAATAAATGAATATTTGGATTTGTGACTGTGAGGTTGCTTTGAGACATGTGTGTCATTGTGCCGTTAACACATAATTAGCTTCACACTCAGCTGTAACTCCAGTGTTATATGTCCCATTACCACTCTAAATGCCAGTTAGGCTGCTTTGTTAGGCCCCTAAAACCACCAGACACCTGCTAAACAGACAAAGTCAGAGACTGATCGTCTCAGGTGTTTGCTCCCTCTAGACTTTTATTATTGTAATGCTGTTAGGTGAATGGGAGATAAACAGAAAGATTATCTTTCTTATCGTAACTGCGGATTCACTTAGGGCAGTTGATTTAGCCATATGTGTCACCACTGCGCTGTTGAGAACCAACCATGTACAGTTGACTCAACATAGAAAACACTGCAGCAGCTGAATGTTCATTGCTACAGTTTACTGACCTTGTAAATCTTGTCACTAATCTCTCTAAATCTACAATTGTGTCAAGAGAATGCAAAAGATTTACTATTACCCAAATCCATGTGATGTGTCTGTCAGATGATCCTGGTAACTTCTCCAAATGCCTCCCGACCCTCTCAGACCAGGGTCTCAACCTCATCATGATGGAGATCCAAGTAGAAAAAGAGGAGTTTTGTTCAGTGTTTGTACATTTCATTAGTCTAATGCTATTGAGGGGGTTTTGTTTTATCTTTAGTTTTAATTCTAGTTTGTTGTTGTTTGCGTTTTTAAAAGTGTGTCAGTTTACTTGCAAAATGTCGAATGTCATGTGGGTTGCTGCAGCCGAATGGTTAGATGCAGACCATACCATGCTCACGGCTCACCTAGGCTGAGGGTCTCAAGTTACATGTCATACCCTGTTCCACTCCCATGTTTCCCTGTCTCCAAACTGGCGAAAAACTCACAGCAGGTTTCATTTAACTATTCTAGCAATAGTCTCACACCTGACACAACCCTGAATCATGTCTTATATCAAATACACCTTTATGCTGCAAAACAAATTCAGTTCCACAGCTGTAGTAGGTATACAATAGACTGTACAATTGTTTTATTCCTCCCAGGGTGTTTCTGAACCACCTCTGCATTTCTTTGCCATAATTTTCACGCTACTCGCAAATATATTTTGTATTTACCCTTTTATCCATGCAAAAGGTTGTGTTGGCTCAGTCCAGTTGTAACTATACACTGCCTTGTTTAGGGGAAATGCTGTGCAGAAACAACACACACACAGAAGAGATGGTGTGATGCACTATTGCTCAGCATTCCTTTTAAAAGGTTGCACCTGATACATACAGAGCATACAGTATGCAGTATATAAAATACAGGAGTACAGTCATTGCTGGATGAAGTGGCTTTTGATATGCTTCAGACTACAGCTACTTGTTGGTTGAATCTATGTTGCTTTGGAAATGGCTGTTTTTGTATTAGGATCAAGCCATTACTGCCCCCACTGGCCAAGAAGATAGCATTGTTACTAACACAGGATTTTAACCCCTGGTGCTTGTACCAGATACCAATAGGACAGTGTAGCTCACCACCAGCACAACCTGTCTATGTGTTAACCCAACCAGAAGACAGTCATCATTACCCTAAATACAGAGTTTGACATTTAGGACTTATAATTACTCAAATGAAACAACTGAAAAGGGATATCATTCTTGCTGAAGTTGTCATAAACATACCCGACAAGGGATCGTGAGGTCATTCTTGGCCCACAAGGATCATGCTTCATAAAAAGCTGAGGAACCAGTGATTTTGACCTACGCGACACAAGACCTCACAATGAAACCTTGGTGGACAGCAGGTGATCCATGCACACACACTGATTTACTAGTTAGGAAAATTGTTCACACAATACTAAACACGATACTATGCATATACCTGTTTGACTGATGAATGTTAGTGTAGTTCTTTAGCCTTTCTAAAAAGGATGTACAAGGTCTGAAGTGAATAGAAGCACCATAACGCTGTGGTAGGACAAGACAGAGGAGGCCCACGCCACCACACAGCACCACTACACAAAACATGACAAAATGAACCTCTTACTATAGGTGTTGTTAGATTCTTTTTGAATCTGATGACAATGCAACAAAGACAGACAGAGGAGAGAGACAGGGAAACAGACAAAAGTCCAGGACAAAAAGAATGAGAGAAAATGATGGAATGAAGCACGTAAAACTGAATTTGGGATGAAGTGTTCTTGATTGAGTTCTGCCATTCAATTCATCCATCCTACCTATCTCCTCTGTTTGTTCCACATCTCCCAGGACAGTGAGGGAATCATACAAGCATCTGTCTGACTCCTCCAGCTCAATATCAACTAAATCAAGCTGAAACACAACACAGCAATCAGCCTTTGATTACCATTATCAGTTTGTGACAAAGGTGACGATATAACATTTAGTGTCAGCTGGAAAGTGTAGTGCATCACCTTAACAACATGACCCTGTGGAGCATAGATGACCCAGCGGAGGACGCAGTCATTACTGTAGGACTGTGGATAATTTGGACTGTGGACCACAGTCTGATCCTCAACCAGAACAATTGTCCCACATCCTAATTGCACACACACACAGGCACGCCAAGCATTACTACAACTACAGAAGACAAATCAGTTTAAGACAAATACACACACTCATCTGCACACTGAGAATAAAAGACATGTTACCAGCAGCTGGGTTCATCCTCTGCATCCTCATCCACTGCTACTCAGTACACATCTGTGTGTGTGTGTGTGTGTGTGTGTGTGTGTGTGTGTGTGTGTGTGTGTGTGTGTGTGTGTGTGTGTGTGTGTGTGTGTGTCTGCATGTTTTGTGCAGTTCATTATTGTGTTATGTGACATCTGCCTGCACAACTCCCAGGCTGCTTCGAGATCCACAATCAACAGACACAGCAGTGTGTACTAATGCACTATATATCCAGTATGTAGATACACTCTATACAATCTATACTCTATATAGCCTGCAGTGTTGTAATTATACATGCTGGTTGCACATAGACATACTGTATTTGGCTGCTTGTGTGTGTGTGTATTGTATGTTCCATTTCCCACTCAGGATCAGAGTGTCCCTGAGCAGCACCATGCCTAATGATGAAGCCACCTCCTGCCCGGGCTAATGTCAGAAGAGTAGCGAGAAGTGTTATACCTCAGAAACGTAATTTTAGAGCCATCAATGTGTTACCCACAGAATATCCCTATAAAATCTAAACACAAAAGGCATAATTACAAAGAATTTGGTCAAAATATAGTGTCTTTGGTATGCTGTATAAAGGTAGTTAGCAGAAGAGTTTAGCCCTCAATGAATCTTTATTTGTAGAATTTGCTCTTTTTTGGTCTTTTCATTAAGAGTTTAGCGAATATTCAATATAATGGCATACTGTACGTGCTACAGAACTGAGTCAGCTTTATGTATTACGTCGACAGTCTTGCTCATAAGTAGTCATTCCGCATTTTGTTCAGTAAAAGTTGTTTCAGAAAAGAAAGAAAGCAACGACATTTCCAAAAAAATCCACGAATTCCTTTAACATAACCAACTAGTGCATTTCAGAGGTCCAGAGGGGTTCTGATCACAGATATTTATGTGAGTAAATATGTTCGGAAGCAGTGTGTTTGAACTCACTAACAGGGTTTGTGGGTCTCAGATACAGTGAATGGATTGTAGCGACAGTGAGAGTCACTTCAGATCAAATGCTTCAAACTCCAACACAATGCTATAACTTGAGTGGGACACTTGATACGCTACACACAACCTGAAGAGACACAGAGAATTTATCTAAAAACCATCCATTTACCAATATATAAATAACTGATAATAGAAAGGCCCCACAAAACCAGGTTTGAAAACTAGAACCTTTGCACCAGTGTTAACTATCAACCAGTTTCGAAAATCAAGTACGTTTTCTTTTGGCGAGTCGATGAATTAGCTCCACATCGGTTATCACTTAAATATGTGCATGTTGGATCTTTATATTTCCATTACGCTATCGTATGTGTCGTCACCGAATTTTATGGTGTTTGGACCGGCAATTACAACGATTTCGTTATCACAGCTACTTTCTTTCTCGAGGTGTCATCACCTCGCTGTTGTCATAGTGATCACCGCAGAGCAGGGTTTCGATCGATTCCCTCACTGGCCAGTTACAGGCCCATCTTCCACACTGCAGAGTTCGACACACACGCATACGACAGTACTGGGTACATCAAAAGAAGCATGTACATTATGAAATATAGATGAATAAGGAGTTGCTGTGGTTTGAAAAAGAAAAAATAACCTACCTAATGAAGTCCTTCCCGTTGCTGCCCCATCAGCCAGTAAACACAGAAAGAAGAAGATGAAAATAGAGAAAAGAGTAGAATAAAAACTGTTTTTCTATGTAAAATTGCAGGGTTCCCTTTCAAATTCAATACGATTGCTTGAGTGGAAGTTTCAAAGTCACAATATGTACTCACCGGAGACTCTTCCATGGTAACATCATAATTGTTACTCGTCCTATGGCATGACCTACAAGATGCTCCATGCGGACATGATTGCTTTTCATACCTAAGTCAGCCGCACATTCATGCAGTGAATCACCCGTTCCACCACATCCCAAAGATAGTCTACTGGATTGTATTATGTAGATCAGGAGGCCACTGAGCTCTACTGTCATGTTCAGGAAACCAGTTTGAGTTGAATTTTGTTTTATGAGGTGGCATTATCATGCCGAGGTTGCTATTAGAAGATGTAAATCATGTTTTAAAGATTCAAGAGATATCCAAGATTCAAGATTCAAGATCTAAGATTCAAGATCTTTTTTTGTTGCTTATTTACTGTATAATATTATAATATTTTCCTTAGCCACTGCTTTTTGTTACTATCCTTGGAGCAAGGCATCAGACCTAAAGAAGCTGCACAGTAGTTACCAGGCTGGCAGCAACTTTGGTTCATCAACCACTGCTGTCAATAATAGTGTTTTCTAGCTGCAGCTAGCAGGTATTTGGCTAAAATCTCAAATGAACTCAATGACTACACCAAACAGCAGAGACACAAAGCTAGTGGACTAGTCAGCTTTTCTGAAATATAGTGAAACATTGAAGATAAAGAGCCTGATGGGTTTTTCTCAGGGAGATGGTAGACCAAAATGGTAATGTGTGAAACCAACATTTATATATTTTCATTATCAATTATATATATATACATAATATATATATATATACTCACACACACACACACACATGCACATAATACACACACACACACACATTACGCTTATATATATATATATATATATATTCAATAGTTTAAGATCATACAAAAATTAAGATGAACGACTAATTTACCATGATCAGATAAGGTGTCACTAGAAGCAAGGAAAGTGTCAACAGACAATGAATCTCAAATCCATGACTCCTAAACTTAACACAAGCCAGGCATCTAGTATTTCCTGAATGGGTCATCTGAGAGCCTTTTTGACACATTATAGTCACTTGAGGCCGGGGCTTGTGTCATCAATGAACTATCCCAGTACAGTGTGACCGTGTGATGCTTATTTAGCCAGACAGATCAGTGAAAAAACAAAACAGATAAAGTCATCATCTTGGTGTGCCTGTAAGTATTAGGCGTTAGTTAGCCCCAAATAACTTAAGAGACAATCAGCCTGGCTCATCAAATGATAGCCTAGTCTTCACTTACCCTCTCAGTTTACGCTTGATCCAGGGCAGCAAGGTCTGACATCATAAAAACTCTGGAGATCCTCTCCTGGAAGGTGGCACAGCGTTTCCCAGCTTCACCACATCCCCACTCCCAGGAAGTTACGCCCACCACCCAGTGACCCTCCGCCTGACTCAGCTGGACATACCAGGAGGACCTCCTGAGTCCCTGAGAGAGGGATGAAGGATTACCACAAGAAAACAGGAAAAAAATACAATGGATAAAGTAATAGACGAATCATGGAGAATGAAGCGCCACTGCTTAGTAGCTCAGGCTGAGTTGTGCTCTTGGAATAAATGGTGCAGCGCCAGGAAAATCAGGTAGATGGCACAGATTTCTCTTTCTACCTGACAGGCATCTTTCCCTCCTCTCTCTGGTCCAGCACACAGAACTGTTTCGCTGGCTGAGGTCGACTGGTCCTTGGTTCAAAATCGGAACTTTTGACAGCTCTGAGGATTACATTACATCTGGCTGGGTCCACCAAGTCCAAACCCGGACCCTCTCTCAGTACCAAAGGCTGACGACCCCTATAGAACAAATATAATAGATAAAACAATGCAATGAATTACAGTGGAAGAAACACCCAGTCTGGTTTGAGAATATTTGGTGGGAATGAGAAATCATATACTTTCTCTATCCTGCCCCATCCACCAACAATACAACTGGTTTGAGGAAGGATTTTCTCATCTGGCAAAGGGCAGATATATTATTGGATATGACTCTGTAGTAAAAGTCATCATGACTTTACAAATGCAAACAGTCTTAATATCCTTCACCATCATTTTGATCAAACTAAATCAATTATTTGAATGGGAAACCTGCCCAGCTGGATGTTGATCCAACCCTGCCCAGAGCTGCAACATACTCATAGGGCAAAGCATGATGGTACTTCTCATGCACTGGAGACAGTCTTGACACTTAAAGACTTGCTCTCTGCATCATCCACTCTGGTCAAACTCTCCACTGCCACTCTACACCACTGAGAAACTCTCTGGAAAGAGGAGAGTATCAGTTTATCTCCATCTGATCTTCATGCACCAGCCAATCAGCCTTAGTGCACAAGTAGATAAATACATTGAGATCGATGCAAAGCAGTGTGCAGCAGAATATCTAGCGGCCAGTCAGGATGGCCCTCCATTGAAATGAGTTTTACGTAGGGAAACCTGAATTCTGCTAAGCATAACAAGCTTGACAGAAATTGCATTTTACACAGCAGAAATAGATACATGTATAGCAGCCACACAAGGATGAAAGCCTGAAAAGAGTCTGAGGTACTTGTATCATTTGGAGCATTAGGCACAATTGGGAAACAATGATGTTTTACCTATTGGTGACATCCCCATAGCTTTTATCAGCTCTAATGACACTGTGATTTAGCCCAAATTATGACGCAAGACAAAATATTTGAAGCTAGAATAGCCACCCCATGTTGATATGCTAAACAGGGGAACTGAAAATTGGGGGGTATATGTATTTCCTAAGGGTCCTAATTTCCTAAGATTTTCCTAGGATCAATATACAAACACAGCAACCTTTACGCTAACTAATTTAAGTTCTCCTAAGTGCATGCCTATTACATGGAGAGCCAGCAGTGTGTAAGGAACAGATAACCCTTTGATGAGTTCCCAATAGCCCACAGTCATATTATGAATGTTGTGAGCTGTGGAACATCAGGTCTCTAAGTTGCAGTGCAGCACTGGTGACTCTTAAACCACCTGAGGTGTGAATTGTGACTGGCTGTTTGTGTTCACAGGCGTCAGTGCTGGGCAATAGACCGCAATCTGTTCACGGTGCCCCGCCTCTGCCCAATGTCACTGGGATTGACACAATTGTTTTACAAAATTACCATCGCAGTTAATAATGGAAACAACAATCATTGTATCCCCAAATCATCAGGACTATCATTATGTTTTCAACTTTAACTTTCATATTAAGGGTCTGTGGTCAACTGGGAGTGGCAACATTGCACACCGTCGCAATTTTATTGCTATCTTCATGTTTAAATGTTATGCATCAGGCTTGTACAGATGGAGAAGCCAACATAGCAGAAAATGCTGTCACAGTACAAGGATTCTTATGGATGAGAAAACACCAAATGACTGTTCAGCAAGAGAGACTGAGAGAATTAAGAAAGGTAAACCACCGACCAGCCATGGTGGACCATATGTGGCCTCAGTCCCTCCAACCACCCCTAGAGACTGAACCATCGGGTTCCACACCTGAGGAACCCACAATTTGAACCTGACAAGATGGAAAACTTCAAACCTCCTACATGTATTCTGTCTTAGTGTTGCATCACTTTCTTTACTGCATACACAGGTATCAGTTAAAGACGAGGAAGGCTGTACTGCTTCCCTATTTGCATTCACTCTGTCACTTACCTGTGCTAGCAGCATGGATAAGTGGTGTAGACACTGCAAAACAGAAAAAGAGAGCAGAGCAGCAGGGTCCCTATCACTGATACACAATACACATCATGACTGTCCTACTAGAGACAACGGGTTTACAGGACTTGATGTGTGTGTTAGGGGATACGACACAAGATAGTAAACTTGGCAGGGTGGTTGGTGACTTTAAATGTCACAACAAAATGCACTGCAGACCCACTTCCCATGAAAGTGCATTCCTAAGGTCAACTGTTGCGTGGGTGTGGGCTCTGTCCTTTCCACAAAGACACTCAATATCTCAGCAGAAACAACAGCCATAAAATGCAGACAAAGATCCGGGCGGCTAGCTGTCACCGCTGTATATGAATGGTGCTGATGTAGACATGGATAAAGAAGAGAAAGCATTAAGAAAAAGCATTTGTTGTACATTTGTCTTTTGTTCATGTCTGCTTTTAAGCAAAGCATCTATTTATATCACCATTCCAGAGAAGAAACCTCTACTTCTCGCATTTTGCTTTCATGAATCAGGGTTTACAACATTTCCATTGTCGCCCTGAGTCAAGGAGCCAGTCGTGGAAAGCCTGAAAATACCAGACAATCTGTGGTAGTGTGACCTTGAGGCAAAGTTTTACAAGATTGGATACGGAAACAGGGTCGTAATTACATTCACTGTGTGATGATTTAACTGCTCTATCTGGTGTAAAGAGAGCAATGTTAGTTGTCAGATATTGAAGTTTAACCACATGTGCATTCGAAACAATTTTTACTTACCAGACAGCAGTTTCATAGTTGGTGTGTTATGTAAAGGAGAAGAGAATGTTACTTTTCTAAACTTAACACAAGCTTTCACTTCTGCCACTCACATATACAAAATGTCCAGAGAAAAGGAGAATTTTGTCTGTTTCTTCACATTGAAAACAGAGCTCTGCAACTATGTGTGTCTGTTTTGTGAAGAAAGGCAGGTGGTTGAGGAGGAAGGAGATGAATCATCTGTTTTTTCGCAATGTCATCTATTCATTGTTGGCTATTTCCTTGAAAACTGATCCATTCAAACTGAGATTTATTTATTACACAGATGGGCTAAATATACACTCAGTACTATAGCACATACATTTCAGTTTTATTTTTGTGGCTCATAATACTGGTCTTCCTTTCAATCTGAAGGTGACTCACAAAACACAATGTATGGCCTATGTTTACTGTTAAACTACAATATAGTACTATAGATAGATAGGATATTCTTCTTCTTCTAAAATTGAGATTAGATTCAGCTTGTGTCAACATGATAAATTTCCAAGCAAGGTGCAGCAACCCTTTATTCCCTTCTTAACAAAATGAGCTGTGTTGATAGTCAGCTGTTTATACAATAATACACTAAGTTAACCTACCAACCTTGTTATGTTTCTTTTTTCCTCTCCCTTTCTGTCTAATCATATATTTGTTTGGCTATGATGCTTGTGATTTTGGTCACCTGACTGATCCAAGTCCAGTACTTACTCTCCTCGTTCATATTGCTGCAACATATCTAGCTCTTTTTTCCTCTTGGATGTTTGGCTCTTCATGAGCTAACTTGTTCCAAGGCTGTTCAGCTGTGCTTGGGCAGGGTAGGATACAGGTTTACTGATCTTTTTGCTGAAAAGAAGCTACCCGCTGCACCTGGAAATGATTTGTGAGAGTACGAGACTGGAACCCAAACAGTTAAGTTGAGGGCTGCAAACAATGAGCAGAATGATGCAAAAATTCTTTGAGCGAGGGAACGCAGAGTCATAGTTAACTGTATGGGCTTGGTTACTGTGAATGGCCCTTTCATATTACACATAGTCATTTGATTCATTGTTAATGTAGAATATTGATAGGTGCAGCTTTTAAGTATCTGTGCCAGAACTCACATTCGTTCATTAACTATTCATTAACTTACCAGACAGACGCTTCAGTGAGATCCTGAGGGAGCGTGTATGTGTTTTCTGCCTCAGGGCTCCTGTACCTAAGCCCTGTAAGCCCTGGTTCCTGTCATGTAGCCCAGTGGCCTGGTCTCACTGGGTGTGCACGGCTGGTTATGACTCAGTGCTTACATGGCTGCTGGGGCCACAGTTGCTGCGTGGCTGTTGCCAGGTGTTGCAGGAGGAGACAAAATACTGAGGGGCTCCCATCACTGTAGGGCTGTGTCGCAGCTGTCTAGACTGTGATGGCCTACACATGACAGAAACATGAAGAGGGAAAGTCATTGTCAACAGATCAGCCGTCACCCTACCTTATAGCACTTTTGTTTGTAAAACAAAAAAGCTAATCAAAACAAACAACAAAAACAACAACAAAATCCAGGAAAGATAGGAGTGTAACATCAGATATTAATCACAGGTCAGAGAGCCAGCAAACTTCATAAGAGACAGCAGAATGTCCCATAGTGGTTCCTTGTCTTGAGAATGAGTAGTGTTTCTGTGTGGTCCTGTCGGTTTGTAATGTGATAAAGGTTTTGGTGAGAAACACAGGACATCAATTTTTGAGATTTTATATGTTTGTTTTTCAGACCTTAGGGTGCTGTCTCATTCATCATCCAACAAGCTTATATTCCTCTAGCTGTGCATAGTGAAATGCATAGAAATCTAGAATTTCATACTTAGATTTCTTTTATCTCATAATTTGATAGAATATGAGTATTTATTTGTTCTTTAATATAATTTTGTTCATTTTTGTTTAAAAATGTATACTAATATATAAATTTGTATTAATATTTTCATTTATACAGAATAAATCTAATTTTCCTGACCTCGCTGTTCTATTTTAGTTTTAAGCCACCAAAATCAGTTTTTGATGATGATGTAAGTAGGTAACTCCTGTTCTTTTAAGATGAGTTTTGATATTGTTGTTCAACCCTCTTCACTTGCAGTGAGACACAAAACCTCCAGTGAAACAACATCCAGACACAATTCCAACGCCATTTTGTTTAGAAGTAACCAGAGTCAAGTGAGGGCAACAGATCAGACACAAATAGTATTTTTGTGGAACTAGTAATATGTTACTCTGTCCTGTATGGGTTTACATGTCACAGGCATCATCTGATCTTCCAAAGCCATGTGAGGAGGACTTTCTAAACAACCAAAACTCAACCTCTAATCAAAACAGTTTTTGACTTGACACTAAATATGGAATGTGTCAAGTCATACAAGGTGGCAGGCACTGACAGTCTTCCCAGGGATTTACCACAAATATTGCTCTTCCAGCTGGGTTTCTAGAAAAATCAAACATGAGCCATCTAAAATGAGGACAGGCCAACTTCCATCTGCTTTGGAGTCGAGCATAATCCTGAATGGCAGCATTAAACTTAATGGAGTTGTTCAATAGCCCACCCTCAATCTGGCCCAGATACAGTGCAAGTGAAGTGGAGGATGATCTGTTATGCACCACAGGAAACAGGCTGACAGATTGAGACCAATGGTCCACTTGTTTCACTGTCAATCATGCTGTCACTTTGAGTCTTGGATGGTTACCACTCATCTACTTTACTACAGGCAAAAGAAATCAAACTTAGAACAGGAGGGAGGATTAAACACAGTTTATTCCTTCTTTTGGGTTTACAAACAAAAAGGCACCACTGATTTATTGTTTTGAGTTTCACATCAACACTGTGGCAAGAACCTTTTCTCTCTCTGAACTCAGTATAATGGCTCAGAAGTCATTATACTGCTCAAAGGACATGAACAACAGTCACCCCGGAACCACGTGAGTATCATATTATAAATGAACACTGACACTCCAGTCTTAGCCGTAATCATAACCTCATTTACGATTTGACCTATGTCAGAAACAAAAAAATAACAAAACAACAACAAACATTGGTCCTACAAAGCCTAATGGTGGAAAAGAAAAATATAGAATTATTATTATATACATAAACCAGTTTATGGATCCATTATTCAAGACGCTTTCTCAAAGGTCTGAAAACCCATTCTCTCAATAGCATTTTTTACTCTTAGACATGGGGTTCTGCATGAACCCAACATTTCTACCAGTTAGAATTTTGGTTTTACCTATTTTGTCAGGCCTCATGGTTTGAATGGCAGGATTCGATGCTGACAGGTCAGGCCACTGTCATGAATTTCTAATCAAACCAGACTCCGCAGAGTCCCAGGAAGCAGTAGATTAGCTTTATGTTTAACTTTAACTTTTTTATTTACAAACTTTTATAATGAATAGTTTAATATCTTTGGGAAATAAGTCACAAACGTTAGATGAGAAGATTATTACCACTCTGCAATAAATATGTAACTGAGCTAAAAAACGTTAGCTTAGCACAAAGACAGTGAAATGGGGAAATCATAGCCTTGCTCTGTCCAAAAGGTAACCAAAACTACCCAAGGACTCCCCCACACTCACATGTAACATGTTGGATTGTTGGCGATTAACTCTGCAGTGTCGCTTGTGACGCTATTATGAGGGTAAGTTCATTAGGAGCTCTACACTGCTTGTTACCTTTGAACAGGGCCAGAGTTTTATGAATATTCTCATCAACACTCGTAAGGAAGCAAGTAAGTATATTTCCAAAATATCAAATTATTCCTTTGACTTGATTATTGCTTATTTATTTAGTAATGAACATCTAAATGTTCAAGGAGATACTTAAGATTTGAAACTATGTTTTCAGGGTCTTGAAATCATTTGAACATAGGATCAATGGGACCATTTTGTTCCAAGCTGAGTTAATGCTGATGTTACTTTTGTAATGCTCCTGTTTGATGGTTCAACCAACGTATGTCTCAGTAGTTCCGACATCAAAAACTAGAAATATGAAAAGGACCTGTTCATCCGCCCCACTTCAAATCACAAGAAAAAGCTTGAAAAACTGAATTAGACATGCCATTGCTTTTTTCCAATTATTAATTATACAACAGCATGACAAACAACCATTCACCACCACAAAACTGACTTAGTTATAACAGTAAGAATTCATTGTACAGCCTCTCCAATTAGCAAATGCTTAACATTATGCTATTGTAAGTACCACAGTATTGTAAATGTTTTGTTTCAGGGAGTCGAGGAAGATCCCGCTGTGCAAATAAGTCAGGTCAGTTTATTCTCCCACAGAGAGAAAAAGGTACATGTACATATACAGTAACAAGTAACTAAAGACTAAATTCAGCCCGAACGACTGCATCGTTTACATATTTACTTTTTAAAGTTGTATGCATAGCAGCCGAAGTTGCTTCCAGTAAGCTTTTGTGTCATAAATAGCTACGCAATGTCATTACATAAAATATGCATTATTATATTTTAGTCTACCTAAATAGAGCTGTACACAAAACAATTAGAAATATAGATTTGATTGCCTTTTCACATTGTTAGAAGGTTGGACAAAAGTCTGTAAGCACACCTCACTTGCACACATCTTCCAAAGTGTGTATTCTTCCACTGTTAACATGATCCTATAAAATGGCCTCATGCTGTGAGAGGAAACTACATCTTTAATGACTCAGGACATTCATAGGGCAAACATTAAGGTAAGACACCCAGAGCACAACCAAATATCAGCATACAGTCACCTCACTCTTTCAAACATTGTGCTTTGGGAAAACAACATGCAAAAAGGGCACAGGTAAACCCTAGGTAAGGCACTGAAGACGAATGTAGCACTGAGGGTAACGCTTATAAAAAATGTGGGATGTATGATGTAAGAATTTATTTATGTTACAGTTCTGCAACCAGCCTACATTTTTTGTCTGAGAGGGCAAATATGTTTTTAGCAAGAGGGAGATGAAAGGCAACCAATGGTCAAAGTGTGTAACAGCATCCCCTGTACAGAGGCATCTAACATGAATATGAAGCAGTAATATAACAAAAGTATGACCTGCAAGTCACTTAAATACACATTTACAGAAGAAAATGTTCAAACAAAACCTTTCACAAAGATGGTGGGTCAGCAGTTTCCGTAAATAATTACTGGATGGCTCACCACCTACAATATAAATCGACCATCGTACGAAAGGGGTACATTTGAGCACACAGGAGAAAAACAAGGTGACAATATTTCTCCCTTCAACTCCACCTGTCCCATCCTACTGAGCTACGAAATGGCAATAAGAGGTATTTGGCCAAAAACAAAAAACCTTAAGATGGTCACAAAATGGCTTCAGAGATCGGCTAAAGCCACTGCATTACAATCCACCAGCTGGGTCAGCAGAACCAGCCACACAGTCCACTTGTGGCTACAGGAGCAGCATTAAGTGTTGAGGTGAGTTCATACAGGAGGGAAAGAAGGCCAATGGCAACCTCTTGATGAGAGAATAATATAAGTGAGCTTCCCAAACCCTACGATGTCAGCTTTGCACCAAGATGTCAGTAATATCATGAATAGGTTGGAAATGGCTTTGGTCCAGGGGATGGGTACAGTGAGGGCAAGACCTAGTTCAAAACACGATCCCTAGGTCAGCCTGTCCCTCTGTGCGCCTCACTGACTCAGTACAGATTCATCCTTAGACTGCCTCCAACCAAATGTAAAAAACAGCTAAAATGCTCCAAAAGCTTGCGAGGTTTATGTCTTGCCTCAAAATTCTGGCTGACAGATGAAACCTAGAGAAAACCTCACCAAAGGACATTTTTAAACAGAAGCCAAAACATTTCATGGTAATAAGCAATAATTACAAAAATCGATGACACACAAACTTAAAGGGAGAAAACTACAATACAAGAAGTTGAAGAAAGACTGCAAGGAAAAACCTAAGAGTATAGGAACGAAACCTGGACTGACCTTAAAAAACCAGCTGAGGACTTCAGCAGAGCATCATCCAATGCATAGCTTTTGTTTTCAGACAGCCAGGCGCCAGGGCATGTGACAGACAAGATGGAGCAGGTTTACAGGAAGTGCTCAGAATAAAGCTTGCAAATTCAGAGAGGGACTAGAATGACTGGAAATGAACTGAATTTGTAAGTGTGTATTCCTGTTTTAACTAGTCCAAGTGCTGTTAGTCTGAGCTGCGGTCTGAGTGTTGCATGTTGTGAGATAAATCCATGCCCTTTGCATGAAATGCTAGAGATCAGGTTAGATAGATCTGAGATATGCAACATTTAGAGGCTTGGTCCAGCAGCCACCATCTGCAGTGCTTCACGGTTCCATTTAATCTTGGGAGTGTGAGGCAAACACTGGGCCAGGGTGAGACAGACGTGATACCACTTTGAGTGCTTTGAGCCTGGCCTCCTATCTTCCAGCCAGTGTTTTCTTCACTTTAGTTGTCCCTCCACCTCACCACCCGCCACCATGTCACTGGCTCAGTATCTCATGGTGGAGGAAGCTCTGGAAGTAGGAGAGGAATTAAAGGTAGCTCACTACAAAGTACCAGATGTTTCTGGGTCATCTGGGACTCCAGCAATGAACACACGCTACGAGCACCACCAGGATGGTGTTGAAGGTGTATGGATGTCTTCAGTCTGGAAAAATAGACACAATTGAGACAAGTCGTGACTTTAACAGAAGGATGCCACCCAGAAAAAAATCCTTACAAACACAAGTCATATCTAAATCCAGTTCTTTTTATATTGCTCTTTATACTGATGTTGTGTACGTATTTTAACTAATGAATCCAATTTCAAAACTTCTGAACGCTGAATCATTTTACAATATTTTGTTGCGCCGAGGACTCCTGCCACCGTACTCTCCACTAGAAATTAATAACTAAAGAAAACTTTGCAGGATAAACCCATATCCTGACAAATGCAAAGACATCAAAGTGCTTAATGAAGGATGGCTAAGTACTAGAAGTACTACAATCTAGAGGATATGTGAAGTACGGTGGATTTATCTACAGTGACCTAAATGAAACAAAAAGCTGCAGACTTCCAATGAGAGTGACAATGTCTTTGTAAGAGCCCATCAGACAAAGATTTCTTCCTGTATATGTGTACAAGCTGCAGCTAACCCATATTTATTCATAGATTCCTACTTGTTGAGGTGTTTTATGCAGCAGCAGGGGTAGGGTCTGATAGCCTCTATTCAGGACATATTTTTGTGCCTATACAGTAACTTTCTCATGTACTCTGTCTAGTGGAAGTATTAATTGTACCCGTTAAACACTTGCAGAAATAAAGAAACAGTCAGTATATTTTAAAATGTCAACTTTGACATTTCCATCATACTAAAATCTGACTGTTGATCCTTGAGTCCAAGTCAAAAGTTTGTACCAAATTTCCAAAGAAACTGCTCACCCAGTAAATATAAACAGTAAATCACAAATTAAAACACAAATACAGAAACCTATTTTGAAATTATTATTTTGAAACATGTTTTTAAAACATGATCAACAAGTCTAAGAGTATACAGCAAGCCATGACAGCCACCATGATATGATTCTGTAAGATAATTTGCAAACCCAGAGTTCATTTCTTCTCAATGATGGTGAGTTGAACACATTTAATGCTTGTTGACATTCGATGAGTGTAATATTACGTAGAGCCCAACAGTCAGAAATTGAACTCAGCTTTTCCAATTTAACTCCCAGTGGTGCCCCTCCACTAAGTGAGGGAAAAGAAACTCAATCATTGGCTGGACAGATGAGGATGGCCCATGTGGCACATGGCATTTGTGGTTGGATCAACACTGAGGGTGGGGTTATTGCTGGCAGACTGCCCTTTCAGTCTGTGCTCAGGGACTTAGTTCTTGAATGCCTACGCAGCCTGTATCATATTTGGTGGAGAGAAAGGCACTCAAGGCAAATTTTCTAAAAACAAAAAGCAAAACCCTGACTATTTTAAATTTACTAATATGATGTACAGAAACTGATTATTTTGTCATTAGACAGGCTTCCATCAAGACATATAAATTAAAATGAGTGTTGCATATTAGGAAACAATAGTAATGTGTAGTCCACCAACATGTTCTCAAGAATTTGAGCTTTTCCAGAGTTATACTGAACAATATCTTCACTACAAACTGACATCAGCAGGAATGAATGACTCACCTGTTGTACCCAGTTTACTACCAGACATTAACACTGAGTGATGAATCTGTCTACCATCTCCAGAGTATAAATGTCTGACAACACAAGGCTGTGGGAATGTGCGAGTAGCATTTGTTTCATATGATAAGATCACCATCACATGTCCCACCTTTCTATCCTCGGCTCATCTGGGCCACTGCATGGCCATGTTGTCAGTGTCCACACCCAGGAGTGACTGGCGAAATACCCAGGGACCATCATGGCTTTGTGAGGCGCAGTGATTGTCTTCATTAATCCTAAGATAAACGCGCGTGAGGGAAGTGAGGCAAAAGACGAGGAAGAAGGAAGAGGAATGGATGAAAAATGATTGGAGAAAACAGAGAGATGATTGAAAAACATAGAAGAGGAACCATTTGACAGGCAGAAAGGTAAATAAGCAGAGTAGAGAGGGAGGGATAAACAAGGACAGGTGAGGGAGGGCTAGAGATATATAATTGAGTGTGAAAGTACGAGATATGACAGCCAGGAGGGATACGAATGAGTGCTGAGGATGGTTCATGGTGTTAGTGGAAGAGACAACAGAGGTAGACATTAAAGAAAAAACTGTTATAAAGCATAGAGGCACTTATAAATTACCCATTAAATCCAAAGACTAAAGTAACACTGTGAGATGTACATACAGCAATATAATAATAAATAACAATATCAATACAGTATATAGCAACACAACTGAAACGGGCGTACAGAA
>BRZM01000081.1:662584-690826 GCA_033238685.1 Lates japonicus | reverse complement strand
GACAGTTTGCTTCTCATAAGTAGTCATTCTTACATTTTGTTCATGTAAAGTTAAGTCAGAAAGAAGAAAGCCAAAGCGAGCACATTTCCAAAACTTCACTTAACTCTTTAACGCAACCAACTAGTGCATTTCAGAGGTCAGGTGGTTCTGATCAGATATTTATGTGAGTAAACATGCTGGTCTTTATGTGTATGTGTGGCTGAACCTGCACCAACAGGCTTGTGGGTCCCTACAGATACAGTGAGTCGATCGTGCGACGGTGAGAGTCCTCTCCAGATCAAAATGCTCAAACTCCAACACAATGCATAACCTGGAGGGACACACAATCGCCACACACAACCTGAAGAGACACAGAGAGAATTTATCTAAAACCACATCCCATTCACTAACAACAAGACAAACAACCACGAAGGCCCTGGCAAACCAGGTTTCAAAACCAGAACCCTTACTGCCAGTGCTAATCACTGCTACTGAAAATCAGTATTTCTTTTTAAGGAGTTTACGTGACCATCTACATCGGGTTATCACTAAATAAATATGTGCATATTGATCTTATATTTCCATTATTGGTCAGTATGTGTTTGTCCACTGACTTTATGGTGTTTGACCACAATTACAACGATTTGTTATCACAGCTTCTTTCTCTTTTCTCGGAGGTGTCACTTACTGCGTTGTTGTCATAGTGATCACCCGTGCAGAGCAGGGTTTCTGATTACTCCTCACGTCAGTTACAGGTATCTTTACACTGCAAATTCCTGACACTTTGCCTTTTACATACACAGTATGGGCATCAAAGCATGTGCACATTGTAAATATAGATGAATAAGAGTTGCTGTTGATGAAAACAACTCACTCAATGAAGTCCTTCCCTATTTGCTGCCCATCAAGCTAGTAAACACAGAAGAAGAAGATGAAAATAGAGAAAAGAGTAGAATAAACTGTTTTTCTGTGTGTAAAATTGGCAGAAGTTCCTTTCAAATTCAATGATTGCTGATGTGAAGTTTTAAAGTCACAATATACACTCACTGAGCACTGTTAGAACATCATACTAATACTCGGGTCTTTATAGCTGGACTCTACAAAGATGCTCCATCACCCGGACATGATTCGTCACATAATTTGTCAGCGCATTCATGCAGTGAATCACCTGTCTACACATCCCAAAGATGTTCTCTATACTGGATTAGACATGGTGACTGTAGGCCACTGGGCTCACTGTGTATTCAGGAAACAGTTTGAGCTGAATTTTGTTTTCTGGTGGTGCATTATCCTTTTGAGTTTATAGGTAGAAGATGGGTAAACTGCAGCCGTAAAGGTCAAGATTCAAGATTCAAGATTCAGATTCAGATTAAGATTCTTTTGTCAAGCTATTTACTGTATAATATGTTATTTTCCTTTAGCCACTGCTGTTATGATCCTTGGGCAAAATTGTAGACCTAAAGAAGCTGCAGTAGTTACCAACTGGCAGCAACACTAGTTCACCACTGCTGTCATTAACAGTGTTTCAGCTGCAACTGTGGTATTTGGCTAAAATCTCAAATGAACTCAATGTAGACTAAGCACCAAACAGCAGAGACACAAAGTTAGTGACTAGCTGCTGAACATAGTGAAACATTTAGAAGATAAGGCCTGATATTTTCTCAGGAGATGATTGTAGACCAAAAATGAGCTGCAAAAAAGGAAAACCAACATTTACATTTTCCAGCAATTATATATATATATACATACATATATATATATACTCACACACACACACACACACACACACACACACACACACACACATATATATATATATATATATTTAATGCAGAACAAGATCAGTACAAAAATTAAGATAGACGTTTGCATTTACATAAGTCAGATAAGGTGTCAAATAGAAGTTAAGAAAGTGTCAACAGACAATGTAACTCTAACCATGACCTCTAACCCTAACACAAGCCAGGCATTAAGTATTTTGAATGGGTCATCTGAGAGCCTTTTGACACGCTATAGTCACTTGATAGTCGATTTGCTTGTCATCAATGAACTATCCCAGTACAGTGTGACTGTGTGATGCTATTTATTGAATAGACCTGGTGAAAAACAAACAGATAAAGTCATCATCTTGTCATGTTGCTTACCATGGGGGTTAAGAGTTAGAAGTTGGGGTTAGCCCACTCAAATAACAGAGACAATCAGCTGGCTCATAAATGATAGCCTAGTCTTACTTACCCTCTCTCAGTTACGCTTGATCCAGGGCAGCAGCAGTCTGACATCGATACAAAATCCCTGGAGATCCTCTCCTGGAAGGTGGGCGGCTGCTGTTGTTTCCCCAGCTTCGACCACATCCCTTACCCCAGGAAGTTACGCCTAACGCCACCCAGTGACCTCCGCCTGACTCTGCCGGACATACCAGAGGACCTCCTGAGTCCCCCTGGAGAGAGGATGAAGGATTACTCACAAGAAACAGAAAAAATATTAATGGGATAAAGTGACAGATTTATAGTTCCCATGTATAAATGAAGCGTCACTGCTTTCAGTAGCTCAGGCTGAGTTGTGCTCTTGAACTAAATGCAGTGCAGCGTTGTGGAAAATCAGGTAGATGGTACAGATTTCTCTTTCTACCTGACAGGCATCTTTCCCTCCTCTCTCTGGTCCAGCACACAGAACTGTCATGGCTGGCTGAGGCCGGACTGGTCCTTGGTTCAAAACTGAACTTTTGACAGTTTGGAGGACATATTTACATTTGGCTGGGTCCACCAAGTCCAACCGGACCTCTCTCAGTACCAAAGGCTGACGACCCCCTATAGAACAACATAATAGATAAACAATGCAATGAATTACAGTGGAAGAAACACTCCAGTCTGGTTTGAGAATATTTGGTGGGAATGAGAAAACTACATACTTTCCTTTATCCTGCCCCATCCACCAACAATACAACTGGTTTGAGGAAGGATTTTCTCATCTGGCAAAGGCAGACATATTGGCTGGACATGGACCCCTGTAGTAAAAGTCATCAGTGACTTCATAAAATGTAAACAGTCTTAACATCTCACCATCATTTGATCAAACTAAACTAATCATTTGAATGGAAACTTGCCCAGTTGGATGTGTTGATCCAACTCTACCAGAGCTATGTCATGGCTCATAGGCAAAGCATGATGGTACTTCTCATGCACTGAGACAGTCTTGACACGAAAGACTTGCTCCTCTGCATCATCCACTCTGCGGTCAAACTCTCCCACTGCCACTCTCACACCACTGAGAAACTCTCTGGAAAGAGGAGGAGAGTATTCAGTTCATCTCCATCTGATCTTCATGCAATCAGCCAATCAGCTCAGGGTGCACAAGTAGATAAGAACAGTACTTTGAGACTGATGCAAAGCAGTGTGCAGCAGTCATTATCCAGCGGTCAGTCAGGATGGCCCCTCCACAGAAATGAGAGCTCTTGAGCCGTAGGGAAACCTGACCATACATAACACAAGCTTGACAGAAAATTGCATTTACACAGCAGAAATAAGATACATAAAGTATAGCAGCCACATGTACAGATGAAAGCCTGAGGCAAGAGAAGAGTCTGGAGGTAACGGTATCATTTGGAGCATCAGCACAACTGGGAACAATGATGCTTTACTCATTAAAAAGACACCATCCTCATAGCTTTTATCAGTCTAATGACACTGTGATTTAGCTCAATTATGATGCAAGACAAAATATTTGAAGCTAGAATAGCCACCCCATGTTGATATGCTAAACAGGGGAACTGAAAATTGGGGGTATATGTATTTCCCAAGGGTCCTAATTTCCCTAAGATTTTCCTATCAATATATAAACACAGCAACCTTTACGCTAACTAATTTAAGTTCTCTCAAGTGCATGCCTATTACATGGAGAGCCATGCAGCAGTGCAAGGAACAGACAACCCCTTTGATGAGTTCCCACAATAGCCCATGTCATATTAAGTGAATACAGAGCTGTGGAACATCAGGTTCCTGTTGCAGTGCGGTTAATTGGTGACTCTAAACTGCCTGGAGGTGTGACTGTGACTGGTTGTTTGTGTCTGTATGTCAGTGCTGCAATAGACCGGCAATCTGTTCACGGTGTGCCCCGCCTCTTGCCCAATGTCAGCTGGGATTGACTACAATTGCTTTTACAAAAATTACCACTGCAGTTAATAATGAAAACAACAATAATCATTGTATCCCAAATCATCAGGACTATCATTATGTTTTCAATCTTAACTTTCATATTAAGGGTTCGTGTCAAACTGGAGCAAATACTGCAACACTGTCGTGCAATTCTATTGCTATCTTCATGCTTGGGTAATGTTATGCATCAGGGCTTAACAGATGGAGAAGCCAAATATAAAGAAAATGCTGTCACAGTACAAGGATTCTTATGGATGAGAAAAAACACCAAATGACTGTTCAGCAAGAGAGACTGAGAGAATTAAAGAAAGGTAAACCACTGACCAGCCATGGGTGTGATCCATATGTGGCCTCAGTCCCTCCAACCACCCTCAGAGACTGAACCATCGGGTTCCACACCTGAGGAACTCCACACTTTGAACCTGACAAGATGAAAACTTCTCAAACCTCTCACATGTATTCTGTTCAGTGTTGCATCATCTTTACTGCATACAGGTATCAGTTAAAGACGAGGAAGGTTGTATCTGCCTTCCCCTATTTGGTATCTACTCTGTCACTTACCTGTGCGAGCAGCATGGATGGCAGTATTTACCCAAAAACAGAAAGAGAGCAGAGCAGCAGTGGTCCTCATCACTGATACACACACATCAAGACTGGGTCCTACTGGGGAGACAAACGGGTTTACAGACCCTGATGTGTGTGTTAGGGGATACTCATTAACAAGATAGTAAACTCTGGCAGTGGGTGGTTGGTGACTTCAAATGTCACAACAAAATGCACTGCAGAATCTACTCTATGAAAGTGCATTCTCAAGGTCAACTGTTGCGTGGTGTGTGGGGCTCTGTCCCTTCCACAAAGACACTAACATCTCAGTGAAACAACAGCCATAAAATGCAGACAAAGATCCAAGGAAGGCTAGCTGTCACTGCTGTGTATATGAACACGGGTGCTGATGTAGACATGGATAAAGGAAGAGAAAAGACAAGAAAAGCATTTGTTGTACATTTGTCTTTGTTCATGTCTAAGCTTAAGCAAAGCATCTATTTATATCACCATTCCAGAGAAGAATTTCATTTTCAGTATTTCTTGCTTTCATGAATCAGGTTTACAACATTTACTGTCGCCCTGAGTCAAGGAGCTCATTGTGAAAGCCTGAAAATACCAGACAATCTGTGGTAGTGTGACCTTTGAGGCAAAGTTTTACAAGATTGGATACGGGAAACAGGGCTCGTACCATATTCACTGTGTGATGATTTAACTGCTCTATCTGTGTAAAGAGAGCAATGTTAGTCAGACATGGCTGAAGCTTTAACCACATGCATTCGAAAACAATTTTTTTTACTTACCAGACAGCAGCTCTTTATGAAGCATGGGTGTGTTATGGTAAGGAGAAGAGAATGTCACTTTTCTAAACCTAACACAAGCCACTTCTGCCACTCACATATACAAATGTCCAGAGAAAAGTACAGAGAATTTCATTCTGCTCTTTCGACATTGAAAAACAGAGCTCCTGCAACTATGTGTCTGTTTTGTGGAAGAAAGGGCAGGTGGAAGGAGGAGGAAGGAGATGTGAATCATCTGTTTTTTCAAATGTCATCTATTCATTGTTGCATATTTCCTTGAAAACTGATCCATTCAAACTGGAGAGCCTATTTATTACACAGATGTACAAATATACACCTGCATTATAGCACATACATTTCAGTTTTGTTTGTGGCTCATGGTTACTGGTCTTCCTTTCAATCTGAAGGTGACTCTCACAAAACACAATGTATGGCCTATGTTTTACTGTTAAAATTCACAATACAGTACTATAGATATAGATAGATATTCTCTTCTTCTAAAAATTGGAGATTAGATTCAGCTTGTGTCAACATGATAAATTTGCCAAGGTGCAGCAACCCTTTATTCCCTTCTTAACAAAATGAGCTGTGTTGACAGTCAGCTGTTTACAATAATAATAATACACTAAGTTAACCTACCAACCTTGTTATGTTTCTTTTTTTCCTCTCCCCCTTTCTAGTCTAATCATATATTTGTTTGGCTACAAGGATGCTTGTGATTTTGGTCACCTGACTGATCTAAGTCCAGTACTTACTCTCCTTTAAGTCTATTGCTGCAACATATCTAGCTCTTTTTCCTCTGGATGTTTGGCTTCCTTCATGAGCTAACTTTGTCTGCTGTTCAGCGCTGGGCAGGCAGGATACAGGGGGTTTATCAGATCTTTTTTTTGCTGAAAATAGCTACCTGCTGCACCTGGAAACAAGATTTGTGAGAGTGATGAGACTGAACCAAACAGTTAAGTTGAGGGCTGCAAACAATGAGCAGAATGATGCAAAAAAATTCTTTGGAGCTGAGGGGAACGGCAGAGTCATAGTTAACTGTATGTGGGGCTTGTCACTGTGAATGGCCCCTTTTCATATTACACATAGTCATTTGATCTATTGTTAATGTAGAATATTGACAGGTGCAGCTTTAAGTATCTGTGCTGTGAACCTGCTATCTGTTCATTAACTATTCATTAACTTACACAGTATAGACGTTCAGTGAGATCCTGAGTGAGCGTGTATGTGTGTGTTTTCTGCCTCAGGGCTCCCACTCTAAGCCCTGTAAGCCCCTGGTTCCTGTTTATGTAGCCCAGTGGCCTTGGCCCCACTGGGTGTGCACGGCTGGTTATGACTCAGTGCTTGGCATGGTTGCTGGGCCACAGTTGCCATGTGGCTGTTGCCAGGTGTTGCAGGGAGGAGCATAAAATACTGAGGGCTCCCATCACTGTAGGGCTGTGTCGAGTCAGTTCAGACTGTGATGGCCCACACAATAGACAGAAACATGAAGAGAGGCCAGCTGTCAACAGATCAGTCAGTCACCTCACTTTATAGCACTTTGTTTGCAAAAACAAAAAAGCTAATCAAAACAAACAACAAAAACAACAACAAAATCCAGGAAAAGATAGAGTGTAACATCAGACATTAATCAAGCAGGTCAGAGAGCCAGTTAAACTTCATAAAGAGACAGCAGAATGTCCCCAGTGGTTCCTTGTTCCTGACAATGAGTAGTGTTTCTGTGTGGTCCCTGTTTTGTTTGTAATGTGATAAAGGTTTTGGTGAGAAACACACAGGACACCTTTGAGATTTTATATGTTTTGTTTTCTCAGACCTTAGGGCAGCTGTCTCACCATCATCCACAATGTATTTACATTCCTCTAGCTGTGCATAGTGTGAATGCATAGAACGAGAATTTCATACTTTAGATTTTTTATCTCATAATTTGGATAGAACATGAGTATTTATTTTGTTCTTTGTTACATAATTTTTGTTCATTTTGTTTAAAAAAATGTATATCATTAATATAAATTTATATTAACATTTTCATTTATACAGAACAAATCTAATTTTCCTGACCCTGCTGTTCTATTTTAGTTTTAAGCCACCAAAATCAGTTTTTGATGATGATGTAAGTAGGTAACTCCTGTTCTTTAAGATGAGTTTTGATGGCTGTTGTTCCTCAACCCTCTTCACTTGCAGTGAGACACAAAACCTCCAGTGTGAAACAATATCCAGACACAATCTCCAACGTCATTTTGCTTAGCAACCAGAGTCAAGTGAGGGCAACAGATCAGACACAACAGCATTTTTGTGAACCAGTAATCATGTTACCTGTCCCTGTATGGGTTTACACAGTCACAGGCATCATCTGATCTTCCAAAGCTTTCATGTGAGGAGGACTTTCTGAACAACCAAAACTCAACCCCAATCAAAACAAAGTTTTTGACTTGACACTAAATATGGAAATGTGTCAAGTCAAGGTTGCTGTGGCAGGGCACTGACAGTCTTCCCCAGGGATTTACCACAAACATTGCTCTTCCAGTCATTTCTAGAAAATCAAATATGAGCCATCTAAAATGAGGACAGGCCAATCCTTCCATTCATGGAGTCGAGCATAATCCTGAATGGCAGCATTAAATCTTAATGGAGCTGTTCAATAGCCTCCACTTTAATCTGGCTTCCAGATACAGTGCGTGAAGTGGAGGACAGATCTGTTATGCACCACAGGAAACAGGTCAGCTGGACAGATTGAGACTAATGGTTCATTTGTTTCACTGTCAATCATGCTGTCACTCTTTTGAGTCTTGGATGGTTACCACTCATCTACTTTACTACAGGCAAAAGAAATCAAACTTGTGAAACAGGAGGAGGATTAAACACAGTTTATTCCTTCTTTTTGGTTTACAAACAAAAGGCACCATTGATTTATTGTTTTTGGAGTTTCACATCAACACTGTGGCAAGAACTCCTTTTCCTCTCTCTGAAACTCAGCATAATGGCCTGTAGTCATTATACTGCTCAAAGGAGCGATGAAACAACAGTCACCCCTGGAACCACGTGAGCATCACATTATAAATGAACACTGACACTCCAGTCAGTCTTAATGTAATCACAACCTCAGCCTACGCATTTGGACCTATGTCATGAAACAAAAAAAACAACAAAACAAACAACAAACATTTAGTCCTACAAAAGCCTAATGGTGGAAAAAGAAAATATAGAATTATTATTATATACATAAACCAGTTTAAGTGATCCATTATTCAAGACGTTTCCTTAAAGGCCCTGAAAACCCATTCTCTCAATAGCATTTTTTACTCTTAGACATGGGGTTCTGCATGAACCCAACATTTTCTACCAGTTAGGAATTTTGGTTTTTATTTGTATTTTTTGTTTGTGCCTTCGTTGGTTTGAAGTGGGCAGGATTCTGATGACAGGTCAGGCCACTGTCATGAATTTCTAATCAAACCAGACCTGCAGAGTCCCAGTGAAGCAGATTAGCTTTTGAGTGTTTAACTTTTAACTTTTTTATTTACAAACTTTATACGGAATAGTTTAACATTTTGGGAAATAAGCTTGCCAAACGTTAGATGAGAAGATTGATACCACTCATGCAATAAATATGTAACTGGAGCCAAAAAAACGGTTAGCTTAGCACAAAGACAGGAAATGGGGAAACTGCTAGCCTTGCTCTGTCCAAAAGGTAACCAAAACTACCTACAAGGACTTCTGAAGCACACTGCCATGTAACATGTTGGATTGTTGGCGCATTAACTTCCCAGTGTCGCTGTGACGTTATTATGAGGGTAAGTTCATTAGGGAGCTCTAGCACTGCTTGTTACCTTTGAACAGGGCCAGAGTTTTATGAATATTCTCATCAACACTCTGCAAGGAAGCAAGTAAGTATATTTCCCAAAATATCAAATTATTCCTTTGACTCTGATTATTGCTTATTTATTTAGTAATGAATATCTAAATGTTCGACAGAGATACTTAAGATTTGAAACTATGTTTTCAGGGCCTTGAAATTATTTGAATATAGGAATCAATGGGACTATTTTGTTCCAAGCTGAGTTAATGCTGATGTTACTTTTGTGTAATGCCCTGTTTGATGAGCCAACCATCGGTATGTCTCAGTAGTTCCTGACATCAAAAACTAGAACATGAAAAGGACCTGTTCATCCGTCTCACTTCTCAAATCACAAGAAAAAAGCTTGAAAAAAAACCTGAATTAGACATGCCATTGCTTTTTTCCACCACACTACACAACAGCATGACAACAACCATTCACCACCACAAAACTGACCTAGTTACAACAGCAAGAATTCATTGCACAGCCCTCCAATTAGCAAATGCTTAACATTAAAAGCACAGGCAATTACAGTATTGTAAATGTTTTGTTTCAGGAGTCAGAGGAAGATTCCGGCTGTGCAAATAAGTCAGGCCGTTTTATTCTCCTACAGAGAGAAAAAGGTACATGTACATATACAGTAACAAGCAACTTATAAAGATTAAATTCAGCTCTGAACGTACTGCATTTAAGTTTACATATTTACTTTTTTAAAGTTGTATGTACAGCAGCTGAAGTTGCTTCAGTAAGCTTTGTGTCAGTAAAATAGCCACGCAATGTCATTAGCATAAAAATACATTGTTATATTTTGAAGTCTACCTAAATAGAGCTGTACACAAAATAATTAGAAAACATAGATTTGATTGCTCTCTTTTCACATTGTTAGAATATTGACAAAAGTTCAGGCACAATTCTCACTTGCACACATCTTTCCAAAGTGTGTATTCTTCCACTGTTAACATGATCCTATGTAAAATGGCTCATGCTGTGAGAGTGAAAATCACATTCCTTAATGACTCCAGGACATTCATAGGGCAAACATTAAGGTAAGACACTCAGAGCACAACCAAATATCAGCATACAGTCACACCCTACCTCTTCAAACATTGTGTGCTTGGGAAAAACAAATATGAAAAAGGGCACAGGTAAACCTCAGGTATGTTAACTGAAGACTTAATGTGGCACTGAGGGGTAACGCCTATAAAAACATGGATGTATGATGCAAGAACTTCAGCTTATGTTGCCAGTTCTGCAACCAGCCTACATTTTTTGTCTGAGAGGGCAAATATGTTTTTTAGCAAGAGGGAAAGATGAAGGTAACCGAATGGTCAAAGTGTGTAACAGCATCCCTGTACAGAGGCATCTAACATGAATATGAAGCAGTAACATAACAAAAGTATGACCTGCAAAAGTCACTTAAACACACATTTACAGAAGAAAATGTCTAAACAAAACCTTTCACAAAGATGGTGGGCTACAGTTTGTACACTACTTTTCGGATTGCTCACTCACCTACAATATAAATCGATCTATCGGTAATGAAAGTGTACATTTCTGAGCATACAGGAGAAAAAAAAACAAGTGTGACAATATTTCTCCTCTCAACTCCACCTGTCTCATCCTCTACTGAGCTACGAGTCGGTTAGCTAAGAGGTATTTTGGCCAAAAAAAAACAAAAAAACCTTTAAGATGGTCACAAATGGCTTTCAGATATGACAAAAATGAACCTGTAGAAGAAGCAGCTTGATTTGCAAGATCTGCTGATGCAAGAATATTGCGTAGGCACTGGCTAAAGCCACTGTATTACAATCTACTTTGTGCTTGGTCAAAATAAGGGAACCAGCCACACAGTCCACTAGGGACATACAGGAGTGCAGTATTGTTGAGGGTGAGTCTTTGCCAAGCAGGAGGGAAAGAAGGCCAATGGCAACCTCTTGATGAGAGAAGGGTCAATATAAGTGAGCTTCCAAACCCCTACGATGTCAGCTTTCTCTTTGCACCAAGATGTCAGTGCAACAGTCATGAACAGGTTGAAATGGCTTTGGTCTAGGGGATGGGTGTTGTGAGGGCAAGACTTAGTTCAAACAACGATCCCTAGGTCAGCCTGTCCCTCTGTGCGCCTTCACTGACTCAGTACAGATTCATCCTTAGACTGCCTCCAACCAAATGTGCAAAAACAGCTAAAATGCTCCAAAAGCTGCGTAGTTTATGCCTTGCCTTGCAAATTCTGCTGACAGATGAAACCCAGAGAAAACCCTACTCAAAGGACATTTTTTAAACAGGTTTTTCAAACATTTCCGTGGGCCACACACCATAAAATCGATGACACACAAACTTAAAGGGAGAAAAATCCACACAGCAGTTGAAGTGAAAGACTCCATGTACAGAAAAAACCTACAGTACAGGAACGAAACCTGGACTGACTCAAAACCAGCTGAGGACTTTTGCAGCAGAGCATCATCCAATGCATAGCTTTGTTTTGCAGACAGCCAGCCAGCCAGGGGCGACAAGACAGACAAGATGGAGCAGGTTTACAGGAAGTGCTCCAGAATAAAGCTGGCACCAGAGAGGGACTAGAATGACTGGAAATGAACTGAATCAGGGTGTGTATTCCTGCTTCTTTAACTAGTCCAAGTGCTGTTAGTCTGAGCGTTAGTCTGAGTGTTGTATGTTGTGAGATAAATCCATGCCCTTTGCATGAAATGCTAGAGATCAGGTTAGATAGATCTGAGATATGCAACATTTAGAGGCTTGTCCAGTAGCGCCATCTGTGTTTAATGGTTCCATTTAATCTTGGAGTGTGAGGGCAAACACTGGGCCAGAGAGACAGACGGTGTGATACCACTTTGAGTGCTTTGAGCTCTGGCTCCTCTCATCTTCCAAAGCCAGTGTTTTCTTCATTTTGTTGTCCCTCCACCTCACCACCCGCCACCATGTCACTGGCTCAGTATCTCATGGTGGAGGAAGCTCTGAAGTAGGAGAGGAATTTATAGCAGAGGCTCACCACAAAGTACCAGATGTTTCTGGCCATCTGGGATCGAGCAATGAACACACGCCAGATGAGCACCACCAGGATGGTGTTGAAGGTGTAGCGGATGTTCCTCAGTCTGGAAAACAGACACACAATTGAGACAAGTCGTGGACTTTAACAGAAGGATGCCAATTTCAGAAAAAAATAACCTTACAAACACAAGTCATATCTTAAATCCAGTTCCTTTTTATATTGCTCTTTATACTGATGTTGTGTAATATGTGTATTTTTAACTAATGAATCCAATTTCTCTAAAATTTCTGAATGCTGAATTATTTACATGAGCTTTGTTAAAGCTGAGGGGATTCCTGCCACTGTACTCTCCACTAGGAATAATAATCTAAAGAAAACTTGGCAGGATAAAACTCATATCCCTGACAAATGCAAAAGACATCAGTGCTTAATGGAAGGATGAAGTGAAGTACTAGAAGTACTACAATCTAGAGGATATGTGAGTGTTAATGCAGGGATTTATCTACAGTGACCTAAATGAAACAAAAGCTGCAGACTTCCAACAGAGAGTGATGCCAGCTGTCTGTAAGAGCTCATCAGACAAAGCATTTCTTCCTGTATATGCATGTGTTGGCACAACTGCATATTTATTTCCATAGATTCCTACTTGTTGAGGTGTTTGCGTGCAGCAGGTAGGCCCGACAGCTCTTCATTCAGGACATATTTTTTGGTGCCCATACAGTAACTTTCCATGTACTCTGCCCAGTGCAGCTGGCGCACATCAAAATTAAACACCTACAGAAATAAAGAAACAGTCAGCATACTTTAAAATGTCAACTTTTGACATTTGACCACTAAAATCTGATCAGTTGATCCTTGAGTCCAAGTCAAAGTTTGTACCAAATTTGAAGAAATTGCCTACCCAGTAAATATAAACAGTAAATCACAAATTAAAAACACAAATACAGAACCTATTTTGAAATTATTATTTTGAAACATGTTTTTAAAAACACAGATCAACAAGTCTAAGAGTATACAGCAAGCCATGACAGCCACCATGACATGATTCTGTAAGACACTCTGGTAAACTTGGGAGTTCATTTTCTCTTCAATGATGGTGAGCTGGAATACATTTAATGCTTTAAAGGACATCTTGATGAGTGTGTACCACATGCAGAGCTCAGTCAGCCGTAATCTGAACCTGCCTAATTTAACCCCTAGTGGTGCCCTCCACTATGAGGGGAAAATAGAACTCAATCATTGGCTGACAGATGAGGATGGCCCAGCGGCACATGGTTTGTGGTTGGATCAACACTGAGGTGGGGTTATTGTTGGCAGTGACTGCCTTTCAGTCTGTGCTCAGGGACTTAAAGTTCTGAATGCCTACGCAGCCTGTATCTATATTTGGTGGAGAGAAAGGCACTCAAGGCAAATTTTCTAAAAAAACAAAAAGCAAACCTCTAGACTATTTTAAATTTACTAATATGATGTACAGAAACTGATTATTTTGTCATTAGACAGGCTTCCATCAAGACATAAACCAAATGTGAGTGTTGCATATTAGGGGAACAATAGGTGTAATGTGTAAAGTCCACCAACATGCTCTCAAGAATTTGAGCTTTTTTTTTCCAGACAGTTATACTGAACAACATTCCCTTTCACTACAAACTGACATCAGCAGTGAATGAATGACTCACTCTGTTGTACCCAGTTTACTACCAGACATTAACGCACTGAGTGATGAATCTGTCTACCATCTCCAGAGTATAAATGTCTGACAACATGGGCACATGGTGGGAATGCGAGGTAGCATTTGTTTCCATATGACAAGATCACCATCACATGTCCCTACCTTCTTATCCTCGGGGCTCATCTGGGCCATCAGCATGGCCAAGTTGTCAGTGTTCCACACCCAGGAGTGACTGGTGAAATACTCCAGGACCATCATGGCTTTGTGGAGGCGAGTGATTGTCTTCATCATCCTAAGATAAACGCGTGAGGGAAGTGAGGGCAAAGACGAGTGGAAGAAGGAAGAGTGAAATGGATGAAAAATGATTGGAGTATAGTGCCAGAGAGATGATTGAAAAACATAGAAGAGGAACGATTTGATTAGCAGAAAGGTAAATAAGCAGAGTAGAGAGGTGGTAGGATAAACAAGGATAGGTGAGGGAGGGTTGGGGAGATATATAGGGGTAATTGAGTGTGAAAAGTGTCGTAGATAAGGACAGCCAGGAGGGATAATGAATGAAAAGCAGGATATGGTTCCATGGTGTTAGTGGAAGAGACAACAGAGGTAGACATTAAAGAAAACTGTTATGCTATAGAGGCACTTATGTACTACTCATTAAATCCAAAGACTAAAGTAAACACTGTAAGAGATGTACATATACAGCAATATAATAATAAAATAAATAACATTCACTACAGTATATCCTTCATATCATATGCCATGGGCTTGACACAGATTTCAATAACTGTAATATATCTAGGGGATAATTTGAGTTATACAGTGCTATGTGTTTGTACACCTCTTTCATGACCTAAACTTGTATCTACCACTTTTCAGTACTGTCCTGTGAAAACCATGTATCCCCAAATGTCAACTTTTCATCTACTAAAGGAACAAAACAAAAACAAAACAATAAAAAAAACCCTCATCTCAGCCTCCACCAGAAAGCAAATATAACGTGAAATATAATAGTTTTCACTGGACAGCACCAACATGCAATTTCAGTAGCATGAGATTTTAAAAAGTATCTTTTTAAAGAATTTTATTAACATCATAACAATGAACTGTAGAGTACACTAATTTTTCAAAACTGACGAATGATCAAGAGGGTTGATCAAACACTTTCACAGCACTGTAATTAGTTAGGAGTGAGGATTCCTCCCCTCGGGAGAGTGAGTCACACAAATCATCTGAGGAATAACTGGATTTAATCTGTGTGCAAGCCAGGAGGACAGAAAATACACTGACAAATGGATCCATGAACCAAACTGAGGTCAGCTTCAGAGAGTATTTACCAAAAACAATTCAAACTCAAACACAAAATGAAGAAATGACATCTGATTTTTAACTAAAGCAGTCCCAGAGACACATATTACCAAAGTTTATAAACATAGTCCTCCTGGTAACACAAGTGAATCCAGTTAAGATAGTTAATCTCTGTGTTAGTTCTGATTCAGTGGATCATACTTTGGTGTTGTCATTATGGGGAGAATGTAAAAACAGCTTCTCATTATTGTGAGGATTATGAGAGGGTCTCTGAGTCATCAAACTGCACACTTTTTGTTACTAATTGAACTTATAGATCTGAGTTAACATTGTATCTGAACTGCATGGTTGCAAATATTGCAAATTCTATCACTAAAACAGGCAGTATTCCAATCATAGACTTGTTATACTTAGGATGAAATTTTAAACATTTACACTGATTGAGGCAGATTGAGATGACTCAGATTCCTCCTGTGAAGGAAAATGATTTAGAGGATGTGACAAACATGCATGGTTGATCAGCACATAGAGGCAGAGATAAAAAATTACAGCTGGTGACACACACAGTTAGGATCAAATCACACTTAGAATGTGAGTTAGCTACTAAGCCAAATTAATTTCAGACAGTCAAACACTATGTGCAATTTAGCCATTGAACACTAAGCATTATAAGATATTGCTTGGCACAGCAAAACATCAAATGTCTGAAATACCTCTGGCTTTGGAGAATGAAGCAAAGCAGCAAAGAGTGAAAAGAAAATAAAGGTGGATGCCAATCGATTCCCATACAAAGGGTTTGTTTGTTTTCAGTGGGACATATACTATCTTCAACTGAACTCAACTCTCTACACAGACAAAAAAGTCCCATGGTGCCTCAGGATTTTCCGTGATTGGGTGAAAAGGGTGGTAATAATGGATGTCATATTCACAGCATGGCTTGTTCACAAAAAGTTGTCTCAAAAATCCCCCCCCCTCCCCAAGCAAAGCTGAAATCATCCTCTGACAGAAACCAAACTGTGTTTCTATGACACCATCTTTCTTAACAGTGTCCAACTCATGCCGAGTACAAACATAGCAAACGTGGGTTTCCTTTGCCCCATGACCCTCCTTGTTCCCACTATACCGTATAATCAGTCATAAAAAAACAAGATAAAACACAGAGGGGGAGGGTTGGTGTGTGGGAACAAGTGGGAAAGATTGGGACTAACTGGGGATAAAGTGCAGGGGGTGGGGCAGTTGCAATCTTACCGGGGCTTGCGGCCTGTCAACCTGAGATAGCCATCATAGAGCAGGGCTGGCAGTGTGTGGCTGACAGTGGTCCAGTACTGATTAGTAAAGGGGTTGGAGCGCAGATTGACATTGGGCCTTCTGAAGGCCTGCTCTAAGGGATTGGTCTTGAAGGTCATGTTTATACAGTACTCTGTAGGAGAGAGATACACATGTGACAGGACAAGGAGGACACAAACAGGACGAGATAAAGAAGAATGTGTGTATTCCCCACTTATTGATACCAGGCAAGATGCAGGCCCTGTGTAACGGCATGACCACGGCTAGCCTGTCATTAGCATCATGACATCTGAAGGGTCTGCAGATCTGAAGAGATCTGGATTGTTAAAGGTGATGGATCCAGTTCACTTAACTCACTGTGGAGACAGCTCAGCAGTCTCCACAGTGTTTGTTTGTATATGTTTGTTTTTTCCATTAAAGGGCCAACACCTGGGTTGGGTTCCCAAAGGTATCTTCAGACTAAAGTCCACCTTGGTCCATTCATCCGTAGAACTGAGATGACATTAGTGCTGGCATTTTGGGAACCCAACTGAAAATACTAACATTGCAAGTAGCAAGATGTGAAGAGTGCAGAACCCATCAGTAACCCCCTGTATGTGCAGGAGAGCAGCTGGGTTATACATTCTTCAACTCCCAACAAAACTGTACACAGGCATCTTCATTAGCATTGCAGCTACGACGTTAGCCTAGTAAACTAAAAGAAAAGTGACAGGAGTAAAGCAGCAGAGATGTGTGTGTGTGTATGTGTTTGTATGGGGAGGAGCGGGTTGGCATTAAAACAGCAGAGGTACGGCACGTCCGAGTCGGCGATTTTGAGGTTACCTGGGCTCTCGTCCAATCAGCCTGAGGTACAGATCATAGAGGAAGGCCGGAGCCTTGTGGCTCACGGCAATCCAGTACTGATTGATTAGGTGATTGGATGTGAGATTAACATTGGGCCGACGGAAGGCCTGCTCAAGGGGGTTCCTCTTGAATGTGGATATTACATGGTACTCTAAGAAACAGAAGGTTGTTCAACACAAGTCATCAATCAGAAGTAAAGGATTTCTAAAACAGTTTTGTTTCTTATACCTGACTAAAAAGGTGTGGTCCTGGTAAATACATCTTACAAATTTTGACAAAACAATGTCACCAACAAGGTCCTTTAATCGCTGTTCTGAAGCTTCTAACTGTATCACACAATCTTCCTCAGCAGATTGCAGTTCTTATAGAACTGTAGATGTTGAAGTTTATATTTTTCTAATGTTTTGTCAACTGCTGTTGCCAATGTAAAAAAAATGAACTTGGCTTTTAAACCGACATTGAGAAGAAGCAGCAAAGGAGTAGTCAACTGATTTGGCATTGCACTTGCATAACAGCGAGGGACTCATAATGTACAGTTTGAAATAAAAAATAAACCTAAATTGGTGCAGCAGAACCAGAGTCATCATCTTTATTATGCCATATATTTTTCTCTATTTCCTTGTCAACTCTCATTGCCCACAATGCAATTCAACTTCGACAGTTCGGTCTGAAATTCGGGTGTGTTATGCTGGCAGCAGCTGATATAGTCTCAATCCACAGATTTAAAAGTACAGTACAGATGAAGAGTGGGTTACAGAGGTTTGGTAGGCTCACTTCTCTCTAACTCCACATCCCCAGATTTTTTTCATTTTAAAACGTGCAGTCTTCGGTCCAAACTGGTGCTGACTCAAATGATGTCACTTGAGGCAATTTATCAGGCTGTACACAGCTCTCTCTGAAGCTGCAAAAGGTTTCATACACCTTTTTACTAACCAAGACTAGTAAGTGTATGAAATAAAAAAAAAAATCTAAAAAAATCAGTGAAGTTGCGCCTTTACAGTATCACAAAAACATCAATTAAGCTACCAATTCACAAAAACCAGGCAAACTTCATATGCTGAAGGAGACTGCGTGACACGATCAAAACCTCCGGATCGAATACTACAACAGACCTTGTGGTTAAACTATTTTGTCAACTACAGTGTCTAAGATTAAGGATGAAACTTTATCTAAAAAAAATATATTTACTGACTCATCATTGTATCTGATTACATTTCATTCTAAGGTGTTCCTGTTATTCTAAACACCTCTGAAGCTCTAAATTGCTGTAAACCAAAACTACACTGCACAGTTTTGAGGATGGCAGAGGTAAACGGCATCACAGTGCTACTTTAAATTAATGTGACTGTTTAGGGTGCAGCAAATACTGATTCATTGTTCTAACAAAATGTTTTTTTTTAATCCTGATTCCAAAAATCAAATGTCAGATTTATGGATGCACCTGTGCTCCCAGATTTAATATTCAGGACACAGTTTTGTGTATGAAAAGTCACAGCCCAGTAAAAGGTCCAGATTTACTCTAAATTATAAAGTCTAAAACCAAAGCAGTGGGTCTATATTACAAATTTTAAAGTTCATCAATATCAAGCATCTATCGCATATAGTATTAACTAACACTCCAGCTCTAAACAAGGACCCACAAGAAACAGGTAAACAAAAGCTCCTAGTTTGGGTGTGGCAGGCAGTGGATCAGATTACAATCAGGTTATATCACTAGACACCACGTTTGAGCTTCCACTCTCAAGGGTTTTTACAGAGACTGTGTTTAGGGAAGATAAAAGAGATGTCATACCAACTTCCCCCCAGTGAAATGGGTTGATACCACCGGTTGTGCAGTTGTACACCAGGATGTTTTTAGGCCTGTAGAAAGTGAATATTTTATCTTAACTGAAATGTCAAAGGAAATATAAACATCTCAACACAAGTTTCAAAATCACAATAATAAAAGGCCACACTAAGTGAGAAGGTTTATGTGCCCTGCCAACCTGTTGCATGTTTGTGATCCAGAGTACCAAGCTGCAGCCAGCGTAGTGTTGATGACCACGTCTACAGGAACCAAATCAGCCACAGCATCATTAGACGCCCTCATCGTACGAAGGATCCCCTTACCAGCCTGCAGAGGGTGAGGAAAAGACAATTAATGCAGCTGGTAATGTTTCCTTGTGGACGGATTAAGGCTAAAAACAGGCCAGTACAAATTGCAACACTGCAACACAAGGAGTATCTCTGAGAGCTACAAAACTGGACAGCAATTTTCAGAATTTTTTGTTTGTATTAAGCACCTATTGCACTGAGGTTTTGTGGATGTGCAAACACTCAATTGCATGACATGACTGGAAAGATATTGTCATTGAAGTAAAAGAAATATCTGGTGATGAAAAGTGATTAAGCTGATTAATTGATCGAAAATATAATATTAACTGGCAACTATTATGCTAGATTTTCATCCATTTTCCAAGTACAAATGTGAAACATTCTCTAATTTCAGCTTCTCAGTGATGAGGATTTGCTGCCATATATGATAGGTTACTTAATATTTTGGGCTGTGCAATATGATCAAGTAATCTTGTGCTTTGGGAAATTAAACACAGGCATTTAAAAATATTATTTTTATAGACAAATTATAAATCAGTTGACAGAAAAAAAATATTATCAGTTAATTGATAATATCTAATCTATCCTAACGCAGCTCAAGTGAAGACAAGGATTGCCATTACTGAGAACACAGACCTCTGTTGGACCACCTTAACAGTTTTTTTCCCAGTACTTACTGCAATAAATATTCCACTAGGTCCATTGAAGTTGTCAATCCAACCCTGAAAGAGCAGTCAGGGGAAATGATTAGCCGACTCACTGAAGGTATAAAAAAAAAAAAAAAAAGAAAAGAAAAAAAAAAAAGAAGAAAAAGAAAAAAAGTCCGACCTATCAACATTCAGTCAGTTATCAAAAAGTCAAACATTTGCTGTTTGTCACTTGTCAGATGCAAGGAACTGCTGCTTTTCTCAGTTCATATGATAGTTAATATAATACATGCACTTTTGCCTGTGGTGTTTATCTAAGATCTGATAGATTACGTGATTAATCAGCACAAAAGATTCCAATGGTGTTAGGTTTGATTCTGAGAACTGATTCTGACAACTGTGAAATGTCCTTTTCAGATATTCAGACATGAGCTTCCTGTGTCACCTAACGTCTCAAAATTCCCTTAACCAGTAATCCAACAACCACTGCTCTCCACCGTGATTGGCCAGGTGCAAAGGTGTACAGAGCTTCTTTACTCCACATTCATCACATTCCTACTCCCACTATTACTGTGTTCACTGCTCAACAGCACAGAGCGCCTAAGTCTTTGCAGCAATGAGGCACTGTGCTCTCAGAGAGGGGACGGAAGGAGTGTCATATCTGTGCTGACAAAGGGACTTTCTCCACCCAACAGTGGCACAGCTGGTATTAAACTTACTCCAGAAAATATGATCACTTGTATCCTACCTTTTAAGGTACATTTTTAATCTCTTGTGCCAATAACCTCCTTCATCTTACATTCTCCCTGCTTCTTGCACAGTATCTTGCACAAGGACACTGACATGTGGACTAGAGGAACTAGGGCTTGACCACCGACCTTCTGATTAGTGGACCTTCCAGTCTACCTTCTCATCCCATAGCAGCTTTGCTGAAAATTGTAACACTAATAGCCAAAATCACTCACTGGAAAGGGCTCTTTCCAGCTGGCTCCAACTATGGAAGGTCTGACAATTGCTACGTTGAGGTCTCCGGCCTCCTGCTGCACCAGGTACTCAGCCAGAGCTTTGGTGTAGGTGTAGGTGTTGGGACGCTCTCCTATTAGCTTGGGAGTCAGTGCAGAAACCAGATTGTCATCCATCCAGCTGAGGAAGAAAAAAAAACAAAACAATCCATTTTAAATTTATACAGTGAAAATGTGATTGTATTCTCTGAAATAAATGGAAACAAAGCCAAAACTGCACTGGCCAACAAGTTAAGACGCATACTGCGTAATTGCAATAAGTTTACCTTTGTTTCATGTCATACCTGTTTCATGTCCACTCATTTCCTGTCTGTCTCTATTGACCTTATTTGGTTCAGCAACAAGGAAGTGCACCAACTCCTCTACAGTTGAAGTGCGTATGTGTCACATTGTGTTGTGTAGCTTGACATCTTCTGCTAGTGTTCAACTTATGTCAACATTTCAGCAAATATCTGGCCAATTTTGTAATAAAGCACATTGTGAAAGACTGACAGAGTTGGTGTACCTAAGACTTTCTTCTACAGTAGTCTGATAAACAACCATTTATATCAGTTCTATGCCTACACCTCACCAAGATTAGCTAGTCATGTCATGTTTCTGTTCAGAGCATGTTTGGATTTGTGTTCTATTAAGTGTTTATAACAATATATTAAAGCAGAGTAAGTTGTCTGAGTGGCCTTTCAGAGTAAACACAGTTACTGGGGAGACTCAAGATCCTCTCAGACTATGATGACCTAAGCAGAATTTATATGATGATTCAGTGTTTCCCCTACCATTGTCTGGGCAGGGCGACCCACCCTGCCAATGCGACCCCCTGCCCTCCCAAGAATGGCAAAGATTTTTTTTTTTTTTAACTAAAAGATCATTTACGTTCGCATTTCTCTCGCCGCTTCCTCTTTCCTGTGCATGCATCCACACACAGGAGTGGAAGAGTCACAGAGGAGACAGGCTGACAACTCTCCATTAAGAGTAAGAAAAGCTCAGAGTGTTGTAAGTCTCTGTAAATAATAGATGACGGACGTCGACCCTATACGTCCGAAAGTCCAGACCAAATTATCAGCCTTTTATTACACGCGCCATCTGCCAACGGTAGCTTTGCTGGCAGGAAGGCTACCCCTAGTCCTCTCCTCCGGCATCCCTATATAACTATACTAACCTCTAAATCCTACAAGACCTAGATACTAACCTAAAGCAACTAGGTCTGTCAATGTTAGTATATTTTCAACCCCTCAGTATCACCTCACTAATCTCTACACACTCTGCAGGCTTCTAATCTAGCTCAACAGCTGAGACTGGCAGTCTCTATAACATTAATGCTACTAAGCAGCCATTTACTGGACTGTCATGGCTAAGCTGGCATGCTCAGTTTATCACTGAGATTAATCTTGATAACATCTTACCACTTACTTTTTATGCATCAAATAATCCAAAGAAATACAGAGTGGTTCAATAAACCTCAACCATAATCCCATGGTACTATATCCTAATGACTGGTCCTTCCCCAAATCTGCTACATAAACCAGGCCATTCAAGTAAACTATGACCACAGTTTGATTGTGCAGTAGTGATTCATTGGAAACAATCAGGTTCAGCTTACTCCAGAGTATCAATGAGTCTGCGGTAGTCTACAGGGGGAGGGTAGATGATTTCTTCAATGAGCTCTCGGTCACAGTTGGCGTAGGCTGTGGAGACGTGAATGAAGATCTCTAGGTGTTTCATCCTGTGGGCCAGTGCCAGCATCTTCTGGGTGGCCAGGACATTCAGCTGCATCGCATCTCTAAAAGAGAAGCAGGAATGGATGCTTTGATATATCTGAGGAAGAAATGAACTCTGACACACAAGTTGTTACATTTCTAGGGAAGAGCACGTCGAGCTATGGCAGAAAGTAGTGGTAACAGATTGGTAACAGATAGTGCCTCTAAGGCTGGGGTGTGGGGGTGGAACCACAGGACAGTCGGGGGCCCTAAGCAGAGGCTTCTGCTCATAAATGTATTAGAGCTATGCCGATTTAACTCAGCTCTCAGGAGATTTTCATCCTTTCTTAAAAGGAAAAAGCTCCTACAAGAGTTATCAATCTCTGTAAAAGACAATATAATGTCTTGAGAGACAATATAATGCGACAGTAATTGTACACTACAGACCACTATATACAGTATTAATGGTTAACTACTGATGCACACCACTGTATAGAGGGAGTTTATATTTCATCCTGACTTGTTGCCAGATTCAGCTTTCAACTGAGGCTGCAGCTGAAATTACTGTTTAAATGACTATAATCCAAGTACCCTAATAATGATCACATATTTTACGTGTCCTTTGGGGATGTACATGAATAATCCATTAGTCAGATAATTGACCAATAAACATAGTTGACATCTATTTTTAAGAGCTGGCTAATTTTTATTTGACTAATTTTTAATTGGGTGGAGGTGGGAGGAACTGTTACTGGTACTGTTTCTGCCGAGTGCTTCTTCTCTGCTGCATCTTGCTCTGTATGGTGCAAGCAAAAGACTGCAACAGAAATAAAAGGAAGTGAAGAAAAGAAGATAAGCGAATTACAGCATTATACCAGGGGATGGGGGTGTTGCCTAATGGTGTTCCATAGTTGGTGTTATCGTTTTAGCAGCTTCATGTTCAAAATCGGTTTAATAAGGGCCTGCGAGCTGTTAACTCAGCTTGTTTCTCTGATTACTGAGGATCCAGATGTCTGATGAAAAAAATCCTCATCTGGTTTAAGATTAGAGTTATAACATTATACAGTATAAAGTGACAGGCCTAGTAGAGGCCTTAGAAATACAGCAATATTATTTACAGGCATTATTGCCTAGCCAGTTCACCCTGGTATCTCCAATCTTGCACCTCTGTTTGGGGCACTCCATGCCTCACTATCAGTTGACATCAGTGTCCACTGGTGCCCTCAGTTTCTCCCTCTCAACATGTCTTGGTTGGAATATTCACAGGAGGAAATACAACACAGTATGGCTCTATAAATCCATCATATCCTGACAATTTCCTCCTGTGCGTCAGACATATAAATATGTTCAAGCTGTCCTAGACATTGTACATTTCTCAAAGAATTATAGGCCAAAGAGGTTGTAATATATAGCACAGCAAGCTAGCTGAGCAACGTAAACAGAACTACATGATCCCAGTATGGCAGAGGCCTCTGAGGAATTACTCTGCAAAGATTGCGAAAGTCGTCATTGTCAATGTCTGTGGAGCTGTCTGAATAAACTACCATGCCCATATGTCACCCAATGCATTGTGGCTCACTATGTATCCTATTGACAGGTATTGTCAATACATACATTCGTTGTTGTTTTTTTTCTTTATGGGATTTGCTGACAGTAACGCACACAAAAGACTGACCTTATTTTTCTCATCTTGCTCTTAGAAACAAAGCAAATATGCTTATTTCCCAGGAAACAGAAACTTGACCACAGATGAAAAGTATGGCTTATTATTTTTCTCACACAATCTTACATCTCTCAAGAACTGAAAAACTAGGAGTTAAATTGATAGTAATTCCTCAAAACAGTGTTTTTAGTTCAGCAGAAAAAGTGGTGTGCCAATTTCCTGTGGAAAAAAATTATTTGGTGTGTTAGGTGTCAAGTATCCCCATGTACTGCAAACAGTAATGGGCACAATCTGTCAACACCACCCTGCTTTCATTACTACGTCAAGCAAAGACCCATGACATTAAACGTTCTCCTGCCTGATATTTCATTCATTAACAAAACACACCGCACAATGCAAAAAGAAACACGACATTAAGCATGATTTACTTACAAAGTGCTACTAGAGAAAAACAGAAAGGAAAAATTTACATATTCCTAATAATAATGAAATTCTTAGGAGCAAAAGAACTCACTTGAGTGGCTCATTAAAGCGGATGGTAGCAGCACAGTGGAAGACGATGTTAATGTTTTCAGCCAGGATGCTCTGATCCTCTTTACTCAGATCCAGCCCTGGCTGTGTGAGGTCACTCTTCACTGCAATGATCTTCCCTGCAAAGCCTGGCTGCTCATCTTGCAATCTTTCAAACAACTGAGAGGAAAAACAAAGTCAAAATTATGTCGCTTATAGTACATAGTAAACTGAAAGTACAGGCATAAATCATTAGACTTATTAAGTGCAAAGATCTTTATGAGAATTTCTTTCTTTTCTCAAAGTTTTCTTTAAGTAGGCATTATTGTCAGTGCACGGCTGATGGAAGAATTCTCTTCTTTCCATCTATTCCTCTTGCAACAGATCTTTGTTCAATAGATTCCTTCTTCCAATGGGTAACTTCTCCTGATCCCCACTCTTGTCTAGAAGCTACAATATAAGCACTGTCAGCCTACAGTCTCTTTTAAATCAGCGTGGTGCACCTGCTGAACATAAGCTATTCCTAAGTTTAGTGTAAAGTCAGCACTGCTGCTATGTTGTAAATATGAGTTGGTTCTTAATCATTTACCATTCCTTAATTACTTCTGTTGTGGTTTGAACAAAGTGGAGATATTCATCTAGATATAAATGTGGTCACAAATAATTAACACACATCAACAGAAGTCTCTGAGAAAACTTTGTTGGTGAAAGCAATTCACTAGTCAACACCCCTCCAACAGTGCCTGCTGCAATTACCATATTAAATGCATACAACATGCAACACAAATCGGACTAGTGGCCTTACCTAATCAAAGTAACTACACAGCATTGAGTGTGCCTGTAAGTCATCTAATAGGTTCCAAGAACTGTGCAATTATAAACCTGTGTTACAGCCAGAGGTGCCAAGTCCCACAGATTCCTGAAATGCTTTTGGTCCAGAAGAAAAGAGACTATTAAATGTGATGGGATAAGGTCTATTTACAGGAAATGTAATTCAATGAAAAAATCAAAAAATTTCTTCTAGCTCCAACGACATGGAATGACTTAGACCTACCCAGGGAGATATACATTTTAAAGTGTATCTTAACTTTGTTCCTACCAAATTGTGTGCAACATGTTTTACTAAGTTATGATTGTAACTCCTGCACTATTCATTAACCTATATCTTTAATATTTACACCATGGTGCTTCTAGGCACTGAACTACCTTTCTTCCTTACTCCCTCTATAAAACTCAGATAATCTTGTCTACTTGCTTCTCACCTTGCAGTTGATCATGTCAGCGATGCGGGCCTGGGGGCTCTGGCCAGCTTACAGCTGACCATCACATTACAATTTTGACTCCTGGGCATGGCCTCAGCAGCTATCAGCAGCACCTTTAATAATGGCGGTGAGATGTGATTTGGGATCCTTCAGAGGGAGCCAACTAGACTCGACTAAATACACTGATGATATCATTGAGCAGAAACATGAGAACTTAATTATAGCAACAATTAAAGCAGCAGTCTATCATTCATTTGCATACCGTCATTCTGTACTATTGGGTGAAAAGAATCCAGCTGAGGATTTCCAAACAGGTTTCCCCCTCATCTTGCTCAGCAGCTCACATTGCTGGGTTCAGTCATGTCCTGTTGGCTGCCTATTCAACCACTACTGTACCTTGCCCATGAAGCCTGTTGCTCCAGTGATCCAGCACATTTTTCCCTGCATAGTATTCTGGGATGTTCACCATGATGTCTACCAATCCTGGTGTGATCACCTTCAACACCTCTCCTCACCTGCTGAACCACACAGAAAAAAAAGACACACAAAAACACAAACACAAAAAGGGAGACAATTACAATTGTAGAACCAACCCGAGCCTGAACTTGCTTCAAGAAAATGTTATATATGGAGACTGTGAAATAGATGTGGAAATGTGAATCTTTTGAAAGTTTGCAAATAAAAGATCTGCTGTAAAGTCAAGAGGACAGCTATGAAAATAGGAAGGTCATGTGCAAGACTCCACCATTTGAGGAATTACTCAAGGTTGTCAAACCTGCCCTGTAAGTAAAGGTTAGTTCTACCTTCTCCCATTCATCAGCTTCACTCAACAACGCCACAAACAAAAAGATTTGTCATTCAATCATTTAACATATGCGGTTAAATCAAGTAGAAGAGGCTAGTAAATATATATCCAAATAAAGGGAAGCAACTAATGCTTATTTTTTATTCATCCATTAAACTACCCTTATTTTCCTCCAGTTTCTATTAACAGCATAAAACTTAACAATGGTGAAAATGTCATTAGAATTTCCCGCAACCAAAGATATTTATCATTTTAAATTTATTTAGTTTTCTTTGAGAGACAGTTCAAAACCCAAAACATAGTCAGTTAATAACTGACAAAGCAATATTCATGAATATGAAGACAGAGCAGATAAAAACTTTATGGGATCTAGAGTTTGTCCCAGTAAAGTGAATAATGAACACAAATCCCCAGCTTAATATTGCTTAAGTTAAATCCCAATCTACTTTCTCTATTGTCCTGTTTCTTTCTCTCTCTCTCCCTCTCCCCTCAACTGGGTAGCTACAGAGTATCGGGCAGCCAAAAGAGTCGAGAGTCGGACCCACGTCCTGTCAGTGTCGGTCTGATTCCCATTTTCACTTTTGTCTTGTTGAACATGTACACTAATGTTGCCAGGCGGCACCTTTAGAACCATCAGATCGTAGTGACCAAGGAGGAAGCGTGGAGGCTGTCAGACCTGGCACTCCACAATCACACAACCTAAACCCAACTGAGATAGTTTGGGATGGGTTAGACCACAGAGTGAGCAAAGCAGCCAACAGGGCCTCGGCACCTCTGGGAACAACAAGACTGTTGGAAAACCATTCCAGGTGACTACCTCATGGAAGCTGATTAAGAGAATGCCAAAATTATTTAAGCTGTCATCAAAGCAAAAGGTGGCTACTTGAAGGAACCAAAATATAAAGCGTATTCTGGTTTGTACACTTTTTTGTTTTTACTACATAATTCGATATATGCTCTTTCCTAGTTTTGATGTCTTCAGTATTAACCTACAATGCAATGCAAAGCAATAGAACACTTCATTAGATATGCCTACACCAATTGCTCATAAATGCAAATATCTAATCAATAATCACATGGCAGCAAACTAAAGCATACATTTAGGCATGTTGACATGGTTAAGACAACCTGT
>BRZM01000081.1:491883-661638 GCA_033238685.1 Lates japonicus | reverse complement strand
TGGAAGTTATGTGTTACACACAGGCAAAAGAATCAAATCTAGAAACAGGAGAGGATTAAACATAGTTTATTCTTCTTTTGGTTTATTAAACAAAAGGCACCACTGATTTACTGTTTTTAAGTTTCACATCAAGGGTGTGAACTCCTTTTTCTCTCTCTGAAACTCAGCATACTTACCAATAATATATCAAGCCTGGGTGACATGAAACAACAGTCACCCTGGAACCATTTGGAGTTATCACATTATAAATGAACACTGACACTCCAGCGGCCCTAATAATTGCCAACTCAGCTTACGATTGGACTCCATGTCATGAACAAAACAAGAAACAAACAACAAACATTTAGTCCTACAAAAGCTCTAATGGTGGAAAAGAAAATATAGAATTATTATTATATACATGTCTAAGTTTAAGTGATCTAATTATTCAGACGCTCTTAAAGGCCTCTGAAACCCATTCTCAATAGTATTTTTTATTTTAGACATGGGGTTCTTGAACCAACCATTTACCAGTTAGGAATTTGCTCTTTATTGTATTTTATTGTGCTGGAATAGCGGGGCAGGATTCTGATGACAGTCAGCTCACCGTCAAGTGAATTTTAACTGTCAAACCAGACCCGTGAGTCCCAGGAAGTAGATGAAGCTTGAGGTTAACTTTTAACTTTTATTTCTACAAACTTTATATCGAAATAGTTTGCATTTTGGGAAATAAGCTACAAACGTTGTAGATGAGAAGATTGATACTGACTTGTAACAAATATGCAACTGATTAAAACGTTAGCTAAGACAGTGAAATGGGGAAACCTGCTATTCGGTTTGTCCAAAAGGTAACCAAACTACCCATAAGGACCCCCTGACACACTGCCATAAATATGTTGATTATGTTGAAGGATTAATAGATGTTATTATGAGGGGTTCATTAGGGAGTTTCAAACTGTTTAGCTACCTTGGAATAGTTTTTATGAATATTCCTTACCGTAACACTTGCAAGAAGCAAGTACATCGCAAAATATCAAATTATCTTCTTCGACCTGATGTTTTATTTATTTAGTAATGAATATCCAAATGTCTCGATAGAGATACTAAGATTTGAAAACTATGTTTCAGGCCTTGAAATTATTTGAATATAGGAATGGGACTATTTTGTTCTGTTTGTTGTTGCTGGAGTGCCAGCTGTAAAGGTTGTTTGATGAGCCAAATTCATCGCATGTCTCAGTAGTTCTGACATCAAAACTAGAACTATGAAAAGGACCTGTCCATCCATTTCACTTCTCAAAATCACAAGAAAAGCTGAAAAACCTTCAATTAGATACTATTGCTTTTTCCAACATCATGCACAACAGTGTGAAACTGACTCAGTTAAGAAATAGCAAGACCACAGCCTCCACCAGCAAATGCTTAATATTAAAATATTATATGCAATTACAGTATTGTAAATGTTTTGTTTTGAGGAGTCGAGGAGACCCGAAGGTGTAAATAAGTCAGGCTTTTATTCTCCCAGAGAAAAAGGTATTAATAATACATACAGTAACAAGTAACTATAAAAGACTAAAATCAGCTCTGAACGCATCACTTGTTATATATTGCATTTTCTTTTAAAGCTAAAGGTACAGCAGCCGAAGTTGCTTCAGTAGCCGGTGTTGCAAATAGCCACGCGCAATGTCATTAGGCATAAAAATACATCATATATTTTAAAGCCCACCATAGAGCTGTACACAAATAATTAGGGAAAACATAGATTTGACGGTTTCTTTTCACAACAGAATATTGACAAAATTCAGACACTACTTGCACACATCTTTCCAAAGTGTATCTTTTCCACTGTTAACATGATCCAGAAATGGTCATGTTGTGAGTGAAAACCATTCCTTAATGACCTATACATTCATAGGGCAAATGATATATAAGACACTCAGAGTACAACCAAATATCGTATATACAAATACACCTCACTCTTTCAAACATTGTGTGTTTAAAAACAACATGAAAAGGCACAGTAAACCTGTGGGTATGTTAACTGAAGACTTAATGTGGCACTGAGGGTAACGCCTTATAAAACATGGAGGGCGATGCAAGAATCAGCTTATGCTGCTGAATGTTCTGCAACCAGCCTACATCAAGGCCCTGAGAGGGCAAATATGTTTTGAAGAGGAAAGACAGTTGCAACCTCGAATGGCTCGTGTACCAGCATCCCTGTACAGAGGCATTCTGTATAGAATAAGGTAACATAACAAAGTATGACCTAAAATACTTAAAACACACATTTATGAAGAAATGTCTAAATAAACAAAGATGAAGGTTAGTTTGTAGAATAATTTTCGATTGCTCATCACCAATACAGAATCGATCTAATGTAATAGTACATTTATACAGGGAGAAAAACAAGGTGATATTTCTCCCTTCCGAACCCACCTGTCTCATCCTACTCTGAGCTACGAAATGAAAGTTAGCTAAGAGGCTTGGCCAAAAAAACAAAAAACTTTAAGTATGGTCACAAATGCTTGAGATAGATACAAATGAACTTGTAGAAGAAGCAGCTTGATTTAAAAGATCTGCTGATGCAAGAATATTATAGAGGCATCACAAAGCCACTCTATTACAATCTACTTTGTGCTGGCCGCAATATGGGAATCAGCCACACAGTCCACTTAGACATACAGGAGTGCAGTATTGTTGAGGTGAGTTTTCACAAGCAGGAGGAAAGAAGGCCACAATGGCAAACTTTCTGAGAGAGTATGGTCACAGGAAGTGAGCTTCCAAAACCTTACTTGTCAAGCCAAACAAGATGTCAGTGCAACAGTCATGAACAGCCGGCAGCCTGGCTGGTCTAGGGATGGCATGTGAGGCAAGACTGTAGTTCAAACACCATCCCCAGGTCAGCCTGTCCTTCTGTGCGCTCATTGACTCATAAGATCGGTCCTTAGACTGCCCAACCAAATGTGCAAACAGTTAAACGTTCCAAAGCTGTGAGCGAGGCCTGCCTCAAATTCATGATGAAACCCAGAGAAAACCCATCAAAGGACATTTTAAACAGGTTTTTCAAAATATCTCTGCACACACACCATAAAACTGGCGACACAAACTTAAAGGGAGAAAACTGTCACAGCAGTTGAAGAGACCATGTACACAGAAAAAGTCTCACAGTAGGAACTAAAACCTGACTGACTCAAACAGCTGGAGACTTTGCAGAGCACTGGTCCACGTATAGCTAGTTTTGCAGACAGCCACAAATAGAAGATGCCAAGAGCAAGACAAGATGGAGCAGGTTTACAGAAGTGCTCCAGAACAAAGCTGGCACCAGAGAGGGAATTAGAATGATTGGAATGAACTGAACAGAAAATTCTGCTCTTAACTAGTCCATGTTGAATTGCCAGGTCTGAAAGGTGTAGTGTTGTGTGAGGATAAACTAGTTCTTTGCATGAAATGCTAGAGACATCAGGTACAGGAGGAGATCTGAGATATGCAATGTACTAGAGCTTGGTCCAGTAGCCATCTGTGTTTAATGGTCCAATGAATCTTGAGTGTGAGGGCAACACTGGGCCTGGGGAGAGACAGTCAGGTGATGTGAGGGGTTGAGCCTGGCCCCTCCTAACTTCCAAAGCCGTGCCGCTTGCTGTCCTCCACTACTCACCCGCCGCACTGTGTCACACTGGCCTGTATCTCATGGGAGGAAGCTCTAAAGGAGAGAGAGGAATCAGTAGCAGAGGCTCACTGCGGTGCACCAGATGTTTTGCCATTCAGATCGGTAAATGAACACACGCTATGAGCACCAGGATGGGTGTTAATGTGTAGCGGATGTCCTCACGTCTGGAAAAATGACACATACTGAGACAAGTCGTGTGACCTCCACAGAAGGATGCCACTTCAGAAAAACACCCAAAACACAAGTCATATTCTAAATCCAGTTCTTTATATTGCCTTATACTGACAAGCGTAATATATTTTGAATTAACCTAATTTCAAATTTTGAATGTTGAATTACATGAGCTTTGTTGAAGCTGAGGGACTGCCACTGTAATTTCCACCAGGAATAATAATCTAAAGAAAACTTGCAGCAGGATAAACCTATATCCTGACAAATGCAAAGACACAGTTAATGAAGATGGTTGAAGTACCATACCAAATCTAGAGGATATGGAGCGTTAATGCAGGGATTATCTACAGTGACCCAATGAAACAAAAGCTGCAGGACTCCAAGAGAGAGAGTTGATGCTTAGCTGGTCTGTAAGAGCTCATCAGAGTGTTACTTCTTCCTGGTGGTATGCGCATGTGTTGGCACAACTGCATACTACCCACAGACCCTACTTGTTGAGGTGTTTATGGGTAAGAGGTAGGTCTTTAATAAGGCCTTCATATTCAGACATATTTCAGCTTCCACAGTAACTTTCCATGTACTCGCTCAGTAGCCAGCAAATCAAATTTAAACACCTAAGGAATAAAGAAAACAGTCATATTTCTAAAATGTCAACTTTATTACTTGGACTACTAAATCTGAGACTGAAGTTGATCCTTGAGTCCAAGTCAAAGTTTCAAATTTGAAGAAATTGCTCACCTGTAAATATAAACAGTAAATCAAATTAAAAACACAACACAGAACCTATTTTGAAAATTATTATTTAAATGATAAGTTTTAAAAACACAGATCAATTTTAAGAGTATACAGTGCCATGACAGCTACCATGACATGACTTAGTATACCATAAACTTGGTCACAGGCTTTTCAATGATGGTGAGCTGGGAATACATTTAATGCCTAAAGGACATCTTGATGAGTGTACTATATGTGCAGAGCTCAAATAAATAAGAATTCAACCTGGCCTAATTTTAACCCCAGTGGTGCTCACTATGAGGGAAAATAAATCGTTCACATGGACAGATGAGGATGGCCTAGCGGCACATGGTTTGTGGAAGACTACATTTAGTGGAAGGAAGGTGACTGCCTTTCAGTCTGCAGTCAGGACTTAAAGTTCTGAATGCTGCCTACGTAGCCTGCATCTACTTGTGAGAGAAAGGTACCTACGCAACTTTCTGCAAAACAAAAGGCAAAACTCTAGAGACTATTTTAAATTTACATGATATGTTAGAAACTGATGTTATTTATTGACAACAACAAGACATGTAAAATCCAAATGTGAGTGTATAATAGGGGAACAAAGAAAAGGGTGGAAGTCTACCAACAGTTTCCCAAGAATTTGAGTTTGATATATACTGAACAACATTCCTCACTACAAACTGACATCAGCAGGAATGAATGGATCACCTGTTAAAATTAGCTTACTACCAGACACATTAATGACTGAGGATGAATCCGTTCACCATCTCCAGAGTATAAATGTCTGACAACATGGCACATGGTGGAACATGTAGAAATGGTTTCATATGACAAGATCACCATCACACGTTCCTACCTTCTTATCCCTCTCGCTCATCTGGGCCACTGTATTGGCTGTTGTCAGCAAGTTCCACACCCAGAGCACTAAATACTCCCAGGATCATCATGTGGATGGTGGATAAGGTAGTGATTGTCTTCATCATCCAAGACAAACGTGAGGGAAGGAAAGACGCAGTGGAAGAAGGAAGAGGAAATGGATGAAAATGATTGGAGACAGTGCCAGAGAGATGATTGAAAACATAGAAGAGGAACGATTTGATTAGCAGAAGGTAACAAGCAGAGTAGAGAGGTAGGACAACAAGGAGTAGGTGAGGAGGGTTAGAATATATAGGGGTAATTATGTGAAAAGGGGTTGAGATATTATTGTTATGAGGATAACAGCTGAAAAGTAGATATGGTCTATAAAAGTTAGTGAAGAGGAGCAACAGAGGCAGGATATTAAAGAAAACTATGGCATATAGAGGCACTTATGTACTACTCATTAAAATCCAAAGATCAAAGTAAACACGTAAGAGATGTACATACAGCAATATAATAATAAAATAAATAAATATTCACTAAGGTATAATTTTTCATATCATATGCCATGGGTTTGACACAGATTTCGAATAACTGTAATATATCTAGATAATTTGAGTTATACAGCCATGTGCTTGTACACTTTCATGACCAAACTTGTATCTACCATTTTCAGTACTGTCCAAACCATGGCATCCCTATAAATAATAAATTTCTACTCATATACTAGAACACAAAACAAAAACAAACAATAAAACCCTCATCTCAGCCTCCACTAGAAAGCAAATAACGTAAATATAATAGCTACTGACAGTACCACATGCAATTTATATGATTTTAAAAGTATCTTAAAGAATTTTATTAACATCAGGTAAGTTTGTCTGTAGAGTACACTAATTTTTTTCGTAACTGACAATGATCAAGAGGTTGATCAAACACTTTCATGGAAAGCACTGTAATTAGTTAGAGGAGGATTCTCCCTCGGGAGAGCAGAGTCACACAAACGTCCGTTGAGGAATAACTGATTTAATTGTGTGCAAGCCAGGAGGACAGAAATACACTGGACAAGTGGATCATGAAACCAAAACTGAGGTCAGCTTCAGAGAGTATTTTCTCAATAAAACAATTCAAACTCAAACACAAAAATGAAGAAATGACATCTGATTTTAACTAAAGTAGTCTAGAGACATATATTAATGTTAAGTTACAGAACACAGTCTCCTGTAACAGCAAGTGAATCCAGCAAGAGTTAATCGCAAGTTAGCTCTGATTCAGGACTATCCTGGTGTTGTCATTATGGAGAATGTGTAAAACATTTCGCTGATGGGGAGGATTATGAGGAGGCTCTGAGCCAACAACCGCACTTTTAGCATTAATTGAACTTTGTAGATCTGATAATATTGTATCTAACTGTACAAGGTAAATATTGCAAATTTATCATTTAAACACAGGTATTCCAATCATAGACTTGAGCTATACTTAGGATGAAATTTTAAACATTTACACTGATTGGTAGATTGAGAGACTCAGATTCCTCCCTGTGAAGGAAAACATTTAGAGGATGTGGAGTCAAACATGTATGGCTGATTGTTTATTATATAGAGATAAAAATTACATGGTGACACACATAGGATCAAATTTCACACTAGAATGTGGAGCATATTAAGCCAAATTACTTCAGACAGTCAAAATACTCAGTAATTTAGCCATTGAATCAATTAAGCATTATAAGATATTGCTTTTATGCAAAACATCAAATGTCTGAAACAATTTGTCGTGAGAACAATAAAGGCAAAAGCAGTGAAAGAAAAACAAAGGTGGACAATCCATTCTACGCACAAAGGAATGGTTTGTTTTCAGTGACATACTATCTTCAACTGAACTCAACTTCTACACAGACAAAAAGTCCACAGCCTCAGGATTTTCCGTGATTAAGTAGGCGGTGGCACATGTAGATGTCATATTGTAGCATGGCTGCGTTCACAAAAAAGTTGTCTCAAAATCCTCTCCCCAAGCAAAGCTGAACGTCCTTCGGATAGAAACCAAACTGTGTTTCATGGACACCATCTTTCTTAACAGTGTCCAACTCATGCGAAAGTACAACATAAAGTAAACGTGGCTTCTTTTGTCTCATGATCCTCCTTGTTCTGTACTATACCGATATAATCAATATAAAAAATGATAAAATCAATAGAGGGAGGGTTGGTAGGGGAAACAAGGGAAAGATTGGGACCAACTGGGGACAAAGTGCAGGGGTGGGGTAAAGTTAAATCTTATCAGCTATGCCTGTCAACCTGAGATAGCCATCATAGAGCAGGGCTGGCAGCAGGGCTGACAGTGGTCCAGTACTGGATTACAGGGGCTGGAGCGAGATTGACATTACCTTCAGTTTGCTCTAAGGATTGGTCTTGTGTTGTCATGTTTATACAGTACTTGTAGAGAGAGACACAATATGACAGGACAAGAGACACAACAGACGCAGATAAAGCAAGAATGTATTCTGCACTTATTGATACCAGGCAAGATGCAGGCCCTGTGTAACGGCATGACCACGGCTAGCCTGCTGGCCAGTACAAGCATCATGGTGACATCTGAGGGTCTGCAGATCTGAAGAGATCTGGATTGTTAAAGGTGATGGATCCAGTTCACATCTCACTGGGGTGTGGGAGAGTCAGCAGTCTCCACAGTGTTTGTTTGCATGTTGTCGGCTGGGGCACATTCTGGGGTTGTGTCCCTCAAAGGGTATCTTCTGGACTGAAAGTCCACCTTGGTCCATTCCACCCAGAGAATTGAGATGATATTAGTGCTGGCATTTGGGAACTCGTCTAGCACAGCAAGATGAAGAGTGCAGAACCCATCAGTAACCCCCATGTGAGCAGCCACACACTTAACTCCCAACAAAATCACACAGGTATTCTATTGAGACGTGCCATTTATTAGCCTAGTAAACTAAAAAAGAAAAGTGACAGGAGTAGCAGCAGAGACAAAAGGTGTATGTGTTTGTATGGGGAGGAGCGGCTAGACAGCAGCAGAGGTACGCACGTCTGGAATACATTTTGAGGTTACCTAGTTTCATACCAATCAGCCTGAGGATCATAGAGGAAGCCGGATTGTGGCTCACGGCAATCCAGTACTGATTGATTAGGTGATTGATGACAACATTGGCCGATTGAAGGCCCTGCTTGCGTTCCTCTTGAATGTGGATATATTACATGGCACGTATATGAAGGTTGTTCAACATAAGTCATCAATCAGTTAAAGGATTTTAAAACAGTTTTGTTTTATAACGGACTAAAAAGGCGTGGTCTCGTAAATACATTCAAGCAATTGGACAAAACAATGCCCAACAAGGTCCTTTTAATCGCTGTTCTGGAAGTTTTAACTGCATCACAATAATCTTCCTATATCAAGTTCCAGAACTGTGATGTTGTAGTTTATATTCTTTCAATGTTTCTATCAACTGTTGCCATGTAAAAAAAATGAACTTGGCTTTAAACCCATACTGAGAAGAAGCAAAGGAGTAGTCAACTGATTTGGCATTGCATTTGCACAACAGCTAGGGACCTTATAAATGTACAGTTTTGAAATAAAAATAAACCTAAATATAGCAGGAACTAGAACATCATCTTTTATTATGCCATATATTTTTCTATTTCTTGTCAACTCATTGCCTACACGTAATTCAACTTGGACAGTTCGGTCTGAAATTTGGTAAGTGTTGCGGTAGTATACTATAGTCCTTGTCCATAGATTTAAAAGACAGTACAGAGAAGAGGGGTTAGAGGTTTGTAGGGTCATTTCTAACTCATATCCTTGATTTTTTTACGAAAATGCAGTTCGGTCCAAATTGGTGCTGACCTCAAATGACGTCACGAGGTAAATTTATTTAGGTCAAAGGCTAGCTCTTCTAGTTAAAAAGGTTTCAGAAGTACACCTTTTACCAACCAAGACTAGTAAGGGTAAGGAAATAAAAAAAAAAATCTAAAAAATCAGTGAATATACTTTAGCAGTATCACAAAACATCACTAACAACCAAACTTCACATGCTGAAGTGAGACCGCGGACACGATCAAAACCTCCGGATCAATACTACAGTCAGACTTGTATAAACCTATTGGTCAATTACAGGCCTAAGATTATGATGAAACTTCTCATCTAAAAAAATATATTTACTGACTCACTGTTTGGCCTGATTATATTTACTCTAAGGTGTTCTAAGTTATTCTATAAACACTCTGAAGCTCTAAATTGCTACAAACTGAAAGCTACACTGCACAGTTTTGAGGACAGAGGTAAACTGCATCACAGTGCGCTAAATAATGACTGTTAGGTGGCAAACACTGATCTGTTCTGGCAATAAAATGTTTTTTTAATCCTGATTCCAAAATCACTGTCAGACTTGGTGGATGCACCCATGCTCCCAGATTTAATATCTAGGACACAGTTTTCAGGTATGAAGCCTGTAAAATACCAGATTGCATTTAAATTACAGTTCAAAAACCAGCAGGGGTCTGTATATAAAATTTAAAGTTCATCAATACTGCTACTCATCGATATAGTACGAACTAATACTCCAGCCTCTAAACAAGGAACTCCACAAGAAGGTAAACAAAAAGCTCCCCAGTTTGGGTGTGGCAGGGTGGATCAGAGATTACAATCACAGCATCACTAGACACCACGTTTTCTGAGCTCTGTACTCAAGGGTTTTTGCAGAGACTGTGCTTAGAAGATAAAGAGATGTCATACCAACTTCCCCCAGTGAACAAGTTGACACCACCAGGTTAAGGTTGTGCACAGAACAGGATGTTTTAGGCCTGTAGAAAGTGAATATTTTATCTTAACTGAAATGTCAAAGGAAATACAAACATCCGAATACAAGTTTCAAAATCACAATAATACAGCCACACTAAGTGAGAAGGTTTATGTGCTCTGTTAAATCGAAGTTGTATGTGTTTGATCCAGAGTAACAACAGCCATGGAAAGCTGATGACCACGCAGGAACCAAATCACAGATTTCATTAGGACGTGGCTCATCAGATGGCGGATCCTCACAGCCTGGGAGGTGAGAAAAGACAATTAATGCAGCTGGTAATGTTCTCAGGACGGAGATTAAGGCTGTGCAGGCTGTAGTACAAATTGCAACACGCACACAAGTGAGTATCTCTGAGAGGCCACAAAACTGATAGTAAATTTCAGAATTTTTGTTTATATTACACCTATTGCACTTTGAGGCTTTGTGATGTAAACACTCAATTGCATGATGACATGACTGGAAAGATAATAAGCCATGTAAAGAATATTCATGATGAAAAGTGATTAAGTTGATTAATTGATCGAAATATAACATTAATCTTACAAATTATTATGCTAGATTATCCATTTTCAAGTAAAGGTGAAATATCTTCTAATTTCAGCTTCTAGTGATGAGACCATGTTATATATGGATATGTTACTTAATATTTTAAGCGTAAAACATCATAACCTTAGTTTTGGGAATTAAACACAGGTGTATTTAAAAATATTATTTTATAGACAATTATAAATCAGTTGATAGAAAAATATTATCAGTTAATTGATAATATCTAATCTATCCCACGCAGCTCATAACATAAGGATTGCTATTGAGAACACAGACCTCTGTTGACCAATTTCAACAGTTTTTTCCCACTTATCATAACAAATATCTACTCAGGTCTTACTGAAGTTGTCAACTAACTTCGAAAGAGCAGTCAGGAAATGAGATTAGCCACTCACTGAAGCATATAAAAAAAAAAAAAGAAAAGAAAAAAAAAAGAAGAAAAGAAAGTCCGACCTATCAACAACATCTAGCTGAAGTATCAAAAGTCAAACACGGTTGTTTGTCACTGTCAGATGCAAGGAACTGTTGTTTCAGTTCATATACAAAGAGATAGTTAATATAATACATGCACTTTTGCCTGTGTTTATCTAAGATCTGATAGATTACGTGATTAATCAAGGCACAAAAGATTCAATGGCGTTAGGTTTGATCTGAGAACTGATTCTGACAACCGTGAAATGTCTCAGATATTCAGACATGAGCTTCTGTGTCACCTAATGCCTCAAAATTCTTTAACCAGTAATCCAACAACCACTGCTTCACCGTGATTGGCCAGGCAAAGGCAAAAAGCAGAGCTTGCATCTAGGCTAGTCTATCACATTCCTACCCCGCCTGGCTACACAAGTCTACTGTCAACAGCACAGAGCGCCAAGTCTTTGCAGCAATGAGGCACTGACAGCCTCAGAGGAGGGGGACGAAGGAGGTCATATCTGGAAGCGACAGCGACCTTTCCACCAACAGTGGCAATAGTTGGTAATAACCTTACCCAGAAAACATGATCACTTGCATCCCCACCAAGGCATTTAATTCCCAGCAACTCCTCATCTCATATTCTCCCTGCTTCTGCACACAGTATCTTGCACAAGGACACTTTGGACATGTGGGACTGAGGAAATATAGGGCTTGACCACCGACCTTCTGATTATGGACCTTCCAGTCTACCTTCATCCTACAGCAGCTTTGCTGAAAATTGTAAATACTAATAGCTAAATCACTCACTGAAAGGGCTCTTTCCAGTTGGCTCCACTATGGAAGGTCTGACACCACACGCTGAGGTCTCTCCGCCTGCTGCACCAGTGTTCTGTTGTGAGCTTGGTGTAGGTGTAGGTGTTGGGACGCCTTCCCATTAGCTTGGGAGTCACAGTGAAACCAGATTGTCATCCATCCAGCTGAGGAAGAAAACAAAACAATCCATTTAAATTTACAGTGAAAATGTGATTATTCTCTGAACAAATGGAAACAAAGTTAAACTGCACCGACAACAAGTTAAGACGATATCAATGAATTGCAATAAAGTTTACCTTTTGTTTCATGTCATACCTGTTTCATGTCCACTGTTTCCTCATTGTCTGTCTCTATTGACCCATTTGTTCAGCAACAAGGAAGTGCACCAACTCTACAGTTGAAGATATAATACATTGTGCTGTGTGTAGCTTTGACATCTTCGTTATGTGTTCAACTATGTCACTGATTTCAGCAAAATATCTGGCCAATTGTAATAAAGCGGCCATTGTGAAAGACTGATAGACAGGTATCAAGACTTTCTTTCACAGTAGTCTGATAAACAACCATTTATATCAGTTCTATGCCTACACCTGCCCAAGATTAGCTTAGTCATGTCATGTTTCTGTTCAGAGCATAAGTTTGACGAAGTTCTATTAAGTGTTTATAACAATATATTAAAGAGTAAGCTGTCTGAGTGGCCTTCAGAGTAAACATTAAAGTTACTGGGGAGACCAAGACTTTCAGACCATGATGACCCAAGCAGAATTATATGATGATTCAGTGTTTCACGATGGTCAGTAGGGCTGCACTCCACCCTGCCATCATGACCCTCAGCCTCCCAAGAATGGCAAAGATTTTTTTTTTTTAACTAAAGATCATTTCACGCCTGCATTTCTCGCCTCTTCTGCATGATCCAGGAGTGCGGAAGAGTACTACAGATGGAGATGGTATGACAACTCATTAAGAGGCAGCCCAGAGTACAAGTCTCTAAATAATAGATGACGATCGCCGCCACCCTTAAGGAATCAAAGTCCAGACCAAATTATCAGCCTTTATTACAGCACGCCATCTGCCACCCGTAGCTTTGCCAGCAGGAAGAAGCACCCTAACCTCTCCTCCGCATCCCATAGCAACTATACAACTTCAACCTACAAGACCTAGATACTCAACCCAGTTAAACTAGTCTGTCAAATGCTAGTATATTTTCAACCCCTGTATCACCACTAATCTCACACACCTGTATGGCTTCTAATCTAGCTCAACAGCTGAGACTGGCAGTCTCTATAACATTAATGCTACTGCTGTTATCACTGACCGTCATGGCTAAGCTGGTATTGCCCAGTTTATCACTGGAGATCTGAGTAACATCTTATACCACTCATTTTTATGCATCAAATAATCCAAAGAAATACAGAGTGGTTCAATAAACCTCAACCATAGATCCCATGGCATATATCCTAATGACTGGTTCCAAATCTACATATAACCAAAGGCCATCTGGCAAACCATGACCATAGTTTGATTGTGCAGTGTGGATTCATTGTTAATCAGGTCTGCTAGCTAATTCAGTATCAATGAGTCCAAGTGTAGTCCACAGGGAGGGTAGATGGACTTTCAATGAGCTCTCGGTCACAGTTGGCGAGGCTGAGACGTGGAATGAAGATCCCCAGGTGTTTCATCCTGGGCCAGTGCCAGCATCTCTGGTACAGGACATTCAGCTGCATCGTATCTCAAAAGAGAAGCAGGAATGGACGCTTTGATATATCTGAGAAGAAATGAACTCCGACACACGTTGTTACATTTCTAGTGGTGGGAAGATAAAATGACAGAGTAGTAAAGGATTGGTAATAGATAGTGCCTCTAAGGTTGGGGTGTGGGGTGGAACCAGGAGGTCAGTTCGGCAGAGGCTTCGCTCATAAATGTATTAGAGCTATGCCGATTTAACTTCAGTTTCCCAGAGATGTATCCTTTCTTAAAAAGGAAAAAGCTCCAAGGTGAGAGTTAGCCAATTTGTAAAAGATAATATAATGTCTTAGAGACAAGAGTATGACAGTAATTGTGTAATAATTACAGACCACTATATACAGTATTAATGGTTAATCATTGATGCACACCACTGTATAGAGGAGTTATATTTATCCTGATTGTTACAGAGATTCAGTTTTCAACTGAGGCTGCAGCTGAAATTACTGTTTAATGATTTATAATCCAAGTACCCTAACAATAATGATCACATATTTACGTGGCCTGGGGATGTACAGAATAATCCATTAACAGATAATTGACCACAAACATATGCTGACATCTATTTTTGGAGCTGGCTAATTTTATTTCACCACTTAATTGGGTGAGGGAGAAACTGTTACTGGTACTGTTTCTGCCGAGTGTTTCTTCCTTCTGCTGCATCTTTGCCTGGTATAAAAGCAAAAGACTGCAACAAATAAAAGGAAGGAAGAAGATGTTTGAATTACATTACAGGGACAAAAGGCTTCACTGTGCTCCATAGTTGGTGTTATCGCTTTAGTAGCTTCATGCTCAAAATCGTTTAATAGGGCTCATGTAGCTGTTAACTCAGCTTGTTTCTCTGATTATTGAGGATCCAGACAATGATGAAAATCTCATCTGGTTTAAGATTAGAGGTGTTATAACATTATACAGAGCAAAGTGACAGGCCTTAGTAGAGGCCTTAGAAATACAGGCAATATTATTTACAGGCACATGTTTAGCCAGTTCTCACTCCTGTATCCCAATCTTGCACTCTGTTTGGGGTACCTATGCTCACTATCAGCTGATATCAGTGTCCACTGAGTTCTCGCTTCTTCCCTCAAATATGTCTTGCTGGAATATTCACAGGAGGTCGTCACAACACAGTATGGTTCTAGCAAATCCACTATACTTGGACACTTCCCAAAGGCCAGAGACATATAAATATGTTCAAGGTCCTAGACATTGTACATTTCTCAAGAATTATAGGCCAAAGAGGTTAAACACATAGCATGGCAAATAGCTGAGCAACGAAACAGAACCACATGATCTCAGACAGGTAGAGGCCTCTGAGGAATTACTCTGCAAAGATTGCAAAGTCGTCATTGTCAATGTCTGTGAGCTGTTCGAATAAACTACTATGCCCATAAACAATTCAATGCATTGTGTCACTATGTACTAGCTGACATTGTTGGGCATACATCTGCTGCTAAGTTGCTTTTTTCTTGCAGGACTTCAAGGACAGTAACGCACAAAAGACTGACTTTATTTTCATTCTGTTTTAGAAACAGGAAGCAAAGAAGTTTATTTCCTATGGAAATAAATTGACCACAGATGAAAAGTATGGCTTATTATTTTTCTCACACAATTCATATCTCAAGAACTGAAAAACTAGAGCAACTGATAGTAATTCCTCAAAACAGTGTTTTTAGTCTAGCAGAAAAGTGAAAGTAATTTGTGAAAATTATTTGTGTTAGGCCAAGTATCCCCACTGCACGGCAGTTGTAATGGGTACAATCTGTCAACACACCCCAGCTTGGCTGTCATACGCTGCCAAAGACCCAATGATATTAAACGTGCTCTCCTGCCTGATATCATTCATTAACAAACACACTGCACAATGCAAAAAGAAACAATGGCTATTAAGCATGGATTTACTTACAAAGTGCTATTTAGAGAAAAAATAGAAAGGAAAATTTCATAAGGTTCAATAATGAAATTTTAGGAGCAAAGAACTCACTTGAGTGGCTCAATAAAGCGGATGGTAGCAGCAATAAGTGGAAGACGATGTTACCAGCCAACAGATGTCGATCCTCATCAGATCCAGCCCTTGGTTGAGGGTTTACTTCACTGCAATGATTCTTCCCCGGCAAAGTTTGGCTGCTCATCTTTGCAATCTTCAAACAACTGGAGAGAAAAACAAAGTCGTAAATTATGTCGCTTTAGTACTACAGTGTAAATTGTGTACAGGCATAACTGCTGATCCTATTAAGTGCAAAGATTCAGGAGAATTTTCTTTTCTCAAAGTTTTCTTAAGTAGGTATTATTGTCATGCACGCCGATGAAGAATTTCTCTTTCCACTATTCTCTTGCAACATGATCTTGTTCAATAGATTCTTCTTCCAATGGGTAACCTCCTGATCCCCACTCATCTAGAAGCCACCAATGTGTTGTCTGTCAGCTTCCATAGTCTCTTTTAAATCAGCAGCCTGCTGTACCTGCTGAACATAAGCTGTTCCAAGTTTGAGTAGAAGTCAGCACTAATCACATGTTGTAAATGGTTTAGTTTCTTAATCACACTATTCACTTAATTGTTTGTTGTATTTAAACAAAAGTGGAGATGGCTGTCAGATATAAATGTGGTCACAACACTAACACATCAACAGTTCTGAAAACTTGTTGGTGAAACATTCCATCGTAGTCAACACTCAACAGTAACTGCTGCAATTACCATCAGAATGCACGCAAATCATGCAACACAAATCAGACTATGGGTCTACCTAATCAAAGCAACTACACAGCATTGAGTGTGCCTGTGTCCTGTTACTCAATAGGGCGTTTCTAAGAACCTTATGAGGTACTTTAAACTGTGTTATAGCCAGAGTGCTGTTCCAGCTGTGTCCTGGAAATGCTTTATCAGAAAGGGGCTATTAATGTGATGGATGAGTCTTACACAGGAATAATCCAGCTGAAAAATCAAAGAAAATTTCTTCTGGCTCTCCAAACGACATGGAATGACTTGACCTACCCAGGGAGATATACATTTTAAAGGTGTATCTTAACCTTGTTCCTACTAAATTGTGTGTAACATGTTTTTACTTGCCAGGTGGCAATTCTCTGCACTATGCAGTTCAAATTAACTCCATATCTGTATTTTACACATACAGTGCTGTAGGCAGCACTGAGGTCTCTCTCTTTTCTTCCTTACTCCTCTATAAACTCAGATAATTCTGTTCATCAGCCCACTTCTCACCTTGCAGTTGATCGCAACATGGCAAGGGTCTGGGGCTCTGGGCTTTTGCCTTGACCATCAACAATGCGAGACACAATTTTGACCTGGGCATGACCTCTGTGCAGCTTCCAGCACCTTTAATAATGACGAAGTGAGATGATTTGGGATCATGTAGAGGAGGAGCAAAGCTAGACTCGATTGAAATAATTGATGATACTGAAAGTGAGCAGAAACATGAGAACTAGACTATAAGCAACAATTAAAAGCAGCAGCAGTCTATCATTCATTTGCATGCACGCTGTCTTGTAATATTGGAGGAAAGAACTAGCCATGGATTTCCAAACAGAGCCCTCATCTTGCCTGGCAGCTCACACGCTGTCTAGCTGTTCGGCTGGCTGTCATTCAATCACTGCTACTGTACTCTCTTGGCCCAAGGAAGCCTGTTGCCCATGGACTGTGCACATTTTCCGTACAGTATTCTGGGATGTTCACCATGATGTCTACAATCCTGGACAGGATCACCAACACCTCTCCTCACCTGCACAGACCACACAGAAAAAAGACAATACAAACATAAATAAAAGAGACAATTACAATTTTAGAGACTAACTTTAGCCTGAACTTGCTTCAAGAAAATGTTCACTATGAGACTGAAATGAATGTGGAAATGTGAATCTTTTCAGAGAAGTTTACTAAATAAAGATTCACAAAGAAGCCAAGAGGACAGCTATGGTGAAATAGAAAGGTCAGCAGACTCCTGCATTTTGAGGAATTGCCTGATGTCAAACTCACTATGTGAAATGAGGTTAGTTCTACCAACCATCATTCATCAGGCTTCACCAGCAACATACAAACAAAAGATTTGTTATTCAATCACTTAACATGGCAAATCAAGTAGAGGCTGGTAAATATAAATATGAAGTGTCTAATGTATTATTTTATTCATTCATTAAACTGCCACGGTTTTCTCAGTTTCTATTAACAGCATAAAATCCTAATAATAATGGTGAAATGTCCAGAATTTCCATAACTAAAGATAGCATTATTTTAACCATAGTTTTCTTTGAGGACAAAGTTCGAACCCAAACATAGTCAGTTAATAATGACAAAAGCAAAAAAATATTCATGAATATGAAGACAGAGCAGATAAAATTTATGGGATCTGGGATTTGTCCTGCAAAGGAATAATGAACACAAATCTGACTTATTGTTAGTGTTAAATCTAAATTCATTCTTTTCTATTGTTCCGTTTTTCTTCTCTCTCTTCCTCGTTAACTGGCTAGAGAGTATCGAGCAGCTAAAGAATGAGATCGGACCAATGGCCCTGTCCGGTGTTTTGGTTCATTGATTTACTACTTTTATCTTGTTGAATATGTACACACAATATTTATCGACGTGTACCTTTTGTAGAACTATCAGATAATCCCTTATGACTCAAGGAGTGAGAGTTATGAGGCCAGGCACTGGGACCTGCCCCCACAATCACTCAGGACCCAGTCCTGTAACTGAAGATATAGTTTGGGATGAGTTAGACCACAGAGTGAAGGCAAAGCACAACAAGTGCTCAGCACCTCTGGGAACAACAAGACTGTTGGAAAACTATTCCAGGTAGACTCATCAAGAAGCTGATTAAGAGGAATGCCAAGAGGCAAAGCTAAGTCAACAAAGCAAAGGTGGCTACTCAGATAAACCAAAACATAAAAGCGACACCTGGTTTGGTACACTTTTGTTTACTATAATTCGACATACGTACTTTTCCCAGTTTTGATGTCTCTGTGTATTAACCTACAATGCAATGCAAAGCAATAAGAACAATGCTGATATACACCAATTGCTCATAAATGCAAATATCTAATCAGCCAATCGCTACGCGAAGCAGCAACCAACGCAGAGATGAGGCATGTTGATATGGCAGACAACCTGCTATAAGTTCAAACCAAGAAAGAAAACAAGAAAGGTGATTTAATGACTTGAATGTGGCATGGTTGTTGGTGCCAGATAATAGCCTGATTTTCCCACACAAACCATCTCTAGTTTACAGGAGACCGGTCTGGAAAGAGGCAGCCATCCAGTGAGCATTATTCAATAAAATGTGTCCTTTGATGCCAGAGAGGTCAGAGGAGAATGTTGACTGCTTCAAGCTTGACAGGAAGGCCAAATAGTAACTCAACAACCACTTATATATGTAGAAGAGGCTCTGAAGACAACACAAACCTTCAAGCAGATGGCTACAGCAGTGAAGACCACATCAAGCGCACTTGTCAGCTAAGACAGAAACTGAGGTTACACCATCGGAATGCCTGCAAATTGACAATAATAGAAGACTGAAAACATTGCCTAGTCTGAGGAGCTGTCCACTTTGTAGATGAAATGGTAAACAACATGAAAGATGGATCCATCCTGCCTTGTATCAACAGTTCAGGTTGCCAGGATGGTGTAATGGAAGTCTGGGATATTTTCTTGCAATTTAATTCTTTAAAATTAACTGAGAACATTAAATAACACCACAGCCTATCTGAGTATTGCCGCCGACCATGTCCATCCCTTTATGATAGCAGTGTAACCCATCTTCTGTTAAGCTTCCAGTGGCGGTGATAATCGCATGTAACAAACTTCAAATCATACTGAATGTCACCATGACATTGAGTTCACTGTACTCAAATGGCTCTACAGTCACAAGATCTCAAGTCAATAGAGCACCTTTGGACGTGGTGGGAGAGGGAGATTTGCATCATGATGTGCAGCTTTATTAAATTGCAGCAATTGCAGATGCCATCATGCCACATAGACCAAGATCCTTGAGGAATGTTTGGCATCTGTTGAATTCCACGCCACGCAGGAATTATAGGCAGTTCTGAGGGCAAAATTCAACCCAGTACTAGCAAGTGTGACTAATAGTAGTGGCCGTGAATGTGGTTATACTATTATAGATAGATGGATATAGATTATACACAGCTGGAAGCAGAAACTACTGGTGTTACAGTACAAATGCCAAATTTACACTAGCAGTTTCTGCTATACATGTTGTATACATAGATATTGTTGTATAATAGCCACTGGCTAAAATAGAGGAGAGAGAGAAAGAAGAGAAAGGCGGTGAGAAAGGTAGATTTAATCTATGATAAATTAGATTTAGACAACTCTGCACAACCTAAATCCAAAGCTACAGTTATTGTCGTGGTTCGTCTCTACCGGATTTTCGGTACGGTATGTTAGACACTTTTAAGCTAAGATAACAATATCCATCTCGATATTTTACGGACAACAGTCCAACACTATACAAAGAATAATATCGTCATGGAATACTGAAGAAAGTAGAATACACATTACCAATATCATTATGGATCATTACAAGTACTTTGTTTAAAGTACTCAAGTAGTCGACAGTGAGAAAAAGAAACTTATTAGAAAAAGGGAAGATCAAGATGCACTGTCGATCGCAGCCCTTGAATCAGAATTGGAATCAAACCGAGGTAAATGAGATTCCCACCTCACAAAATGTTAATAATATATAAATGGCGCCGAGCTGAGTCACAAGGACCAAGCACTCTCATGAATTAAACAGAGGTAAAACCAAACTTGCATAATATATGTTTGTACGCAGTGTGGGATGACTGCTATTCCCTGAATCTGGTTCATATTTTTGGTTAAATTGGATAGGAACCAAAGTCTGAATTGTGCAGTAGCATGGACAAGAAGTCAGTGAATCCTGGAAATTGCCAACAGTTAAGGCAATGAAAAACGGTGTACTAGTCAACAATTCACAGTAAGTTCTGGTTGTGTTAAAGGGTTTTATCACTGACAAGGATTACATAGTGTCTGACAACATTATGAAAAGGATCTACAGAGATAGACCTTTTATTAACAAGAACTTTTTATCTCAACCAGATTTCACTGACAAAATAAAGAGGAACTGGAAGAATTACCTAGAGTAGTTAAAACACCATACCGGGTCTGTTAGTTTGTTAAGCACATGCGGTACCTTTTAACTGGCGTAAATGATATGATGTAATAGTTCTTTTGCCACCGAAAGTCAAACACAACCAACCAAGCCATGTTACAATCAATCAATCGAGACAGTGGTATTTCAACCTCGTGTTCTGCCTGTAAATTACAAATTTTAAATTGGGTCTGTGCAACTGCAGGTAATACCACCCTGACCAATATCGCACCAATTCCAAAGATTTTTGTCCCTATCAATCATTTTATGGGAAATTAGGACCGTTATATATCCTTTCTATGTCAACATATTTTATACATCACAAACAGACTATCATTTCCATATTTACATCATATTTTGACCGTGGATGTTTTCACCACTGTAGGAATAATGGCCAAAAGCTTGGGGCCATGTCAAGGTTGGGAACCACGTAAAAGCCGCTGCACGCATTTAATTTTTTTCAGAGACAGCAAAGGCTACTCACTGCTCAGGGTCTATGTTTGTAGCAATCAAAGCAGAAAGACAGTAACACTGTATTCTTTTTAGTACACATTCAATATCATATGTGACTGTTTTACATGGCACACACATGCCACCACAGTTACCACACACACACACACATATTACACACACATACTATATATATATATATATATATATATATATATATACACACATAATACATACATACATATATATATACACATAGGTTTCACATAAAAAGAGAAATTCTGTCTGTGCACAGTGCAGATAAATCATGAACAATAGGACAGTGTCCACTGTAGCTGGGATCACAAATCATTTTGTTGTGTGCAGTACAGGCAACTTGAGTCATTTCTGTGCTTAACAGAAAGACTGTTCTTGTGAGCTAGCTGGTGTCAGCTGTTGACTGTATTTCAAAAGACCTCTGTGCAAACCAAATACTTAAGTCAGTCTGAGTCCAGCAGTTTATGATTACAGCCCTCTGGGATTATCTTGGATATACCGTAAACAGGATTTTTTTTAAAAAGTAGATAATGCTAAAACCATGTTTGGTGTTCGTTTTTTGAAATCACAAAATACCTGCAGAGACGTAGAAAGTGCACCACAATACAGTATGTGCAGTGTTAACTGGGTTTCAGTCTGAACTGGAGGTTGGAGGTGAGGGGTAAAGTTTTTAAGTTTACATTCATTCCTTGTTTCAAAACAATTTCCTTTCCATTTCTGACCAACGTTTCAGCTTGTGTGACAAGTTTGGCAGATAGGATTTTGAAAGCAAGCCATGTCACAGTACCACTAGACAAAAAATAAAGTTCATCTACTGTCAGTAAATGCTGCCATCATACATAGCTTTTGTTCTCACACAGCAGCAGATTAAAAATGTCTCAATTATCAATTTTGAGTGAAAGAGAGGACAGTAATTGGATATTTTGTGCTACTATGACAACAGCACTACTATGGCTGCGTGGGCTTGGTGGCCCCAGTGGAACAAAGCAAGGAACAGCTCCTCAGCCCCTCTGCTGTACCAACTCTGTGCAGGCGCCTGCTCATGCTCTGGCCAACACTGCAGATGTACCATTTGCTGCATCACATCCTGTGCCAAGTAGCCAGCTCCAGCTTGTGCACCTGTCAGAACTCAGCTCTGACTATAACCACGCTGCACTCTGAGGGCAACCTGTGAATGTACAGCACTGACACAGGAGAGGGGAAAATGGCAAGGAACAAGAGAAATCTACTCTAATGCAGGTGCTTAAATAGTGTCCAAAGGGGGCAATTTTATGACAATATGACCAGGCACAGTATAGACTACATGCATGGCTCCAGACAAACACTATCCCACTGTCCCAAGGATGATAAAATTCTGTATTCAAATAAAGTTTAAAATGTCCATAATAACGACTACTGCGACCAATTTCTTGAATAATGCGCTGCCAGACTTCAGCTATTTTTAGTCTTGATAAGGCTCATTTATCCTAGATAGATGCAAATGATGCAACGGTCACAGCACACATGCTTGCGTGCATCCTTCAATCCTGACATGGATGTTGCGCAATACATACACACTCAAAAGTTTCTGACAATGGCAACCATGAAGGACGTTGTAATAATATACCTCATCAGAAGGGGGCAAATAAAAAATAGTTCAAAATGAGCCTGAGCAAAAAGTTCCACCGTCTTTAAAATTTCTTTGTCGATTCCCATGGTTGTATCTCACTTGAACTACTGACCACACTGCACCCACAATTTCCAGTTTTACTGCTCCATTTCATCCATAAGCTTCCAGAAAACATGCACAAACACAAAAACTGATGCAGAGTATGGACAAACAGTGCCATCCATAGTAGCATCTGACTTTCCAACAACAAGAAAAAGCAAACTAAGGCTGACTGTGACAGCTCCATGTAAAGACAGTGTATTGCTTAAGCTAAACAACAAAAATGTGTAATGAAGCCTAATGAAGGAAAACACCAGTTAAGTTTTTCCAAATAAAGTATCTGCATGTATTGAACAATCCAAATTGACAAACAGACAAACAGGAACATTTTGAATTGAATTTTGACAGCCTATATGGCCGTTAACATTCCAGAATATATAGAACAATTACTGGGCATAATTAAATAGTGATATAATAGCCTACATTTAATCAACAATAAAAGCATTATGATCCAAAAATTTTATTTTATTAAAAGGTAGTCGGCACAACTGAGCTCCTTGAGGGATTTCTGCTTTAACATGTCAGAGTCATGCTAAATGCAAATATGCAGAGTTGAGCCTTGTCACATGTCTCCACAGTCTGTGAATCTCTCATTGTTGAAAGAGTGGAGGCAAAGCCAAACTTTTGCATAATATAATTCTCCAGTATTTTGGAGACCTGAACCTGGGTATATATGATTGACAGGGACAAAAATCTTTTGAATCTTTCAAGAATGGTGTACATTACCATTACGAAGAGCTGCTGCACTGTAATCCACTGGACAAGCGCCCATTGTCCAAGTATGTACACTAAAGAGCTTGTTTTTGCAACTGACAGGATCAGATTATTAATATAGGTGTCCTGTGGCTAGAATTCCTACAAAGACACCACCATATATCTCACCAAAAGCTGTGATTTTACTGAGCAGACCATGGGAATTGCTGGAACACTACTGCCTCAATCTGATGGTTTGTTTTTTCGTTATTGTGTGGTACTTTTACATAATTTTGATGTTGCTATACCAACCATTGACTAACCCTACCAATCTGACAACCCCCACCTCCACCCTCTCAAGACACCAAATAAAAATTTATTAAAAACCAACAAAACTAAACATTTTACACAGACAGGGGCTACACATGGAGCAGACGAGCAGAGGACACAGGTTGCCAACTTGTTACATTAAGTGCAATAAAAGCTTCTACAAGCATTATAAATCTCTGTAATCTCTGTTTTGCATCTATGTGTGAGAAGTGCGTTCAACACAATCTCCAAAATTCTTTACAATAGAAGGTTCTCAAATGTCATAAACTAGTTTAGAGTAACTAAAAAGCTGAAGATCTGGACCCTGAGAGGTGACAACATCTTTGGCTTCTGTCAAGAATTACTGCAAGCCACTGGTGTAATGCTACATTCATTGGCAGGAATATACCAAGGTTCATGTTTCCCCAAGCTGCCTTGTCTACAAACTGAGTGTGCCCATATTTGAGAAAAACAAACATGCTGTGATGAACAAGGAAAGAAACAAACTTCTGGATCTTGTCCTGAAGGAGTCCTGAAAAATAATCGTCATACACCAAGCTGAAGTTATTGTACTTGTGTGTACGTCACAAACGAAAAAAAGCAGAACTGTGGCAAAACAACAGGTAAGAGCAATTCTTCCTGTGCAGCATTTCCACCTATATGCTTGTCCTTGAAAGTTGATCAGCCACAACTGAAAAAACTATAAAATCTTAACTCGTCCACAAACAGAAAGCTCTATAATTGCAGGCCTGAGCCTAGCAAGGACCTGCTGTGGCCTTTGATCAAGTGTCTGTGAAAGAGCTGCTATAGCTTACAGTCAGACAGATTGGCAGCAAGCGCATCTCTGATGGCACATCTTCACCCTGAATAATTTATCAAACACACTGTAATGCTTACATTTGGCACCTCTGGCTGAGGTTTAACAGTTTACAGATAGAAGAAACTCAAAGAGTCTCAGAGGAGCAATCCATGTCTATCTAATGTGAAAATCCACTGCCAAACAAAGGGAAAATCTGGAGTTTAAAAGTTTCCAGACTTTGTCACAAAGACATTCACTTAAATCGCTATTAAAAAAAAAAAAAACATACAAGACCCAATCAACATCACTTCTACTATTTTCAGTAACAGTTAGACATTTACTGCAACAACCTGCTTATTTCAGTAAGAAATGCCAATTTCCTGCTCATGATGATGTTACCAAAACGCACCATCTTTGCACATGGCTTGTATCGACTTGTATTACAGGTCAAATCACCCACACGAGTTAGACAAGACATGAGGAATGTCATAAGACCTTGTACAGTAGGAAGAGCCGGTCACTTTAGAAAGTGAGCCAGTCTGCCTGGAACTAGCCAGACACAGGCTCAATGTTTATGTAATCTGAGGTAGTGATCTCTGGGTGTGTGTTTGAGAAGCTTTCAAACACTGATAGTTAAACTCTCTGTGTACTCACAACTGTCTTCAGACGTCTATACTAAGTTAATGACACATGAGGAGTATCTTTGGAAGAGGTAAAATGGTTCGCGCTTTACTTTTAACTTTATATATTAAACCTGATGAGGGCACCATTTCCATATCACTTTCACAAACTGCCAGCACATTACTGCAATACGAGACATCGTGCATCTTCATGATAATCTGATGGATTTGGGCAAAGCAGACTTACGTTACAGTAGAAAACATGGTATCAGAGCAGGCAACATAGACTGAAACAAGACTCCAACAGGCAAAAACTAAGTCAACGGACCCCGTGATTCTCATTACACACAGCTGGCTCACATCATCAGACTACCACAGTCACCACTCACCGTCCATTTGTACAGCTAGCGACGATAAAACTACACCGATTGTAGCTTTGATAACCTTTAATGTGATTACTGCAATAACCGGGAGTAAATTAAAAGTGAAGCTCAGCTAATCGTCGCCTTAAATTAAAACGTGCCTCCTATGCTCCTATCCTCAGCAGTCAACCTTCCTCATTTAAGTGCTTAAACTGCCAATGGTAAGACAGAAAAAAACGACTAGCACTAAGAATTAAGACTATTGTTTAACACAGGAGCTCCACGGTGGGGTGGGGGACATTTACGTCTCAGTGGTAGTGAGGCTGAAAAATGTGTAAATGTGTAAATTCTCACAAAGTCTAACTTGGTGCCTTTATCTGCGTGTATCTTCGGCCAACGCTACAGTAGTATTGAGCCACCCCTCCCTCCTTTTGGCGCATCTCTTCCTACACGACAAGCAGCCTGTCACAACACCAGTTAGCGCCTTAAAAACCGTTGACGAGCGCTATAGTTCAACGAGCACAGGGCACCGACCGGTCGTGGACGTAATCTGAAGAATATACGTACCCGAAATGTCGGCGTTTTCCCGGCACTTGAACTTGGGAGACTAGTGTGTCGCGGAGCGGGAGCGTGTATCGCTATTGGCGACGGAGTGGAGACTCTGCAGGAAGCCAGCAGCCTGGGCGGATAAATGAACTACCGTGACGTCAGCAGGACAGCGGTCTCCGGCAGAGATGGAGCGAAAACAGAGGTCTCACTCTGACCTGTTTCACTTCGTCTTAAGAAAAACAGCTTCAAGTGAACAGAAACGCATCTTCTGGATGTCCACATATGTTATTAGGTTGATTTCAGAAGTCGAGGTGGTCACAAAACTCTCCTGTATAAATAATGACTGTGGCTGGATCAGTTAAAAAAAAGGGCAAAGGCTCTGTGTACACACCAACATTGGGGAATAAGTGAATCATTTCTGAAAAAAGAAATAAAGCATTCTCTCATAAAAAATTAACAATTTGTCTGGTATAAGCTGTAGTTTGTGGTGGCTACGATGCTGGCTAAGGTTTGCAAACTTTAGATATTGCTAACCAACATAATTCAGTTTGCTAACTTCATGACTGTTCTATTTGTGTTACACTACTTTTTAGCATTCACCATCCTGTAAACATCACCTGCAGTCACTGTGTTCAGTGGATCCTCTGCATTTGACTATATCCTAACTGGCAATAGATCGTCGTCACATGCACACTGTGGTATCAGTGCCTTGGATATGCATAAGCATAGCTGGATCAACCTGTTATGGGGCCCCAGGTCAAAAAAATGTTGGGCCCCTATTGACTTCCTTGTCCCTTTAAATGTGTGCGTGTCATGTACCCTGCTGCCTCCAAGTCCCCACTGCACACATTAGACAAAAATGGCAGCTCAACTACAGAGACAGAACCACCTCTCTTATGCTGAAATAGGCTCCAGGTTAAAACAAGGTCTTAATTTCAGAGGCACAGGTGTCCATATGCTAGAGGAGGGTGTGAGCAGTCTTGACAGTGGAGAAGGATCTTTGGTTCTCCACACTGAACACTTTGTTTAATATATTTGAGATTAATAAAAAAAAAATAGCAGAACTGCAAAAACTAAGATGAAAAAGAAATTTAAAAAAGCATAATTCTATTTAGCATAATTCTTTAGTCTCTGTGTGGTAAAACACTTAAATCCAAAACCTATCTTAATAAGCAAGTCAAAGACCTTTTTGTTTGTTTTTGTTGCACTGTGCGTGTGTTCATGCTCGAGAGAGATCTGTATCAGTATGCGCTACAGTCATGCGGGTATCAGTCTCATCATGACTATTTTCTTCAGTGTGTGTATGTGTGTTATTTCTGGGGTTACACTTCCTCACACACAGAAAACAGCAGAGGTATGCCCTCTAGTGGTCAAGGCTGCATTTTGCCATAGTTCCAATCATCCACTTGGCAAAAAATAAATAAGCCTATACAGTATGTGTCTATAACGAATTAGTGAATACCACAGCAGTGCTTTTCTTGGTTCTCGGTCAAAACCAAAAACAAGTCTTTTATTTACTTCATGACTCATAATACAGATTGGTAGTAAGGCATAAATAATACAGTGCAAGTCCTGTCCTGAAGCAGTATCCTGTACTGTAATAAACTGTTGGGCAGCAGGTGGGCTGTTCTTTGGTGAATGATCAGTCAGGATGTTAGTATGGCTTCTGGACAGGTTTATGTCATTAAATTTAACTTCTTCATGCTTTTCATTCTCCAGTATTACTCCCCACAGACAGATCCACGTCTGTAAGAGAGAAAAAGGGGCAAAAAATTGCAAGATTTACTTCAATTTAAATATCCTCAACTACAACGCTCTTTGTTTTTAACTGCATGTGTACTATTTTTGCTCTTACCCATGAGGTTGGCATTGGAGGTAGTCGGCACAGGGGCAGTGGTCACGGGGACCCTCCTGGTCCCAGGCCAGCATATCCCTTAACAGGTTGGGGTGGCTCAGACAAGACTCCCCTTTCCCAGGTTTGGGGTTACACACCGGAAATAACAGTTCTGGAGGAAGCAGCAGAGAGAAAAGTAATGGAAGGCCAAAACTATCTTTATTTTGCCTGCTCAGTTATTATGGCCATTGTATGTATATTAACCTCCCAGTTGCTGTTGTTGCACACAAATCAAAAATAAGCCAATACAGTTCCAGATGTTAAGACTAGTCACAGTCATTTTTTCTTAGATGACTCCACTCAGTTTTGTTTTAGTCTTGGACAAGGTTTAATTCTTGGGGTTTGACCCTATGTGTTTAGAACTGGCTACGAGCTAAATTACCAACAAAATGTACATATAACAATAATAAAGAAGCACATTTTGAACTTATTGTATATGAAATATATGAAGTATTACTTTAAATATTCTTTCTACTGTAGTAGTCTCTATGATAAGAAGCACGTTAGCTGTACTTCTTCAAAGTCTGTGGATTTTAATAGAGTAAGAAGGACAATTTCTGAAAAGAAATATTCCTGTTATTTTTGTCATTTTTGAAAGGAAAGCATGTTTCCCTTTAGCCTGCGTATTACTGCAATAATTCTATTTTCCAACAGGGATCATTAAAGGTCCCATATTTTACACTTTGTTTTCTTTCTTTGGAGCAAGAACAGGGCATGTTGTATCTGTCTCTGAGTCTTTCTTTTGATTGGCTTACTGTTTTCTGAGTGACACACAGCCAGGCTAACCACAAGTAACAATTTTAGCTTACTGTAGCTTGGTAAAACTCACCAGAAAACGCAAATGAAAGTCGACCAGTCAAATTCAGACTAGACTGTTTTGGTATTTTCAGAACACATAAAATATTAGAGCCACTGGACTAATATTACTATGCTGACTGCTTGGTGTTGGGTTGTTAATAATACTGATACAAAATCCTGGTGTTAAGATGTTGGTGTTAAGAGCAGCAGAAAAAAAGGTTGGCTAGTGGGCCTGGGTACGCTGTGCTAGAGGCATGGCTGAAAGCAGTGACTGTATAGTTGTGACATCACAAAGTGAAGTCCTAATGCCTTGTTCAGAGACACAAATTCTGTATGCTTTTTATACTTTCACCATTTCTTTATAGCATCCACACCTGCTTTAAATGAAAAAAAGACATGGATATCTAACTGTCCACAATATGGAACCTTTAAGGTTTCATATTTTCTTATACAGTACCTCTAGCTGTAATGAATCATGTAGCCTCTTTCCATATACAGCAAATTTGATCAAATACACTACTGTTACTATTTTGTAGTGTAATATAAGCAAGTCTATTAGTTCAAAATAGCAATAAAAACAAAGTGTATTGAGTCACTTAAGAGAAATTAAAAACATAGATATGAGAAGCAATGAAGTAAACATTATTGCAATTGAAAAATTAATGCATTAACATAAAACTGAGAGAAAAAAAATAATGAAAAAAGCAAGATAGATTTGACGTTAGCTCCATATAAGATAGACATGATTTAAAATAACATACACTGCAGTTATATTCCAGGTCACACTATGTGGAATATGACATTAACTGAGACAGCTTTAATGAGTATGTCTCTCTTGTCTGCATTATTTCCAGGTCAGTCTCTGACAATGTCATTTTTAAAAGCTCACCTCGTTGAAAAGCACAGCAGAGGTCCTGCATGCAGTCACTCTGACCCTGACAGATAGTTCCCTCTGTTCCTCTGGTGGCATTGACTGTACATTGGCCCCACACACACATCTGATCTGAGCAACACTCCTCATCCTTAGTGCAGGGCTGAGTGGGGAAACACATTCAGATATGCAAACAACACATAAAGCACACTCAGTCTTTTTCTACATTTATAGTTAATGTATTTTTGTAACATCATCCATACTTTAATGCATTCCCTTTTTATTGATGCTGCTTTTTGAGGCATTTAATTGGGATAATGCAGGTTTATGACTTTATGTTGGTTAGATTAGCAGCCTGCACACTTAATTTTTCATTATGCAGCAGTGGAGCAGATTATGTGCTAAATCTGCTGCTGGGTTACTTTACAGAACAAATGGAGGTTGCTTTATTGCACAGAGCAGATAAAGGGTGCCAAGTTTCTTGGCTAGTTTTCATTGGCAGCCAGTGAATGGAAAAATCGCTGCACACATTTACCTTTTAGGTAAACTTTTACCCAAAAGCAAAGATACTACTTGTGACAAGATGGCAATGATTCCTTAGAAATGCGATACAAAGATTTGATGCTAACAGGCATTATCACCCTATGAAGTTGAAGCAGTTACCTATTTACTTATTAACCAGACATGGAGCAGCATTAGCATCCATTTGGAGTCATATTTCTGTTCACTTTTAGTCTACCAACTCCTGGTGGAGAAAAATATATGGCTCTTTCACACCTAAATGCTCCATTATATTCACTGGCTAGATGCTAAGTTTGTTTGTCATTCAGTAATGGGCAGGTAGCATACAGTCAGTACGCCATGTGTGTCAGTTTAAATGTAAATAAGCTGACACAGTGAATTTTTCCCTGCCAGCCTCTCAACAGACCAGTATGTTAACTTAGGAAAGCTCCTCCATAGAAGACATATACTATTGCCCTGTATACTTTTAATTTCTCCCCTTTTTGGCTTTTGTGTTTTGGGAGTTTTTCATGTAATTAACTTTGTTATTCAACCTATTTCACTGAAGCTGCCAACCTGTGGGCTCACCACCTGCAGGGATGGGGTCAGGGTATATATGTATGTCTAGGAACCTCTAGTAAAGAACTGGGAACATGTGGCGGAGGGTCTTCAACTTCCACCTCTGAAAGAATTTCTTTTGCATCCCAAAGGAGGCTCAGGTGGACCATGTTCAAAACCTCCATCACAGAGGCGGTGGCAAGGAGTAGTGGTCAGAGGGTCATTGGTGCCTGTTGAGGTAGCAACCTTAAATCCCGCTGGTGGACACCGGCTGTGAGAGAAGCTGAAGAAGGAAGAATTTTGGGCCTAGCTGGCCCAAGAGTCTCCTGAAGCGGGAGCCAGGCACGAGGAGGCTAGAAGGGCTACGGCTTTGGCAGTCCTGAAAGTAAAAACTCAGGTATGGGAGGAGTTTGGGGAAGCTATGGAAAAGGACTTTTGGTTAGCCTAAAGGAAGTGCTAGCAAGCCACTCAGGCTGGCTGTGGATATTCTTGAATGGTGGAAAGAACACTTTGAGGAGGTCTGCTCCTTGTACGGCCAAAGTGAGAGCTGTGGCCACATTCTGAGTTTCCTCTCTAGGGTGTCTGGGCTCAGCCTTAGAGATAGGATGGGGAGCTTAGACATGCAGAGGTTTGGAGATGCCCAATGGAGAAGTTCGTGCATTCAGGCATCTGATTGGGATGCCTCCTGGGCACTTTCCTTTGGAGGTTTTCTGTGAACGTCCATCCAGGAGGAGCCCCCGGGGGTAGACCCAGAACTCCTTGGAGGGATTACATATCCCATCTGGCCTGGGAACGCCTCAGGATCCCCTAGAAGTAGCTGGAAAGTGTTGATGGGTATCTGGAGTATCCTGCTTAGCCTGCTATCACCACAACCCAACCTCAGATAAGTGGAAGAAAATGGATGGATGGATGAATGGACAGTGTAAATAAAAAGGAATAGGAAAGAACTCCATGGATTTGTCATGCTGAAATTATGTATGCATATGGATACATCGTGAAATTGCAAGGTCATGTAAAGAATATTGCCATAATCGGGTTAAACACATTTTTGTACCACAAACATTGCACACATTACCTGTAAGGGTAGCATATTGATAATGCATCCTGTTGGTGAAGTATATGGTCACTACTTTGGCTGAATGCTACAAATCTGTGTATAAATCTTAGCGGTTGTGATGACCTGGAATAATGGTATGCATTTCATAGTCCACCTGAGGACTTGGTTGAAACCATCCCTTTATTTAAAAACATTTCAAAATATTCCTCATGAGCATGAGGAGGTGAAACCCTCACTACCCACTCTCTACTCCACAATGTGAATTTAAAACTAGACTAGCGGTAAGATCAGGGACACTGAATGTGCTTTGAGTTTGAGCAAATAAATTTGATCAGAAATGTATAATATAGTGACACTGACAGACATGCTTTAGCCAGCAATGATAATATCAGTGTGATTCCGAGACCGCAGTATAAGATGGACACTGAAGGCCTCTTACAGTCTTCAAGATAATGAAATGTGGTAGACTACAGAAGTGAGTGTGTAGCCTAAAATAAAAAATATCTCACTCTCCCAAGCTAACCACTGTTGTTATTGTAGCAGTTTACGTGCAAGAGCTCTGCAGTAATCATCATTGGTGACTTCAAAGATGTAAATCCAAAGATTGTTTTGCCAGTTCCACCAACATGTCAAATTTGCTATGAGGAGAAAATACACTGGACCTTGTTCACTTCCAAGTTGTTGCTGCTTAATGTAAGTGTACTCACTCTTACTGTCAAGGTTGTGTAGTCTTAATTTTTAGTTTACAGGTTTTTAGTTCTGTTCTACAATTATTTTGTTTTTTGTGTGTATTTATTGTTTTGCACTTGCCCTTAATGTCTGTTCTATGTTGCACTGTGTTTCTGTATGTATGTCATGCACACATGAATGTATAGACATGACAATAAACATGAAACTGTACATGAAAATAATGAGCTGAAAGATGCCACGTTGGTCTGTGAGGCTTAGGGGGAACTGTTGAGTCAAGCAACATTTCTTGTGGGTTTGTCACTACAAGCAAAACATTTCACATTACACAAAGTAATTTGATCCATTGTTGAAATAAAAATATTGATCAGAGCAGCTTTAAGTGGACAAGTAGCAACCACAAAAGACATAATTAATAAAATGCCCACCATATCTGTTGGTATGCAGGGGAGGCACTTGGAGTTCTCAATCTCATAGAGGCAGTATTTCATGTCACCACAGTCCTCATCCACCATGCATTCCTACATGGAGAGATCACAATAGTTACACACAGTCAGTAACAGAGCACAGAATTAAAATTCACTTTGAATCATAAATGTGTCAAACTAGACTGTTGACCAGGACTTGTGTTAATTTAAATTCTGTCATTGCAAATTAGCAGCTTTCTAAATGTATTTTAATTGTATTTTTCTAATTGCACACTCTGTCTCATGTGGAAACTGATGTACATCAGTGACATCTGAGTGATACAGAGGGGTTCAATCTCCAGAGTCTTTACTCTCTTTCCTCTACACTTGATTTCTTTGCTAGGTTGTAGATAAAACATTTCTTAATCAAAAGAATATGACAAAGGTGAAGTGAGTCTGGTCCTGTGACTGCTACTCTATTATGGCTACTAAAGGTGAAAAAGTATAATAATAATATCTTTACCCCCTCTATGATATGAGTGTTTGATGCACTGCTTGAGACCCAGATGTTTAGATCTCTTACTCATTTTCTGCCATCAAACTCCTGTATGGTTGAAATATATAAACAACATTTGTTTTGGTCATTTATCTGCAGGAACACCAAAAACATCACACAACATAATGTATTTGGTGTCCTCTATGTATGTGCAATGTCATGCAAAGTACATGTCAAACTTTAGAATGCTAATATAAATATTTGAGATATAATTTGACTCTTTTTAAGTGGTCAGAGGAAACAGTGTATGCCAAAAACACCACCAGCCTCCTGTGAACTCACCATTTAAGTGTTTGTTTGTGTGTGTGTGTGTGTGTGTGTGTATGCTGCTTCTGTAAAATCAATGCTGAAACAAAGCCAAATTCCTGAAACAGCATTCATTACTAAGGCTGGCTGAACTGTTTCAAAGTCAGAGACAGGATCAAGACCCTGACGGCAGAATCTGCTTGTCATTAGGTAGGGTTACTCATAATGATAGGCACTCAAGCATGTATGCTTAATTTCTGCTATCAAGTGCATTATTAGTTCTCTGGTGATTCTGTTCTCAAGGTATGAATGCTGAATGGGCATGACACATAGGGTCTGACCACACCCATGGACACACAGGCACACACACAAAACGAACATGCCTTGTCAAGACATCTGAGGGCTGGGTTTCTCTCTCTTCTTTCTCTCATGGGCACCTCCCGGCTCTCAGTAAAAATGTCCTTTCTGCTCACTCCTACCTCACACAGTTCCCCTCCCCCTGTTTACACCATCTCGTATACCTGTCATATTCAGTTTCATAAAGCCCAGTTTTGGAAATAAGGGGATTTGTGCAATTGTCAATATGCACAAGTCTGCAGTAATAGAGATGGTCTTCCTTTATTTAGCATTTGCCATGAGATAAGATATTATTGAGGTGACAGACACACACTGGAAACTACAATTAGAGGCCACACTACCCACAGTCCTGCAGTTATCTTAATAAATTCCAGATGACTACAGCTGTTATTAGTCTCAGTGGCCCCCTAGCAAATTATACCTCTCTATAAGAAATATTTTTCCACAAATTACTTTACAGAAAAAGGGGAAAGAAAGAAGCATATGGACTATTCACTGAGCAATAGACTCCATGTAAGCATCCAAGCCTGTGTGCTTTCCGGTGAAATTGCAGCTGGCCAAGCTAGGCCCGAAATTGGCTATAAAACTGACTTAACCCACAATTTTTGTAGTATGTTACACTGATGCAGTTGTTTTACACAAACTACCACATAAATAAAGACACTGAACACAGCTATTTGGAAGACTGAGTCTATGACTGATATTTTGGCTGGCTACACTTTTAGCTCCACGTTTAGCTCAACTTCATCCAACCATGTTTTGTCTACTTTTAGCTAGTTTTGATCTCTATAGTTTTGGCTGCAACCCATCACAGAAACTGTAAATGAAGGAAAAAATAGTCAGTACTATTATGCTGTACTAAATCCAGATGAAGGCAACAGACAGTACTGACTTCATTGTATATGCTGGTTCACCTGAGTATATCCAGCCTGTCCAATATGGAGATATGGAAATGGACTGAGATCAGAAAAAATAGATCATCATACATTACATGTGGGCGTGTTATAGGGTGTGATAATCACGGCCAATCACATTCACTATTCATCCCCTTTAAGCACAGGATTCTCCCAGTCATGATGCAATGACAGTTTGGGAATCTCATAGAGAGCTTTTCCCAGAGAAAATGTCTTTATTTCTGATGTTTAATACAGCTTAGGTTTGCTTGTTTTACAAGGAAAATTGATTGCTGGCAATCCTGGTATGATCCATTTTTAGAATTTTTTAAATTATAGTGCTTTGTAAGAAAACAGGTTTCTGTGGTTATTTTGCAACAGTCTGGTGCTGGTTGCATAAAATATAACAAATGGCTCTGTCATGTGCAATTGACAGTGCACAACTACGTAACTTCTGTCGGAGTAACAGCAATGGAGTCAGCAGGTCTGCCGAGTGAAGATAAGTAGCTGGGGTTGACCAAACTACGGAGAGGGAGTTGGCTGAGCCTGTAGATCTGGAGCTGGTGTTGCGCAGCTGCCACCAGGAGATGAGGGGCAGGAGTTAGCCAGACCCTCAACAGTAGATCTAGAACTGGCATTTGCCAGAAGATGAGGAGCTGGACTGCTGACAGTAGAGCTCAGGAACTCAGGACTCAAGAACAGTAACAGGAACAAATAAGTTGTTGATTTGGACCACAATGCTGGAATAGGTGAAACACTGGTCATGGTGGTTGACTCAGGAGCAGAAGAGACTTTCACTGGATCCTCCGATGCTTCAGCCAAGACAGTTGACACAGGAACTTACACAGGTGAAGACAAAGTGTCAACTGGGTGTCCCAGTTCTGGAACAGGTGAGTCTCTGACAAGCCTGGTCGCCATGGAAACTGACACAGAACAAGATAAAAAGTTGACCTGGTCACCTGAAGCTGAAGCAGGTGAGATGTTGACTGGGTTGTTCACCACAGGAACTGACACAGGAGAAGAGAATTTGCTGGGTCAGGATCACTGGGCAGCTGAGGTATTGGATTGCTGGGCAGCTGACACTTAGGGTAGCTGGGCAGCAGAGGCTTGCACTGGTAGCTGGAAACCTGGAGCTGAGGCTTGAGCTGGTAGATATCAGAAGGCTGAGAGACAGGCTGAGTGGTGGGGGTGTCCATCAAATTCTGGAGCCAGGCTGGTAAAAAGGATTTCAACTCTACCTTTTTCCAACTCTGACAGACCAAAAGCTCAACAAATAAAGTGAAAACACTGCATGTATCTAAGTGTGCGGAGATCTTTTTCTATCAACTCTAGCTTTTAGAAAACCTCCCAGTGATCTATACTGTTTGTCCTTAAGGGTCTCAGAGGGGCTATAGCCAATCCCAGCTGACATTGGACGAGAGATGGGGTACACCCTGGACAGATTACCAGTCTATCACAGGCCTAGCAGGGACGCAGAGAAAAACAACCATACACACTCACATTTACATGTTGAACATAGATGTAGAGTCACCAGTTAACCTAACCTGGACTGTGGGAGGAAGCCAGAGTACCTGGAGAGATCCCATGCAGGCACAGGGAGAACATGTAAACTGTGCACAGAAAAGCCCTGGGCAAACCAGGGATCGAATCTGAAACCCTCTTGCTGTGAGCTAACCACTGCCTCATTGTACGAAAAAAAAAAAAAATCCATGGGGAAACATAACTCCAGAAAACCAGGTAAACAAGCAAATGCCCATACACAGGGAGGCTAAAAGTCCAAAATACGAAAAGGCAATAAGTCCAAACACAAGAGGGTAGAGAACACAGGGAATCTGGAGCACCCAGAAACACCACATAACATAAATGCAATGACAACTGAGGAGGGGAGAGACTAGTCTATATACACACTGGGACTAATTACTAATGAAACACGAGTGAAACAGAAAACAGGCGGGAAAAGAACAAAGACATGAAGTAAAAGCACAACTGGTGATAGTGAAAAGACTTTTCCCAGTGGAAGGCAGACATCTGTATGAAGCTGTAACAGATTTCAGTGACAGAAAGTAACAAAATGTACTAAAGTATAATCATCTTAACTCTCCAGTCATAAAATGTATGAATCCCAGTCTCAGCCAATAAGTCTTTAAAACTTAAAATCACAAAGAAAAATGTTGATGAGACATTTTCTATGAAGTGCTGTGTCAGTCACCTTTACTGTGACTTCCTCAAGTGTAAGTGTGACTCCATGTAGAGGCTGAAATTTCTATACAGTTAGTCATCTTAGAAGAGCAGACCTTACCCTGCCTGCATGCAGACTTACTTGCTTCCCTGGCATTTTTTTTCCAGCAGGAAGCTCTATTAACATAACCACTTTCTGTGCAGCTGCCAGGAAAGAAAAAGATCAGAGCCACCGTTGTAGAGTAAAATGGCAAAACAGGCAGCAATAATGACTTCAATCCAAGCTGGCCTCCTGTTGGCTAAAACTATGAAAAGTATATGGTATGTCTGTTTACTGGATGATCTCATTCTTCATAAAAAAGAGTTGAGACAATACAGCCACAGTTTTAGAAAACAATCCACCTCTCTGTCCCTACAGACACTATGGAAATTTATGAAACTGAGGAAACATTTTTAAGTATAAACAGCACATTTAAATTAAGTGCTATGCATAAGCTAAAATACCACATGACTGATGCTTACTGGAATATAATAAAACATGATAAGGACTAAAAGCTTTTATTTGTGTTTCTGAAAGGCTGTCTTAACAATTTGCATTATGACCACTAAAAGAGAAACATTCAATCTGAAACTGGAACAGTTGGATTTGAGTGTTTTTGCATGTAAACTAAACAGAGGTTTGTGGAATCCTGAGTCAGCAGGCCTGTGGAAATTCTCGTGAGAACTGCGTCTCAATAAGCTATTTTATGTATTTCTAACAATGTAAGCATCAGGATGGAGTGAAAACTAACTTACCAGAAAACTTATAATCCAGAGTGCATTTGTCCCATTGTCCTCTAATCATTCACTATGCATTGACCTGACATGGAAGGCAAAGGACTCACGTGATCCACAGTGTTCCACAGACCAGAGATCTCCATATGGATGTGTGAAAGATGAGTTTCTCCTGTTTTGTTATTAGTTTCCTATTAATGATAAAAACATTGTAGACATGTATCAGAACTCAAACAGAAAAGCAATTATATTGGTATTTTTTGTGTTTTGTTCCTGTGTAAGGAAAAGGGGAGTGGGGTTGGGGGCATGCTTAAAATCACTTAAAAATCTGTTTAGAAACATCAAAACTTTGTATACAACACTGGTTCTCTCCATTTATCACAAAATGACCTCTACAAGATGAGGTCTGAGAGTTACATACTTGACCGTATGGGCAAAAAGTTATCCCCTACCTTGTCAGTCCTATCTAGGACCTGAATGGCTCTGTCTCCATTCTTAACAATCTTCTTGGTTTGATTGTGGTGGTTGGGATGCAGATCTGGTGATGTTAAAGATGATTTAGCACTCTCAGTAGTTATCTGTTGGATTGAATTTGAGGATATATGTGGAATCCATTCATAAATCTGATATAAAATACACCACACACACACACACATTTCCATCCTGTTCATACATCAGATTACTATGTGGAGAGAAGGATTAATCCTCAAGGTGGATATAACCGTGGACAGTTTGTTGATATACAGCACACTCTGACTGATATTCATCTCCACTTCTTGTATGACATGAAGGGAAAACTTCCCAGTAGTTCACAAATGATCAGAACCAGACACTGACTGGGACAGGCTCTTTAGACCTGTTGAAATCCAGTTCCAGGGAAAAATAACAGACTTTCCAGGAGTCTCAGTTGCTAAAAATAAGTTTGTTGTGTGAAGTTCTCAGTCACCCAAGTATACAGGGTTAAGGTCATTCAGTATTACATTTTCCTTTGAACTAACAGGAAAAATATCAATTTTGGCAATGAGCCTACTATTATAATGAGGACTATTAATAGTAGGCTTTTCAGATACGAAGTGGGTCAGACATAAAGCAGACAGGGAGACTGTGTGTAGTGTTGCAGAGCATACCTAAGCCTGGTAGTCAAAGTAGTCTAAGCTGACCACCAAAAGAATTCAACTTGTCACCTATATGTCATTTATTTTTGTCCACTGTTAGAGTAACTGAGCTGTATGACAAAAAGCTAGATAAACGGTATTATTGAAGCTTTGTGTCACTCTCTAAGTATACAACACTGCCTTTGTATAAATGAATAAAATGTGACGCAGACCTGATCCACCGCCTCCTCCAGTATGTGCTGGGTATCCTCCATCAACTCTTCCACCTCTCGGAACATGTCGTTCAGACTGACCGGGCCCCGCTCCAGGGCACCCCGCAGGATAACTGCCTCGCCTCGCTCTGTCCCGCTGGTCGCCCACAACACGCACAAACTCAAAGATACCGACAGCAGCATAGTACCGGACATCTTCCTTTCTCTTCCTCCTCCTAGTCACTGCTGTCTGTCCACCGAGCAGCAGAGCGCTGTGACGTACGGAGGGCGCACAGCCGCACACAGCTGGATCCGTTTTATTTGGAAAGTCTGAGGAGGGATCGTGGTGGTGGTGGTGGGGTTCTTAACTGAAAAGGATCACGTTTAATGGCGTGGAAAAGGTTCAAATTGCATTTCGTAAAGTAAATGTCAAATCAAACGTCTGGTTATGGGGAGATTTTCAAAAAGACATACATGTGAATTGTGCACCGTAAAAATAAATGTTAAATAGATCAAAAGCTGCTGGCAGCGGCTGCCACATGTGAAGTTCACCCCGAATACACAATTGCAATCATCATGCACTTCAGTGGAGTTGACAGGGAGCGGCACTGGGGAAGCAGCCTCATTCCATATCACTGAAATTCTCACCAAACCAAACAGAAGTAACCAACGTTTGGCTGTTAAAAACATTATTTACCTCAAGATAACACACCGATTAAATGCTTTTAATTTCATGGAATGCTACAGTTCTGTTTGCACTCATAAAGTAAGCACTATGGTCAATTTTGATGTTGTTTTTTGATCATAACCACAAACTATTGCAAATTATGTAGTTGTGGGCTACGTACATCTTAATACCAAAACATTATTTTCCCAAGTTTTATCCAGGACTTGGGTCCTCTCTCTCTCACTAAAGCTAGTCAAAGAGATCTCACAGCCTTTAAAGTTTAGAACAGCATGTCATCTCTGACACCTCCCTGTCTATAAGCCCAATGAGTCTTCATCCCTCCAGATCCTCTCCACCGTGAAATTCCCACTGCCACCGGCCAAAATGGACTTGATGTGGGTCAAAAACATCTACATCTGGGTTAGCAGATCTTACAGATCTACAGAATGGCCTGCAACAGGAAACAGAGGAAACCGATTTAAATATCAGCTGTGAAACAGCAAAGCTTGACTGAGAGAGATGTGCCCGTCTTTCTTTCTATTAGACTTTACCTCTGGATATGCAGTTGACCCTTGATGTCCTTAGTCTTCACAGTGGATTGGTGGACATGATTCTCATCATGTTGTTACAACAATAACACAGGTGGCTGCCAAATTATGATCTAAGACAAAGGCCCAGAATGATCAGTGACTGGGACTCCCAAAATAATCTCTTGACACCTGTGGGTAAGAGACTGGAGAGTCCTGCCTTGTCTTTTTAAAGAGACCTGAATAGCCAAACCTTTAAATACCTTAAATAGCTGCTTAATGTGATTCAGAAGCATATCATGTGGCTTAATGTTTGTGTTAATCAGTTCAGCACTCTTCAAGATGCCCATCCTCATCCAGCAATTCAATATGCGTACTTTCAGAAAGCGAGTAGTAGCCTGGCAACATTGGTGTTCCCTATTTTGTGTGGGAACAGGGTGCAAGGCTGATGCCACCACCACACACCCACTATAAAACCCTAGTATACCTGATGCTCATCTTCCTTTGGAACGCAGCAACCAGGGATGTGAATAATGGGGCCAGCTTGGCATAAAAGGGGGGCTTTGCATGTACTACCATTTCTATTTCCACGCCCTTTAACAGGCTTCACAATTGGCTACCTGTCTGATTGACAGAGACAGTGGCAGTGAGAAAAACTGACCTCCAAATTTTAACATTAAATGACTCAGTCTCTCAATAAACACATGCAGAGGACTCTCAAAATTTTGCACATTCGGGAATTCACCTGGACAAAGGAAAGACTGATTTTCCTCATCACTGAGTCTGCATTTGAGTCCTCATCCTCATCTGTTATCTTTGTTGGTTATGTTCTACCAGGTCTGTACCACAGCCATCTTTACTTCTTGCTTGTTGTCCTGATACTTTCAAGCTGATTCAGTTTGCTGAATTTCAAGATAATACACAAAGTATCAGTCTTGAGTGGATATATTAAAACAAACAATAAAACAATTAGGAATTATCAAAATTGAAACAGCTTGCACAGTCCATCAGCCGAGTATCCTTGCCTTCAGATCTCAGTTTTCACTTGAAAGGCTTTACTTGTTCCCTTGTAGTCCCCAGATGCTGCTATCAACTTTGCCAAGGTGCTGCTGTTTCTGCAATTCAGGGTCTGGATCTGCATAGTCTGCATTTCTAGTGTTTACATTATAACTGACTGATGAGGTTTGTCAGAGGCTCTTGTAAAAATATCTTGAAATGCAGCTTTCATTTGCCAAAATTTTGTGAACACACTACAACGTTTGTAGTTCTCAGTATCCTACAGCTGTTTGAAAGAGCTTCCAACAGATCCTTGTCACTTTGTCAAGTCAGGGGGTTTCACATGACCACACTATAACCAACTAGATATTTGTGGTGATCATCTGTCAATAACATATCCCATGAAGAGTTTAAATACTGGAAGCCTTCCTACACAGCGTTAAATTAACACTGAGAGTCTTAAATTTAACACTAGAAAAGTGTTTATATGTGTCCACTCTTTTCAGTGTTAAATTGACAGTTTTAAGAGTGTTACTTTTTTACACTCACCCAGAGTTATTTCAACACTATTAGAGTTGAAAAGATAACACTGCCAGTTTTGCTGTGTACAGGCAATTTAGAATCACCAATTAACCTAACGTGCATGTCTTGGGACTGTGGGAGGAAGCCGGAGTACCTGGAGAGAACCCATGCAGGCACAGGGAGAACATGTAACCTCCACACAGAAAAGCCCCAGGTGAACCGAGGCTTAAACTAGAGCCATCTTACTATGACACTGTGTGCAATGCTAACCACTGCACCACCGTGCTGCTGGTGTGGACATACCTGCAATGACCAAAATCCACACCATCCACACACTTTTGGGAATTTACTCTAGGGGTGTTAGTTTTGATAAATCAAGTGTTAAAAATAACACTGACCACCATTAATGTCAGTCAGCACTGAAAATTTAACACAGCATATATAGCATATAGCATACCTCTAAAAGTACTAAGTAGAGGTCATGGGCTTCACATTTGACATCATGGGAACATGGGACATAGAAGGGAAACAAAAAAAGAGGAACAAAAAGGGAAAGTGTGCATGAGAGTACAAACCAAGTTTTTTTCAGCTTTTAAATATTCTATCATATTAACAGACATGATAAAGGTAAGGTAGGCCCTGATATCCTTATCCTGTTGGTCCTTATTAACTGATATTGAGGTCAGACAAAACTGTTGCACAGGGGATCAGTAGGACTTACAAAAGTATTTATTGTGTTTATTCTCTAACAAACTCATGGTCATATGTAACAAAGGCTATATGAATTGTGTAATAACCAATATAGAGGAAGACGAGAAGAATTCAGTGTAATTTCATGGTAACTGGCCCTGAGTTGAACCTTTTGGCCTCAGGGTGGCAGTAGAAGAAAAATTGGTCTCAACACAGGTTCATACCAAGCTCCAAACAGAATGTTTCATCGCAATCAAACCATTAGACATGTATTTTGTGTATAGACCTGGGGTTGATGAATATCTAATCTGCTCTGAGTATGGAATATATGTAAGATATGTAAGATCGTCTCTCAAAAAGGTCAAAGCTAGGATACCAAGCGTTGTGACCAGGATACTAGCATACATGTAAATATGCTATATTTGTATACTAAAAATATAATTTGAAATATTTTAGCCCAATATTTTTGTAGTATATGAAGTTAAAATGGGCCTCATGACTGTTATGAACAAAGAATACATTTCTATGTTGGAAATAAATGCTGTATTAAATACATACTTGTGAAACTGAACAACTGATGTACTTGGCTTTAAAATGTCTGTCTATATATATATTTAATAATGGTGTTCAAACAAAAGTAAACACGTTATTAGCAAATTGAGGTTAAACATTTATTTATCATATTTGATGCATTACATACACTGTAACAAACAAACAAACAAACAACAATAAAAAAAAACATGAATCAAACTTCTTTCTAATCACTCTTTAAAACCCTTGTGTTGTTTAATTAACAGTTCTATCAGTTATTAAAATAGTAGCAGATTCAGTTTCTGTCAATACATATTTTGGGGCATTGATCTACCTGATCTAGTTTTTCCAGCGCTCGTACATTTTTTTATGAATCCATGGATGCTGCAAGGCCTCCTCTGGTGTTATGTGCTTTGTTGGATCATATCTAAATAATGAAATACATGTACTTAATGTAGAGATTCTATGAGATATTTGAATTGTGATAAAAAGAAAAATGAAATCAGACAATACAGAGTATACTATTCTTTTTCTTCTTCTTATTATTATTATTATTATTACAAATATATTATTCAATGAGCGTTTCTGAGGGTTTACTTACTCACTCAATGAAATCCACAAAATGGGTACTCTTAGAATTCAGCTGTTTGGCCAGAGTGGTGCTGTGGCATTCTTTCATTGCCAATGGGATGCCATTATAATCTGCATAACTGTGAGAAATTAACAAGTACATTTCACACTGTCAAAGAAAAAGTAAAAGTCTTAAATTCTTTTGCTCACCAAAGAACTTGTTTCTTTTGGGCGCTTCCACCAGCAGCTCTGTAGGAGGGGTGCCCAGCACCTACAAGAAATCACATTCAAATATCTGTAAGGGAGCAGCACAGTGGTGCAGTGGTTAGTACTGTCAGCAAGAAAGTTCCAGGTTTGAACCCTTGTTCCTCCAGGGCTTTTCTGTGTGGAGTTTGCATGTTCTTTGTGTTTCTGTGTGGGTGTGGGTTCCTCCCACAGTCTAAAGACATGCAGGTTGGATTGAGTGGTGGCTCTAAATTGGCCATAGGTGTGAATGTGAGTGTGAAGGGTTGTTTGTTTCTATATGCCTGTGATAGACTGGCGACCTCACCCAATGTCAGCTGGGATTGGATGGACATTTGTAAAGGTTGCATTGTGGTTTTTTTTTTTTTAAATGTACGACAACAGTTTAAATGGAGTGAGGATAGCATTATTTAATGATGAATGATACCTTCATTATACAGCTGAACTGGTCTACATTGTCACGTCCATGAAAGAGACGGTGACCAAGGTGGAGCTCAGCTAACATGCAGCCCAGGCTCCACATGTCAGTGGCTGGGCTGCACCTTTTGCCAAGCAGCATCTCTGGAGACATGTAGTACAGAGTCTGGATGAGGGGCTGATCTGTGGAGGAAGATGCAGCAAAACATAAATAGATGAGTGTTCACATTGTTTCTATTTTGTTTCTTAAAACATTTGCAAAAAAAATACACTACCAGAAACATGTCTCATTTTGTAATAATAAAAATATACACTCACCTCTGTCTTTTACAAAGTAACTCCCTCCAAAGTCACTGACTGCGGTACGCTTCTCATCGTCTTTTTGTAGAGTAGTATGATATCCTGAAAAATAACATGCAGGTACTATAACTAACTATTACCTCACCAGTAGTCATGGACAGATTATGAGACAGTGGGCTGCTGAGCATAGACATGTAAAAGCCCCATAACTCTGTACTCATTTTATGTCCCTTCGTGGTTGTTTTGTGTCTCTCTGGTGTATTTTCTCACCTCCCTCTCTTTGAGTCCACGTCGGTTGGTGTCTTTTAAGGCTTTATATAGGTCCTTTCTGAAAATGAATGTGGGAGGTTAGCTCTAACTTTTAATCTCAACCTGCTATCCAGAATTCATCTTAATAATATTGTAAGTGTGGGTTCTGAATTTACTCCAAGAGTTCAAAAGTGATGCAGAGATGATTACAGAAGTAGAAGTTCACCTTCATATGGACGATGTTGGCTGTGTTGTTCTTGTCTTGCTCCTGCAGAGCCTCTAAAATCTTCACTTCAGCCTTTCCCAGCTGATGAATACTGAAAAACCATTGGACCACAGAATACTAATCATGTGTGATTGCATGTGCAACTGTAGAAAAGTTATACAAGTATTATAACAGGCACCCTATGTGCCCTGAAGTTAAGCAATTTGACCAAAAAAGGCACAGAAAAAGAAGACTATGCTAGCTGATGTTAATATGAATTTAAACAAAATAGTCAAAAATAAGCTTTAAATATATTTCACGAGAAAGAAAATCTATTCAACATATTTTGTTTTTGATATAATCATCTAAATTCAAAGTCCATCAACCAGCCTATACTGAGCATTCAACCACATGAAGAAAATGAGATATACTTGAGAGCTCAGAAAAAACTAGTAAATTGCACCTGTAATGCCTTTCAATAAGAACTTATGTTCTGACTCAGTTATGTTTACTCCTTGTAAACATGTTTACTCCACGTTTACCTCATGTAAACATAACTGTGTTCATTTACAAGACAAATCCACAGGGTACCATGAATTCACAGCCATATGGCTAATGATTCTCATCATGTGTAACTTTTGCCTGTTCTGTGTTTTGTGTGTGGTTTGGTTATGTTTTTCCTGTCTTTGCTTCGAATGACCTTGGTGGCCACCTGCTCCATGGTCTTGTGGTCCATGCATTTGAGGACCTGTCCAGAGTAGCCTGTCCCAATCACCTCCAATATTTCAAAGCGGTAGGCCAAATGGTCATTGACCATCAATGTTATCAAAGTATATCATAAGAAGGAAAAATCTACTCAAAAACAGTCACATCTGCTGCATACAGAAGTGATAAGAGAATTTTCTGATAATTGTGAACAATTATTTTACCATGAAATTAAAGCTTTATTAGTTCTTCCTACTTTGTAGAATCCTTTCTCAGTGTCATAGCCAGAGTTGAGGGAATTGATACCCTTGGTTTTGGTGACCTTTGAATAACGGGTCTTGCTGGCCTTCTTCCCCAGGAACCACACCTGTTTGTAGTCTTTGATTTCTTTGAGCTCATACATCTATCAGAACAGCTGCATGTAGGTTAAACAGATCTCTCAGATACTTTTCTCTTATGTTCTCAGAAGAAAATCATGAAAGAAGATTCTAAACTCAGGATTTTAAAAATAACAAATAACAATCAAAAATCTCTATACCTTCAGGAGGTTTCCTTTGAGAAGGTTTTGCTTCTCTGCATACCCTCTTGTTTCTGGTTACAGTATTAAGTAAACATATCGAAAACTCTCCTGCAAAATTTCATGCTGATACAGATAAATGCATGTATCTGTTCAACTGACATCTTTGTTTATCTTGCAGCAATTTAATCCCAGTGCATTGGATGTATTTGTGCGGTTGCATTTAGTGCATTGTTTACATTTATACTGGTTTCTCTTATCACAAAATAAGAGGGAACAGAGATGCTGCTTGGAGCACAAACATCCAAAAATCTGAATCCTCACTGACAAGCTATATTACATAAACTTTACACAGACATCTCTGTTTTTCATTTTCCTCCTCCTCTGTAACTGATGCAGCACAATTGTTAAAAGTGACTTATGTCAGGCAACATTAATAGTAGTTAACCTGAAATTGTCCATTCATTTATCTTTATCATTTGCTCTTATTTTTTTATGTCTGTGAGCAGAACAGCTGAAAGTGGATCATGTTTTCTATACAAACAAAAAGCCATTTTGAGTGACTTTAATGACTGGAAAACTAATACTAGACCTATCATGGACAGTTGACAATGACAATGATATGATGAAAACTGTTTGATATAACAGATGAAAAGAAGGAAAAAAACAATACACCAATCCCTGGATTTGTCTCAACCCACAATTTTTGAAATATTTGTAGGTCTTAGGCAACACACACAGTAAACACTAATCAGATAATTTCATCGCTCATGTAGTAAAATCATAATTTTAAACATTATCAGATCAAGCCATGAATTAAACCAACCTTGTTATGTTATGATGTTGGTCTTTGAATGTCTTCTCTTCTTGGTAAAAGCTTCGCAGGTGGTGGTTTTTCAGGTCGTGTGCACATGTCCTTCTTAGAAACTTGAAAGATGTCATGAAACATGTTAATGCTTTGCTTTACCATGTATTTAGTCATCTGTTGAATAGGAACACCCCTTACTTTCTCTCATGGAGTGTGTGTCTAAGGAAGATTCTAGTGAAGACATGGTGTGTTATAAAAGTTCTACTGACAACTTCATGGAATGTGTCAAAGAGAGAAATTCTATGAGCTAAGTTCAAGTCAGGGCTGTAGATGAGTTTGGGGAAATACTGACTTCAACAGTTAACTCAAGATGCACAAATAATATTTTCATCACATACAAACCCTGCTTACAGTTTCCAAAAACAAATATCCCTTTTTTAATAGCTGGAATCAAAAACACTATTTTTTCATAGCAGAGGACGATTTTTTTTGGGCTAAACCAAAAAACATGAAAGCCTTTCCTGAACTTGAAAGGGCCTTAAGTTCTCAATTAAAGTTTGTCTCTTTAAAACCTCCATAAACTGTGCATATAATCCATTCAAAATACAAATACATTCAAATTATTTTGTTTGTTGTTGTCTGCTAACTCATGCATGAATTATATTTGCGTTGAAACCATGACTTTGCACTTTAACCGAAAAATGTGGGTCCTTTGGAAATGAATGCAAATGAACATATAATGTTACTTAATGGGATTTTCACACCTTGTAAACACATTATCAACATCTCTGTAATTATGTGGAGATTAAGGGGAAAGTCATGAGGCCTATTCTAAGATTAGGATGACTGGCAAATTAATTAATTAATTATTAATTAATTAAGTAATTTGTTATATTTTATGGGAACACGGTTTCATAGATAGCAGTTTGATATGGATAAAGCATGGCTAATCTAGCCTAGAAGTTAGGACACCAAAATAGTACATTATTGATTTTCATCCAGTTACTGGGAGCACAGCCACAACCTGCTTGAGAGGGAGGAAGTAGCTGTTGGGCCTTCATTAACCTTTGTATTGTGTACAGTATTCCTATGCTGGAATATTACAGTACACACAGTACAGTCACAGTAAAGCACAGGCCTCACTGTGACTTGGTCTTTTCTTTGGATTAAGTGGATGGTGTGCTTCTTCAGGATGTCATAACAGTTCTATACCACTTGAGGGCAAAACAAGACACAATATCAAAGGGAAACAAGGGAGCAAAGAGCATTGTGTGTGTGCTTTTGTGTGTGCATATATACATGTACATGTGTGTTTGTGTGTTTGTGTGTGTACCTGTGGTACCTGGATGTTTCTTATTATCTGAGTGGCCCCTATTCTGCTCTTCAAACATACAGTAGTGCACTTTGTACCAAAAAGTACATTTTCAGTACAACATATAAAATATGCTGCAGTTAGTAATGGTAGTAAGCCACTTATCAAGGCTTGTGTTAAAGGGTTTATTCACTCAGTTACAAAACCCATATTTTCTCACTTATCTGGTGGTTTCTAGCCAGGTGTTTAGCTACCTGTCTCTAAAATAATTCACATTGTCTTTCCAAAAGCACAATGGTCACATGCAACTGCCATTTTGAATGAAAATAGTATCATTTTAGGTGCCTCCCCTGCTACAATAATAATGTGCCTCTGAACATTATCCATTTTGTGTAAATGGGCCAAAACTGACACATTGCTCACAAACTGTACATACATTGTCATGTAATGTCATTGTAATGTCTCTTTCTGTCTTCTCTCTGTGTGTAAGTGAGATTCAGAGAGAACGACAGGAGGGCAGGTTCTTCTTTCAAACCCTCTGACTTCAGAAGACAGCTGTCACAAAGCAATAAAAGGCTCCACCACCCTGCATCTACTGTGGTAAGAAGTGTGTGTGTGTGTGTGTGTGTCGTGGGGGAGCGGGACACTTGAACATGCATGAATGCTGTCAGTTAGATGTTCAGGCACGTGCTTTCCTGCTTTTTGCTTTCACACATTTCATTTTCCATGCCAGCACACCCTTACAATGCTGAACAAAACAGCACATAGTTTCATATATTTGTTTGAGAATATGAGATAGCTACTGCCAATCCGAAGAGATGCAGATCAATAAAATCTGCAACAATAAAAGTAAAGATCTGTCTATAGGATGCTTTTGGAAATGTTGCATGACTTACTGAATTAGCGAAGAAAAAAAAAATCCATACCACCACCTGATATATCCAGTGTAAAGTCCTGATTACATTCATAATCATGGTTGAGTACTGTAAGTCCTGGAAGAGATCTGATATTGACATGCTCTGTGTCTGCTTTGCTGTTGGTATTCTCTGTGACTAAGACTAAATGCTGACTTGACAATCGAAATTCACACAAACTCAAGTTTAACGCTCGGGTTCCTATTGGATGCGTTTACAATCGCTAGGAAGCGCAGCTTTTTCAAATTCTGCATCAGCTGTTTCATCAAGTCAGAGGTAAGACTCAGCGGTACCGGACAATGGGCAAACGTACTTTCAGAATAAAAGTAGGCCCTACTAGCTCAACCTAAATTGGCCTAATGTACAGGTGTGATCGCTGCCATTAAATTGAATATTCAGTTCTAGATATTGTTGTTGTTAAGGATAGCATAGGCAGTAGGCTATAGGCAGCATGCACCATAATTAAGTTTAAACAGAGACTGTGTTAACTTAAATCCTAAAATTACAAATAGGAAATAAAGCTACCATGTTATATTGTATAAATATCTGAACTGGTTGCAGGTCACAGGTCTATAATGTCCTGTAAACTGACTGTAAATTCTTAACAAGAAATGGAGAAGAGAAAGATAATTGGGTGATTAGCCAATTAGCTTGCTTAGCATAAGTTTCACAGTAGGAGCTATATAAGAAGCTGTGGTATTATGTGGTATGATGGCTGTGGTATGTGTTTATGCACCTGTGGTGTCAAACATCAGTTCTAATGTTCTTTCTGAGAAGCTGAAAATGTACATACAGTATGTGTTAGTACTGAATAACTGCAGACCCTACGGTGGCTATGCGTAAAGTTCATTGTCTATGTTCGGGAAGAAGGTCCATCAACCAGAAGACTCCTGTTACATTCACCAGCTAGTAACTAAGTGAATCTATCGACAATAAGCCACAGGCCACAGACTGACTACACATAAAAATATCAATGATGTCTTCTACATTAACGAGAGGTTTATTCTGGAAAACTTATAACCGGAAGTTGAAACTTTGTAGTCGGACTTGACGCCAGTCTACAACGCTGGGGTCGACAGAATTACTGCGGCTATCATGTGAGGATCCGGTCGCTTAAAGAGACTCGCAGCGCTGACGTTTATGTGTTAACCGTCCTGTGAGGATAGTTTGTGACTTCCACTGCCGACATATAGAGGATCAATCCCGGAGGACTGTGGCGGGACTGCTCTCATTTCATCGGCTGTTTATTTTAATGGACTCCCCGGTGTAAGTAGCTCACAGCCGCACTTTCCTCTCTGAGCGTGAGTGCACGACTGAGCGCTTATCAGGAATGTTATTTTGAAATGATTCATGACTGACATTCAGCTCACACTGACAGGGAAATGATTTTTTGTCTTGATGTAGTGTGTGTTTGAAACCAGCTGTTGTTAGTTATTGAATTTGTCCTCGGCCGGACCTTCTTGGGTTGTAGAGGTGCAACAGGTGATGTGTGCAGGCCCCGACAAGGTTTAGTGGTTGGATTACAAAAACATTTTTAGTCTATGGAGGGAATGAGACAAGCAACAAATATGAACACAAATTGTTATCATTATCATTATTATTATTGTTGCTGCTGTCATCAGTTTAATGAATAGTTGCAACGTGTAGCTCTATGAACTTAAGCCATAAATACTTAAATATTCCTACTCTATTCCACAAATAAAAAGTTAAGGTAAATTGAATTTGACCAACTCTTTACCCCTGGTAGAGAATAAAAGGAGAGGGGCTAATGAAGATTTTATCCCACAATGGACAATAATTGCTTAAGTAAATTCTCCCCCTCAAACTAGCTGTAAAGGCATATAGAGGGCATCAGAGAGGAGATGGAGTGGTACAAAAGTCTCACGGTTTAGCTGAAGGCAGCACTGACTTAAGTATCACAACACTGCATCACACAAAGCTAATGTCCCTCAGAAGTTTCAGTGTGGTGCATTGAAGTTTTTTAGTTTCTAATGTAAGTGTGCCTTCTCTCATCTTCCAGTCGACTGCTGTGTGTAGCAGGTGGCTCCATGTCCTCTGAGACCTGAAATCCAGTCAGGCAGAGAGGGCTTGTCTCATCTTAGAACCCCCAGTTGCTGTGGACTAATGTTTCAGTAGCAGAATAAACTTTCACTCAATTTGCACTTGAGCATTATAATGGATTAGTCTTAATTAGGACTGCCCTTGCATCCAAACTTAATGAGTGCTTCCCCTTTTTAACATACCCCTACCTCTGGAGAATATTAGGCTGTTTGCTGTTGCTGGTCTGAGGGACAGAGAACTGCAGTTCCACTGTTCTTACACTCAGTGTGTGTGTTTTTATGGCTCAGTTCATATACATGGATTATGGACTAGAAGTAAATAGCATTAGGAAGGGCAATTGTTGCAAGTAGCTTACAGTTACTGAATGTGAGTGTTGGTCAGAAACCACTTGCTCAGCATAAAGGGCTAATGGGTTAGAGGTCCAGGACAAATCCTTGCTAAGTGATGGTTAGCACGGATTGTGGTTGGTTCTTGTTGTGTGTGTGTGGCATGTGAATTATCCAGGCACTCAAAACATCAGAAAACTGATGGCAGATGCAATGAAACCGTGTACCGAGGGAATTTGGCTTGTATGATTGTCAGTGCCCCTTTTGTAACCTCAGCACTCAAGAGGTTACAAAAGGTGTTCCATGATTTAGGTTTTTGATTTTTAATGAAAAAAACTAAAAACAACTAAAAACTCACTTTGTTGGTTTAGATCATTGAGAGGCAACAATGGTAATTATATCCATTCAGAATTCAGAACAAAATAAAGTGGTATTTTGTAAAGTATTAATTATTCTGTGTGTGCTCATCAACTATGTCCTTTAGTTGAAGTTGACTTTCATGTTTGTGACCTTGAAAGAGACTTCTTTGAGTTTGTAAATCATAACTGAACTGAATATTATAACAACTGTTTGCAGAATTTCTTTCGCTGTTGTTTTTAGTTATACTTAGATCATCTCTTACTTCTGCTATCCAGCCAACCATTAAGATGTTAATCTCAGGGTATTTCATGTTTTCCTTCTTATCTGTACCATGATGTCTGTGGGGCCAAAAAACAAGCCGTTGCACAAGCTGTCACTTCCTGGAATGAGTGGTTGACTTATAAGGGGTTGTCACTGCACGTATCAGCCAAGAGGGAGAGGCAGAAAGACAAAAATACACCAGGGGGCTGAGTGTCACCGTCACTAGCTGACTAGATGAGCTGCTGTCAGATGAGAAAGGCCAAGTCGAGCTCCAGTATGTCAAAGGATTTTCTAAAGGTTGGCTTGAGAACCAAAATTTGCATAGTAGGATGATTGAAATTGGGATGAAACTGAAGTCTACACTTCAGTACATAATTTGGGATTGTAGAGGTCTTACACTGTGTAATGCCATTTATCATGCCATTTACAATATGTACCATAGTTAAGATAAGTGAAATACAGTGCCATGCTGATTATAGGCTTAAACCTGCAATATTTTGATGTTATATTGAATCAAATGACCATATGTAAAGTGAAAGAACTCTTGAGAGCATGAGGAAAAAGATTCTCTGGTCTGATGAAACAAGAATTGAACTACCGGGCAGAACTCCAAACACTGTATGGCATTCAACAGGCACTGCTCATCACCTGGCTAATACCATCCCTACAATGAAGCATGGTGGTGGCAGTATCATGCTGTGGGGGGTAGGGACAGGAAGACTGGTCAGAATTGGAAGGATGGAAGGATGAATGCAACCAAATACGGAGAGGTGCTTGCAGAAAACTGCTCCAGAGTGTATGCGACCAGGGACTGGGGCAACATTTCACCTTTCAGCATGACAGTGACCCAAAGTATACAGCCAAGACAACACTGCAGTGGCTTTGGAACAAGTCTCTGACTGTCCTTGATCATCCTTGAGTGTAGACTTAAAGCATAGTTTTTGAATTAGACCAGAGCTGTCAGCACTTTAAAACCATAGCTTATTGCTTTCCTTACTGCTTTCCAAGTTGGACATGGGGACATTTAAAATCATTTTTTACTAACCCTTTTCACTTAAGTATGAGTATTATTGTTGCCATGAACAACAGGTTGTATTGGTATCTCTGCCTCTTGCATTAACTGTCTACATTCTGCCTGCCTGTCACTCGCTGTGTTGTAGGAGTGTTTTGGAGTGGATTTTACTTTATGTTCAAATGCTATAGGGTTTTGGGTCTGCACATTTGAGGTGCAGTCTAGAAACATTGAGAGTCTTGTGGCCAGTTTGGCCAGGCAAATATACTATACACCAGTAAACCAAAGGTCTAGTGCTTACTCACCTGCAAAATCCTACACTTGGGGTCCAAATCCCACCCATAAGTTGGGGTCTTAAATCTAAACCAACATAGAGTCTTGACAGTCTTTTGCATTGCAAGGGTATAGCACAACTACCTGTGAGGGCTTTTTTGTATGGAGTTTTTTTTTAGTTTTTTTTTTACTGTAATTTAATTGTTAATTGTAGATGTGAATGTGAGTGTGAATGGTTGTCTCTACATGTCAGCTTTGTGATAGACTGGTGACTTGTCCAGGCGACATATCCAAGGTCGCTTTGACCCATTAGCTACTCAGACAGATTGAATATATTTAGGAATGTTCTGTTGGATATATAGGCAACACAGACAGGGGAATGTGAAAGGTGGCCAGACAGTGACAAACACTGAAGTTGTTGCCTGCTAAATTCAAGATGGCTAATTGATGGATAATTGTGTCATCCAGTCGTTGTTTAATGTGGACATACTGTGTGGGATATAATGTCACAACTGCTAGCAATTTGTAGGCTTAATCCTCTCAGCATTAACACCACACACTGTAAAGATTTTGGGTCTGGATTAAGGGTTTGATTTCAGGGCTCACAAACACCAATTAAAGCCTGTCTCAGTACAACCAAACATATGGCATTCAAGCCAAGCTACTAGAATCTGTGTTGTGAGAGGTGCTGAGGTAGGCCTGCCTCATATTCTTACTCAAAGGGAGGGGAGGAGGGAGGGAGTATAATTTACTGACTCTAAATGGATTTGTGTGGTGGTGAAAAGATGTTGTCACTTTACAAAATTATCCAAGTTAATGTTGATTCCAAGTAAATTCTAACTGAAATATAACTCAAGTTACTTAAACTTTCATTTTATGTGTATCAATAGTTTTGCACAGTGAAACACAGATTATTGCAGTGAGCATCACTTTGACTTCTAACATGTAATTTTGTCTATACATTTACCATGTGGTGACAGATATTAGTATTACAAATATTCTTTTTTCATATATTTTTTCCTTATTTCAGCTGGTGGGCCCTATGGTAGATTTTGTGTTGGTTTTAAATTATGTTCTAGTCAGTGTCAATCCAAAATCACAAAATAGCAGTGTTAAAAAACATATTGTTGAATTATAGACACTTATAATAGTTAGATATTCAGGCCATACTGCAAAAATGCAGTTGTTGGAAAATCTAGGTTGGTTTCACATCACAGATCTTAATGCTTAGCTCTATTCATTTCTACAAATTTCTACAAAGCTGTTCACATACAAATTTACAAATGGACACAGTGAAAGAAGTCATATTTGTGTGAGGATACATCACAGGAGGTAATTAGTTTAATAACTATGCAAGATTTCATGCTGAGGAATAATTACTCTGGAGGTCAAATGTATAGCTGCAGCTGTATTGTCAACCATTGTTGGCACCTCTGTATGCTAACCATTCAGTGTTCATTTTCTCTAGTTTCCTATCACCACAAACAAATAATGACATGGCCGTGTTAGCAATTCCAGGTTAGGCTGTCACTAAACCTTTCCTTTTACAGTCACATTGGTTTTATTGGTGTTTACTAGACATTTGGACACTCCCCCATGCTTTGGTGCAACCTTTGTACCAAAGGTGAGAATCACCCCTATGCCCTTATTAGTAAAACCGACTACTAGACACAGACTAAGTATAGTAGGCTAAAGCCTTTAAAGAAATCTTTAACCCCAGCTCTGAGATTTCATTGGATCATGAAGACAGACATTGTTATCTTGTTCCTTGTATATCTGTTAAGTAAGAGGCAAACTGCTGCTAAAACCTCCCGCAGAGCTCTTGGAGACAGTATCATTCTTCATGAAATGGTATGTACAATCAGTATTACATTCAGTGTGTCGGTACCCATACATCAGCAGCATTTTTTTTTTAACTTTAGGAAATTTTTTTGTTTTAATCTCAACTCAACTCTATATCAAGAAAGAACAAACTAAATGTAGACAACAAATATACCGTTTTGTTTGTGTTATACTGTATTTCCTTGAGTTTTATTGCATTTTTTTCTTGAACAAAGTTATGGTAGTATTTTCTAATGTATATATCAAAACTTATGCCAAAGGAAAAAATATAAAAATATGAAGCTAGAACCAGAAGCCTTAGTTTAAATTAGCATTAGCATAAAGACTTGAAGCAAGGTGAAACAACTGACCTGGTTCTGTTCAAAAATCAGCATAACAACACTTCTCAGTGTGTTAACATGTTACTGTTACATGTTAACATGTTAATAGTTACAGTAATTATAAGAGTTATAACCACAACTCCTTTACTTTTCTCTTAATGTGCTGGTTAAACAAACAAGATACAATATGCTATGCTAAGATAGCTAATCTGGCTACAGATTTGTTCAGTAATGCACAGACATGAGAGTGATATCAATCTTTTCATTCAACTCTTGGCAGAAGAGTGAATAAGTATATGTTCCAAAATGCTACATGCTTCCTTTAAGCATAGTCTTCATGTTCCTGTCTACCAGTTGTTAGTGTGATGTTAGCGATGTTGTTTCAGCACTGGACTAAATTTAAGAGCAAGTGTTTGACAGTACCAGAATTTTTTTAGACTTGCTATTGCTTTGCTTGTGTGTCCGAACCCACAGTGATTTACATGCATTTGAATTTCGGCAACACAGAGGGGTTCATCTATTTTGTGGTATTTACATCTGATGAACTAGATGACAAAGAGATGCAAATCTTTCTTCCCCTTTCCTTCTTCCTTCTTCTAATGAGCTGCCTTTTTACCAACAAGAGACCATACAGGGCTTTCAGTGTTTTCACTGTACCAAAAATCTTGCATATTATGAAGCACAACACCTCACAAAGCAAAACTACATCTCAGCTTTTACAACAAAATTTAGATGACAAACTGTTGGCAGCATTGATGTGACTCCAGTGATGTACAAACTCCTGTAAAAATCTGACTAATACTACAAAAGATAATAATATGAGCATTTTCAGTTGCCTGGGCTTGGTTGGTTTTATATTGGCTCTGTAGTCAGTACCACAATCAGTACCAGTGTCATCCAAGGTGAGGTCAGACTTATCAAACAGCAGGCATGAGCTCACTGTTGAGACCAACAGATGATCAGATTCTTAATGCTTTGTCAGTTCTACTGACACATGAAGATAACTGGAGTTAAGATACAGATTCTGTGAAACTAGAAATAGGATATAACTGTACTTAACCTTCAGGGAAGTTTTGTCATAAAACTCAGTTGTTCCCTTATGGCTTCACTTAATGTTGCCTTCATGTTCAGTATTGTTGTCATAGTGGAGATCTGAGCTCAGCTATGCAGAGAACTTGTGCAGAGAACATATTTCTGGTAGCCAATAGTTCCATGAGTTTTGTTGTCTGATTCTAGTTACCTGAACCAGTTTGCCTAGAATTTCTGAAATGTCATGGTATTTGAAGTTGTATTCAAGTTAAAAAAAAAGAAAAAAGAAAAAGTCATTTAATTTGAGAAATGTTCTGGAATAGACAGGTGATGTAACGTGGTGATGGCTTAACCAAAGATGAAACACAGATGAAAGTAATAGAATAAAAATTACTAAAGTTACTAAAGTCATTTGACTTAAGGGTCATATAAATTGTTACTGTACTGTATGTCTTACATGTCTAGTCTAATGTGAACTCAGATCAAAGATTCCAGAGATGTCTCCGATGTTGCCCTCTGTGGTAATGGCTCTGACAGTTTATATACAGTACACTATAGACCACAGTGAAACCTGAGAGAGCCATGTTTTGTGTTAAATTTACTGCTCTCCCCCTGGGTCTTTTCTGGACTGACTGTAAAATATGGACATCATGCTTGCTAATGTATTTTAAAGTCACAGTGACATGAAAAACTTTAAAAACAATCTTTTTGGATCATAGCATACAATTTGCCACTGGTTTCACGCCATTCCATTGATGACAGTTGGTGTTGGTAATGTACCAAGAAATGTAGCAATGCACCAACAAAGGCAGTGAAGTAGAAGACTGCCAACTAGCAAATGCTGATGATGCAGGATGTAAAATATTTTCAAAAAATTAGCTTTGCACATGTTTTATTAGGCATGAAATACATTCAGCATGGTTACTAGTCTTTACCACATTGCTTTTTGACAAGAAGCACCGAATATAAACAGAACTTCTGTTTGCTCACACAAAAATTCCACATGGTAGTTTTAAGGAATCGAAAAACTCATAAACTCTGTCTCTGTCAATCTAAATCAAAGCTTACTTGCAGCCACACACGTTTGCATGAGTGTTTTTGTCTCTGTTCTGTATTGACTTTAATTACCCACTCTACTGTGCTGTGCTCTGCTACCAAGGGAATAACAAATATGTAGTTGATGAGTGGTTTGCTCCCTCTTAGTCCCTCTTATCTGTAGGTTAAGTATGGGTGGGTCGCTTCAGTCATGGACCAGTCTGATGTGGCTTATAGATATTCATGCAGACGTTTCCCCTCTGGAATGGCTGATTTCAGTGTGAGCAGCTGGTGACTTTGTTTGTATGTTGTTTAATCTTTAAGTTTTTTTTAGAAAGTTCTACTCAGGTCGTAAGCAAAAGTATCCCCATCCTCACCCTGTCATGGCAGAAGTTTTAGCAACATGGGGCACAAAATATTGAATTATTTCAAATGTATTTATTGTAACTATAAAAAAGAAAATGTATGTGTACTGTGTGATGAACTTTTTCTGTTAATACATTTGAAACTGTTTAAACACTGAAACAGCTGAAGTTGTAGTTGAAGTGGCATTCCCAGTTCAACAACTGAAACGAATTGAAATGGCAGTTGCTGGGTGAAGTTATGTGTATGATGTTAGTGTAAGCTGAGTGGGGTAGATCAGTTAAAATGAAAACACAGATGTCACTGTACATATGAACCTGCAGCAGTTGAATTGTTATTAAGGGTAGGGATGCTTGAAAGCCAACATCAACACAATATTTGGTGTGACTAACCTTTGCCTTTAAAACATTTTTCATGGGTACACTCACACAAAGACTTGATGATGTTGAGGTCAGGGCTCTGAGGGGGTTTGCACGACTCTTTCATGTTGTTGCTGGAGATAGTTCTTTATGACTCTGGCTGTGTGTTTGTGGTTGTTGTCATGCTGCAGAATGAATTTGTGACTGATCAGTCACCTTCCTGATGGTAATGTATTGATGGATAAGAATCTAAACATCAAAAGAGTGTAAAGCGTTTACAGAGTATATCAGTTGGTTGAAGAACCCCCGACTTCACGTCCATATCAGTACATATGCACATCCAGTGTCATTACATTGCTGCTGAACCTAATCACCATCACATTCAGCGGCAGCATGTCTCTTGGCCAAGTCTCTCTTAGCGGTCACATTTAAATTCCATAAATTTCATAACCAAAGAATCTGCAATACTGCTTTCTACATCTCCCTGCCTGCCTGGCTCTCTCGCTTTCTCTCTGGTCTCTTTTGCTCTGTGTGTTTCCCCTCTCTTGGCATCTTGTCTGTGTGGGCAGGAACTTGTTGACTCAGCTTCGATCCCTCTCTCAGACATTAGCACAGATGCACGCTCACACACACACACACACACACATATACATACATCCTTGTACACCTATCTTTGTGGAAGCCTTATTTCCTAGCCCCTTACCTTAACCATTACAACTGACTGCTTCTTCATACCCCAACCCTAAACCTAAATCTAATTCTAACCTTAAAAATATCTTAACTCTCAAACAGCAATTTAAACTTATTGGGGTCCAGCGGGTTCCAGTTTTTTAGACCTGCATTTCAAATTTTTTGACTGTGCTTAAAGATACTTTGAAGTATCAGATACTTTAATACACTTTGCTGTGTATGATCACTATCATTCATTCCATTGGATAAAGAAATACTTTTTGTGGTGGAATTGGCTGTTTTTGTAAAATAGTTTTTTGACAATTTTGCCTTTATTTGACTGTCAGTGTAGTAGGCATAGGACAGTATGACAGTTTCATATCCACAATTATCCTGTGAAGTAATTCACAATATTATTGCAATAATGAAAATGAAAATATGAAATTATACTTTAAACTCTAAGTAATAAAAATACACTGAAATCAGTTTACATTACATCCTAGTAAGATGTTTAATATTTTATTGCATCACAGGAATGGGATACATCTTTTTTCAGTGAACATCCATTTTAGTGAGAAAAAAAATCTGTAATCTTAGAGTAATTATAAATCATTGAGAGGTCCTCTGCAAAGTCTATCAGCTACAGTGTAAGGTGAAACAGGAAACATGGGTCATCCAAAACCTTCAAGCTGAATGTCAAGCAATATGTTGGGGTGACTAATTTAAGTTAAAATCTGGTCTAATCCTTTGTCTTCCCAGCAATGAACATAGTTTCTAGGTAAATGAATGCAAAGTTCAGTGCATATGTCTTGTTCTGTGGGTGAAAGTACTTCTTACAGCAAGATGACAATACACTATTCTGCACATGTATGTGATGGTATTTGAGGCTCTTTCCTGAACGAAAGAAAGTGATAACGTAGGCAGATTGGATCTGATTAAAAGACTGCCAAGTGTGGGATTGTGGTGAGGATTGTTTTGAGATGTTCACTGTGTTGCAGCTCTTTTAAAATTGTAAAGGCAAACAAAACAAAGATGCTGTTTGAAAAAGTAAAAAGCCAGAAAAAACAACACTTTGCCTTAAGTGCTTTCCTGTTTTTTATATTATGTTGATGAGGCAAATGATTTAATTCACAGGCAGTGGCATAATTCAGTACCGCAAATAAATAGGTCTTTTAAGATGGTAATACTGTAGATAGCTACCACTGACACAAGGTGGACACTGCCCTCTGCTAAATGGGTTTATGCCAAAATGATGACAAGCTGCATGTTTTGTAAAATGAGATCTCTTTGTCTGTGGCAAATGACACAGTTCCCCTGCTCTGTGTCACCTGTCTGCTAGAGTTTCTTGTTGTGCCTCAGGCGTCTGGTAACCCTGATTCTGTACAAACATAACTTTCGTAATTTCAGGCATAGCTTGTCTAATATACCTTTGTATATATTGGGGGAGCTAGTGGGATGCTGGTGGACGCAGCCATGTACACTGCACGAACAAGTAAGATGCAGTTTCCTGTGTGAAGTGCAGGGGGGCAGACATGATGTATTGCACATGTTATATGACTTCCTGTGTCCACATGCAGCCCTAGACAACGCACCAAACATGCATTATGTTGCTCTGTATTACATTGCTCTTTACTTGAGGCCAGACCATAAAAATTTGATGTAAATTATTGATCATCACAAGGCTTACTTCCTGTGTAACAAGTGCTCTGACTATACCTGAATAATGGCATGCTAGATATGTTGAGGCCAAAGGCTCTTATGGAAATGTGAAGTTTGGGCCACATGTATGTGATTACAACTTCTTCCTGTTGAAAGAGCAAGGACTGAAATTAGCAGTGCTGTCACAGTTTTTGCTTTTGTAGTCCACAAATTTTGTATGAGAGTGAAAATGTGTCCAAGAGCTACTCTGTTGAAATTTTATGGGGGCTGCTATCGAGCCATTTGTCATACCCATGCAGTACAATTTTTCATTATGTCTATTTTCAAGCTCTTGTAGTCAAAAATTTGGTTCTGAAAATGGTCACAGCAATCATCATGCTGTTAAAATGGTGACCACTGAGCTGCCTCTTCATCTTGGGGAAGAGGAAGTAGTCAAGAGGAGGTGTCAAATCAGGTGAACAGGGCAGGTGTTGGATGAGTTCAAATCTACATTTGGCAGATGACTGCACAAAAATGCTACTTTTCTCAGACAGTGTTGACTTGCATATGCAATTACGAAACAGAAATGCAATGAAACCTATCAACTAGGTTTCTGCATAATGCTCAGAGTTGAACTGCATGTGCATATAACATGAACTATTTAACTCATCTCCTTCTCACCCTTAAGAGTCCATGACGTTATCAATCCACCACTCATAGCTGTAGCTTACTTGATATCCTAGATTTGTCATTTTGTCAGAAAATTGATAATTAATTAATTTTCAATTCTGACATGGCAAGAGACGTTCGTCTTCCTGTCCCATTAATAAATGTTTTCATCTGCTTTAGTGTGCTTGTCCTCATGTAAAGATGCTTTTGTGCTACCACTGTGTGTCACTATTAGCAAGCTAGTGCTAGTGACCAGGAAGTGATATCAGCCAGTCTTGTAATGATTAAACAACTCCAAGGGTAGAATTGATAATTAAGCAGCTTTAGAGTTGTTGGTCCAAGCCAGCTAACAGTTTTACTGCTGCCTCCATTCTTTCACGCTATGCTAACCTAGTAAGCACATCCCAACTTCAATCCATACCAACGGCTCTCAACTTTATAAAGTATCTTCATGTTTCCAATAAGCGTTGTTGATAGTTGCTCTGCCTCTTAGAGTTTCCTGCTTCTGTATCCACACTGGAGACTTATCTGTTTGGTGACAGGTGCCAATTTTAAAACTGACACCTGACCTTAACACTATTGGATGGCATCCTTGACATATATACATGTATCCTGAAATGCTGTTAGCATCCTGTTACTTTTAAGGTTCCTCTGCCATATTTTCACCACTGTTATGGACACTTGAACCTACTGAATGGCTGACTTGATTAAAGTCATCCGTTTACTATACAAGAATAGATGTACATTACATGAATGTAGTATTGATAGGCTTGCATAGGTATACAAAGGACATCATATAGTGCTCAATAAGACACGTAGTCATAACTAGGAAGTTGTAAGCTGGACAGGGTGGGATGGTTTGGAATCACTTGGAAGGTCATTACAGTCCTGGAAGCTGTAATAATGACATTACAGAAACTGACAAGAGTTGACAATAACCAAAGCAGAATGACAGGAAATTATTTTCTGTTGTCCTTAAATGGTAAAATTCTTTTGATATATTATGATAGAGCAGAAAAGTATACAGAAAAAGAGTAGGGTGCAGGAGGGGTGCAGGAATTGGGCATTGAGGAGAGATAGAGGAATTAAAAGCCACTCGTTAAGTAAAAGGACAGGTGTATGTTGGTGTTCTAAAACCAATGGTAAGTTAGTTATTATGGGGTTGGCCTGCCAGTTTGGCTCATTTAATCAACACAGTCAACTGCTGGAGAAAGAAGTTCTTGCAGAAATGGATGTGATACCACAGCTCTTAGAGGCAGTTAAGTCCTTGAAAAATCAATTAGCACAGTTCCATCAAAACTGTGCTCTTCTGAAATCGTGCTCAGACAAATCTGAACACACACGATACACATTTTTAGATTCAGTGTGACTTGCATATCTTGACGTATCATTATCTCCAAGGCACATTGTGAACAATCAAGCAATCCTATAAGAGATGCTCCTTACTATTCCAGAACTTGCCTGAGAGGCATCATGTAAGTCCTCTTCAGTGTTAAAATAATAGTGATAGTTGTCTACACAGCCATGCATACACTGCAAACAGGAACTACTGGCTATTTCAGCATACTTCTTTGTGGGTGCCAAAATGTAAGCGGTAGTTTAGTTGGTATAGTTTAAAAACTTTGTCTGAGGGTGCCCACAGTGTGTCAGGCTTTGAAAACCTCTAGCTATTTCAACTGTGTAGGCTTCTAAAATCAAAAAGTGGCGTTCATTTATGATGATTAATTTGCTCAAACAAAACAGAGCTAATTTTGTGCAATAATCCAAAAGCCAATAACAAATTCCATTGGCTTTTGTTGGGAACCAGGGTGATGCTGACCTTTGGGCTGGGCTAAAATATATCATCCCTGCAGCACTCTGTTCAAATTTTGTTGATTGTAAATAATTAGCTGTTACATTTCAGTTAAAGACCCTTGTACACATGCAAACACTCACATATACACACCCACACACAGATTTAGAAACAGATACCAAGTTAACTACTTCCTGTACAGGAGCTCACAATGTATCCTGCTCAGACGTTATATACAGTACAACACCAAAGGGCTGTGATCTTTCCCATACCCTTTTAAACAGCTCTGTATATTGGTGCACTGTATCTGTGTGTACTGCTGTATCCTTCTCTTGACCCAATGAGGCAGTGTGAGTTATGTTAAATGCGTCTGAATTCAGAACCACACACAGTAGGGCAGAGAATTAGCCTCTGAGCTGAGGATGTGTTTCCAAACAAATTCATGAATATCAGCACCATGTCATATGTCTTATAGTTCCTTTATGGATGAGATCAAAGGATGAACTGACAAGTATATATCTGTTAAAGGAACACACTCCAGTGGCCAAAAGTATGATTATGGAATGTTTGATTATATGCATTCAATAAGTTATCCAGAAAACAAAGATAAGCTCTGGGAGGTATTCATGGCTACGTCTGGAATATGGCTAAGGGTTGTGTGTGTGTGTGTCTGTGTGAGCTGTCGTAATTGAGGAAGCTACTGTCTGCTGTGGGCAGCGGTCTAAAACTGATGGGCCACTCAAGGACTTAAAGGGAAAGTGTGTGTGTGTGGGGTGAGGGGGTGTGTGTGGTTGGCACAAAGTAAAGGACTGACAAGGTGTTGTCCTCATGCAACATGCACTTTCTCTTGCCATGACTCACACAGCACACACCCACAGGTTTTCAGGTGATTTTGTTTCAGTCCTGTTGGACACTATGTGCCTGTGTGATGCATGTGTTTAAGCTGGTGTATGTGCGCTTGTGTGTGTAAGACAGTGAAACCGCCTCATGTCCCAGCTCCTCAGGACCTTGAGATCCATGACATAATAGTAAGGGCTAATGTGAGGCTTTCGGTGATCAGGATCTGATACTTAACTTTGACACAGATGTTATCCAGGAAACATTTGGTATCAGTTTCAAATAACTTAAGTCTGTTGTTGGGTAGAGTTTGGGATATATACTGAATTCATTGGTCAGTATCAGATAAAGCATTATATTCAGACTGGAAAAGGTGACATTTTCAGAAGAAAATGTGTGCTCACATATTCTGCAAACAGTTAATCCATTAAAATGTTACTTGTTTCCATGTAAAATGGTGTATGCAGTTCAGGTAAGTTTAGGCACTCACTGTTGTATTTGAGCACTGAAGGTGTTTTGAAATGTAAAGTAGTAAGTAAGTGTTAGACTCAGCGCTTGTTGAAGCTAAAGTGTATTACTTTGAAAGTCTAGTTTTGTATAAACACTGAAAGTAGTTAAAGCAAACAGTAATTATGTGGCTTGGCTAAATATCAGCTTCGATGTTTGAGCCAAAACAGGGGTTGAACTATAGCGATGGAGCGTAAAAATTGGAGCTGAAGCTGAGGTGCTGAGATGGCAGAGTGTATGCTGTAAGTAGTGTAAGTGTCAGCTGTTATGTGGTGACAGTTGTCTCAGTTATATATCATACTGTATCAGCAACTGTCAGCTGAAGTGTCAGGAAATAATTAGAAAGTGTTAGCTGATAACTATTTTACTGTATAAGCTGAAAGCGGTTAAATATCATTTAACTTGATGCACCGGCTTGGTTGAACATCAGTTAAGGATGCAAAATATGATAGCAGTTGAACTATAAACAAAATGAGGTGGATTTCAGCAGTTTTTCAGTTGAAGATATGCCGGTGTTTAAGAGTCTGGATCACTGAATGAAGCACCCAATAAATCATATATATAATGATATAATGATATAATGTTCTCAGTTCTCAAGTGTTTTCACAAAGTATAAGATATCCTAGAATATCTAGTGAACTGTTCTTGTTCACTGTAATTAGACACTGTTCAGAAAACAGCAACATTGTCAGGGCATACTAACACCTCAGTTGAAAGGTTTTGGGGATTCTGTTGGGATGTACAAAAACTTAACTGTCAAATAAACAAACATTAACACTCAATTCAATGCAGAACACTCCAGTTCTGCTTTGTAAGCTGATGCCAAGAAAGACAGGGGTGTTTTCCTGCATCTTGGCCTCACCAAGTTGTGTGTTTTGTCTATACGCCTGCAGCTACAGTGTTTGAGCTTCTCCACATGACCTCCGGCTGAACCCTTTACAGACCACGCACTCAGTCATAATCCTATCAGGCATTCAATTGGAGCTGGAGGAGGAAAACCTCTTTGTTGTGTGGAGAAAAGTGTAACACAGCTTAATTGTGGGAGTGAACTCCAGGCTTGTTGTTAGCTGGAGGTGCTGGGCCTGTAAAGGGATATGTCCCTGAATGCCCCACAGAATGCAGGATATGACATTTCCTAGCTAAATAAGGCGACATATTTGACCTCTGCAGTTGTTATTTTTTCAATGCAAGCTGCAGACATTCTTATATTTGAATGTGACCTCTCCCTTTACAATTTCTAATTTCATGTTTTGCAGAGGGCGATGCACATCATGGCTTTGCAAGACTGGGAAGGGTGATTCAAGACTGATAAACTGCTGCACAAGTAAGAATTTGAATGATTTTAGGTGATTTTTATCACAGTCTACAATCTTCAACCAAAAACAGAGTAGGACTTCATGTAGTAATGGAAGGACTAGATTTTTATGGTTAGGTGTAAACAGGTCAGGGAAGTAAGTTCCAATATGCAGAATGAAATATTTAACTAGTAAGTTTTGAAACATTTTATCTATTACATTTAACTGTTTATTTAATTTATGTTTCAAATGAAGTTAATTAAGCTAAATTTATGAAAGCAGAACAAGAAAGCTATAAGCCATGACATGACTTGCATACTGTGTATTCATCCTATAAAGTAAATGGTGAGCCTGTTGCTTGGGTGCCTAATTACACATCCACCAGATATGAAGCAACGTGCTTCACACCTGACAAATTCAACTCTTGTCCACCAACTCCTGAGGACACATCTGTCTTTAGCTACTAAAAACCTGTGCACATATTTGCCAGCTGGTCGCTAACTTTCTCTATATGTCTTGAATACAGGCAGGGAAATTGCACAGTGGGTTATTAGAGCTTTTGCTGAAAACAGGTGCCTGCTGCTGCTGCTGAAAATAAGGGACAGTGAGAGCAGTGAGACTTAAACAAACCCAAAACAATGAACTGAAAGACTTTTCGAAACCTCTGTGGGAAGAATTTCAGTTTGGCAATAATTCAGCATCTCTCTTCCATAGTCATGTGATCCATTATTATAAATATTGATTAGCATAGCACCAGCTGTAGTTTCTTTGATATCTCTGGCTGCATTGCTCTGATAATCATCGATTATCCATCAGCTCCAAGTGGTGTTCAAATTAAGTTGTAGTTGAAACGACACCAATAACAAGACTTGAAAAATCTGACCATGCAATAGAAGGTAATAGTATGTTATTTGCCCATAAATTATAGTGACGGGATGTAGGACTGATCAGCAGGTACAAGAATGATTTTTATTTCAGTCATGTCTCTCTAAAAATCATCCATGTTATTTGTTTCTTTCAGAACCAGCTAAGCATGGTGTAGCACATACATCATAGGAATCCAGTACTGACAAGTGTGGAAGGAGTGATCGAAGAGGAAGCAGGGAGGGAAGAAGAGGTATTAGGGAGATTACCAGCAGGCAGATCACGATTGAGACAGAGGATGAACGTACAGCGCGCAGGCCAGCCAGCTCTTTGAGAACTTTGTTCAGGCATCCACCTGTAAAGGACCCTGCGGGTAACTAGCATCCTCTGCAGGCAGCTGGATTTGGATCCTCTGGACTGCAGCAACTTCTGTCGCTGAGGCCATGATCCAGCATGGAGGTCAAGGCTCCTATGGACCAAACTGAATAAAGGCACAACACAAAAGATCTACAACCAAATAAAAGCCTGCCTTGGCTGGGAGTAAGAACTGTTCTCAGGACTGCTAGATGTTTTATTTAAACCAAAGAGATTACTACAAAGAAAGAGGAAAAAAGCTCTCTCTTGAAATCTTTCTTATTCCATGATTCACTTAAGCTAATGTGGTTGCTAGGTGGATCATTGTCAAACTAAGCTGGCCTTCCTCCAATTTGGACTCTCAGTTCTCCATTCCTTAAAAACCTTTATCCATACAGCTGGGTATGGGTCAGTAGTAAAAATTTGCATGTCAGTTAACAACAATTTTTACTGCTCTGCCGCTGTGAATGAATCCACTAATTTCATATAAATAATTTCTTTCTAGCTCCTACTGACTCACTGCTGTTTCATTCCTTTGTACTTTTGGAATATTTAAATGATCCGCTAACCAGTATATATATATATCCATATCATTGTGAACCAATTTTCATTGAAATAACACTCTTATTAAGTTCTGCTATTGTGATGATGCAAGTGGTATACTGGTTGGCTGATGGAAGGCGCTGGCTGTAGACCTTGGGATTGTGACTTGCTGACTCAATTGGCTGATGATCAATCAGCGTGATCGGTAAACCATATACAGCTGATATCTAAAACTACAAACAGGAGGCGTGGTTAAACTGACTCTGAACCACCCAGAGATTCTGTTGCAAACTTCTGAAACTAACCCCAAAAAGTTGTGGATTTACATCCAGTCACCAGCAAGGTAAAATTTAGAATGTTAAAAAACTGTTAAGTAGTAAATCAAACTCCACAAACACATGAAAAGCTTTGGTTGGAGAGAGCTGCAGATTATTCCCTATGAGCCACAGAAACAGAGTTGTTGCACTTGAAATGCAGTGTCAGGTGGGATAGTCTGTGTAGCATGTTGGAATCAATCAGAAAAGGAAGTGGTCGATAAAACAGATTTTGGTATTCATTGTGGTGATGGTTACACTAAGACTTTTGGCCTAAAACACTCCTATGTCCTTTCTGTGTTTTGTTGAAATATAGGCCCAATTTTTAAGAGAGCTAGAAAAAACAACCCTCAAGGAATGATGGTTTAAATAATAACCTTAGCCAGTGTGGATTTATCTGGAAAATAGATTACCTATAGATTAACTATACACATTCATACCGTGTTCAATAGAGTTAAGTAATCCTAAATTTTTAGGCTGAATTATCTGGATTTAATGCACGAACTTGAATCAACTAAATTAATGCTATTATGGTTAAATAATATAAACTATTACACAGGAGAAACTTTCCTGAATATTCTCCAGCCAAACGAGGAAGCAACAGTAGCAGGAGCTCGAATAAATAGTTAATGTAGTATATCATATTTCCAACTGTTTTTGTGATGTACTGATCTATTGTATTCCGTCACGATATGTCTAACTATTAAAAGCAACGTGGAGTACTTATGGCGCTGGAATGCCTTCATATCTGAAAGGAAAGACGTCCAGGAGAAAAGAGGGGGCCACGAGGGACTTGCAAGAGGGAAAATTACTTTACAAGTGTAGGCTGGGCTGAGGTTGGCCAAAACTGCTGGCTAGACTGCCAGCCAGACATTTTAGATTAACCTCTGTTACTTGTAGCTGGTTGGCTGGCATTTTCTGGTTTCTGTATAGAATCAAAATTAGACTAGATGAGCTGCCCAACTTGAAATTTATTTTGTTTACTGTCTTTTCTTCCATATGGAGATGGCACAAATCATAGCACAATCTTGACCTTTCCCAAATGGCTGGCCATAAATTTTGTTTTGCCAGTTCATTTTCTATACTGTAAAATAGCAAACCACATACTAATCTGGGAATTAGATGTTGTTTTATAATCACAGAGGATTTTGAGACTTTCCAGATGAAGCTTTTCTTTTCCTCTTCCTATTTCCATAGATACAACAGTATATACGGTACTAATACTATAAAGTAGTAATACTATATGTGATTGCTATTTTTATTAACAGGAGTGATGAGAGTATGCAAACATAAATTAACCTTTATGTTTGCAAAGTTAATTTACTAATTAAAATTTAGAAATTTAAAAGAAAAGTAGGATTAATACTTGTCTTCCCTTTCCACAATTTGTTTGAATTTACAAGGGTAAACAGTGGCTCCTCATTTCCTTCCATGCTTTATATTTTGGGACAACAGTGCCAAACACTGCATGTGACATGTTGATGCTTAAAGGAAGAAGCCTGGAACACCCAGGACTCTTCCCACAAAACTGATTACCAGCAAAACTGAACAATCAGGGTAGAAAGGACTGTGTGAAATGGGAGAAACTTCAGAGGACAGCCATCTGCAACACTCCACCAATCAGTGCTTTATGGCAGAGTGGCCAGGTGGAAGCCTCAGTAAGTTGCAAACCACCTGAAGGACTCCTGTGAGAAACAAGATTCTCTGCTGATGCTACCATCAGGCTCTTGGTCACCTCTGTTGCCAGACTGTGTCATGATTAGTCCGGATAGGCTGGTGTCAAGTGTTATCAAAGGGTGCGTGATATGTCAGTTTTCCTTTCTAGTATATTTGCAAACATTTCTAAAATCTTGTTTTAGCTTTGTGATTATGTAGCATTGAGTGTAGATTGATCAGGGAAGCGATTTTCTTTTACTTTAGCATAAGAGCTGCAACTGAACAAGTGTGAAAAAAGTTGAAGGGGTCTGAATACTCTCCAAATGCACTGTAGTTCAGTGTAATTAGTCATAGGTGTCTAGCGGCTCACAGAAAACCCATAACACCTGTTCTGAGATGTTATAACTTCTACCTCTTTAACTTAATCAGTGTCTGATCATAGGTGGGGGTCCTTGTGTGGATTGCAGGCAGCCATCGAACTGGCCCTGCTGGGCTGCAAGGTTATGGTGATTGAGAGAGAGACACCTTCTCCAGGGGTAATGTGCTCCCTCTGGCCCTTCACCATTGAGCCTCAAGGGGCCTCGGGCCAAAAAGTTCTGACAAATTCTGTGCTGGCTCACATGAGCCACATTAGTGAGAGTGTTTATCTGTTTTACAGTAGAGCATTGTTGATGTTAGGACACTGAATTTAGCACTGTTCCAAACTATTATGGTGTTTTATACATTAGAAACTGACTAAAAGCTCAACTTTTCCTCTTTTATGTCCTCGACATCTGTGACTCTGTAAACCATAGTTTTTCCAGCTGCCTAGTTTACCTCAGTTTGTTTTCAGTCTATGTCCCTGGTGAGATGTTCCATTAGGCGCTTCTTCCTCTCAGCTTTATTAATGGTGTCATGTTAATATATCCCCACTCAAAAGATGAGCTCTGCTGACTGTACCGTCTCATAGCCCCTCAACTTGTTATCATCTAAATGCCTTTGTCTTCCTCCAAAACTGCTGGCCAAGCTTTTCCCTAAATACAGCTTCGGATCTATAGTATATAAAATGATCTTATGATCTCTGTGACCTTGCACCACAGATTAATAGGCCACATCATGGTACTGCCAGGATGTTGTCAGTCCAATACAGATACACTGACTGGATACACTGGATTAGTACTGGTGGCAATACAACCTCATTAAGCAAATTGTACACACCCCAACTCAGCAAACCATTAGACTCATATTTACCTTGCATAAAAATGATCCCAAAGAGTTCTATATGCAGTAAGTAGTGAGTTAGCATTGGCTGATAAGTATCATGGAAGAATTAGGACCATAGAAGGGCTGTAACCAACTTAAAATGCATTAAAACTTTTGAAATATCAAGGTTTTTATTGCACAATAAGTTGGTTACAACCATTTCAGAAATTGTAACTTTATGAATCTTTGTAAATGCTAAAGACTATGTGCAGTGTGTGTGCCACCATGATTAAAATTTTCCAATTTCCAATTTGAACATGATTACAGCAGAGAGAGAGAACAGCAGTCCAATGACAGAGACCACATAGAACATATTAAGTAAAGTAAATTTATTGGTATTTGGTGCCAATAAATCCAGTTGCAACTAGTAGCCATTCTAAAAACAGAATGCTAGCATGTCCTGGTGAGTAGATGGAGTGATAACTGCTTGCTATCTCAGGTTCTGTAATACTAGTAAAGTCCAGCACAAGGTCAGCTTAACTTGTTATTTATATATTTGCTTTTTGCCTATATGGGTGGCTCTGGCCTGGCACAATGATTTTGGATATGAAGTATGTGCATGCGTGTGTGTGTATCACTTCAGGTATCCGTCAGCTCCAACTGATGCTGCTGAAAGTGAGTCATGATTCTGGGAGTGGGAGATCCATGTCAGCGTGGAGTTTGTCAAACTTGCTGGGCCACCAGCAAGAGCAAACTGATGACAGTGAGTCTGTATGTGTGGTATTTTATCTGTATGTTAAAGGGTCATGAGTGGCACTTTGGCGTGCGGGGAGCTCTCCTGCATATTTCCAGCTATATGGAAAGAACATGCCACAACATATATTTCAAAGAGATCAAGCGTTCTAGAGGGGAGACATTTGCAGTGGAAAGGGCCTCATAGCAAACTGTGAAAATAACACAAGGTCTATTGATAGAAGTCTGCTGATTTTAAGGGTCCAAAATATACATCAAAACTAGGACTTTCCTTTAACACTCCGAGGAGCCCAGCACAATTGTAACTCTGCTTTGTTACACACTGATATAGCATGTATATGTTATAGTAATGGTTGGCTGGTTTGTTGTATTTCCCCCTCAGGCCCTGGGTGGCGAGCAGTGGTCAGCCTTCCAGCCATCCTGTCTCAGACTTGGCTGATGTGGTGATTGGAGCCGATGGGCGCCTTAAAAACACATTAAGCGGTGAAGCCGGGAAAAAAGAAATCCTGAAGCGGGTGTTCCTGTGAGGTAATCTGTGGCAGTTCATAGTGTAAGTGAGTCCTTAGAAAGGTTTGTTACTGACCCTCATTTTCAAGATATTTAGCTTTGCAGTCAAGGACTATAGTATTTTTACTGGAAATGAAGTGAGTGTTGCAAAGCTGCTTTTCGAAAGTCACCTAAGCATTTCCTGTTGACATGGTTTTAACTGGAGCAATAGTCTTGGGTCAGCATTGTGTGTGTGTGTGTGTGTGTGTGTGTGTATATATGTGTCAATGAACTGTTTAAGAGCTTTAGCTTTCTGTCTGGGTGTAAGTAATGCAATGTGTGTTTGTGCTCACCTGTTGGGGTGTGGTATACTTGTTATGCTTTTATAGATTTGCTGACACACAGTAACAGATCACATCAGTGGTAAATATTTTCCTCTCTAAGCAGTCCAATTCGGAAGGGCTTATGTCTCCATCATCAATCCCTAAGGTTTTCTTTTCCTTTCGGCAGGTTTCAGTCGCAAGGAGTTTGGCGATAAGTTAGCCGCTCCTTCTCACAGCTAACTTCATCAACGGAACACCACTGCAGAGGCCAAAGTGGAAGAAATATTAATTGTCAGCTTTCATCTTTAACAGAAGTTCTTTCTGGAACTCAAGGAGGAGACAGGTGAGGAGACAGCATAGTATGCCTTCTGTTTTTTGTTTATTTGTTTAACCTGTAAATGAAGCCCTCTCATGTTTTCAGGAATTGACTTGGTATGGTTACTACTACAGACAACACCCCACTACTTTGTCATGACAGCAAAGAAACAGTCTGCTGGATAAAGGGTCATGTCAGTGTAGCTTACTCATGTGCATGCACACACATGTATACAACTTTTCTTGTTTTAATCTCATTTGTGCATTTTCATTTGCAGCCTTCTTGGCATTCTGGGCCTACCTTCTTACCATAGTTGTTGTGTGCAATTATCATGTGGTAGAATTAATTTGTCATATGGCTTGGTCTCAAGGGCACTCTTTACTTGACTTTACTAGACTCTAATTGTTCACGGCTTACAGTGTCAGTATCACTCTTCTCTGTAGTTTAGAGACTTGCTCTCACTTCATAATTACCATTATCATTCCCAAAGGTCTAGACAAGCCAGTTTGTGCTCTTTTAGCACTAATTGCAGCTACATATGGCCTCCACTGTGAAACCGTAGATCATTCAGAATCTGCTGTTGGCTCCTTGTTATTAGGCACACTTTACTGTCTGGGTTTGCTTTGGCAAGATAGACTCTTTCCAGGTTAACAGTAGAAATTGATGCTTACTCATTGAGCATGTGATACGCTGACAGAATATTGTCTCTGCTCCCATCAGTAGCTGCCAACGGATTCAGTTAGAGATTAGTGTATGATATTTTATGCGATTGTCACAATTTGGTGAATTTTCAAATTTCATTTCACTGGAAAAATCTAAAAATGATGATGTGATTTTTTTTGTTGGGGTCTGTGCCAATGAACCATAAATCCCTTAAATAAAGTGTGATTTGAACGGGACCATCTCTTAACAACACCACAATGCTTCATTTATATTGGTAGAGTTTTGACACATTTTACCTTTATCCAAAAAATTACACCCTGTTTTGGATATTACATATAGCTATTACAAATATGATAATATTTCAGTTAAATGTTCAACCCTGTCAGAGCTGACCTGCCTGTTTCTTAGTTTTGTCCCAGCTTTGTTATAGCTGTGTTTAGTTTCAGTAGGATTGTTGGATGAATTTAGTACAAATCTGTTCTGTTTTCTGAACCAATGAAGTTGGGTAGTACTGGCAGAGACTATAACATTACTGAAATAGCATTTCCATAGGTCATTATGTAACTCTTAACATATATATACAAGATTTTAAAAGATGAAATCTTGTATATAATACTTTGACTGTAGCTGTATTGTTAACTGTTGTTATTTAATAAATTTTAAATTTGTCAATCGCACTTCAAAAAAAAGTTACAAAAGGGTCATAAAATCCTTCAAATCTAGTGAAAACTGTTAAGCTGGCAATACCATGTGCAGCTTATTAGCACAACAGTCAAACGCTAAACCAACCTTCAAACCCAAAAGCGAAGGAGGTACTATTTTCAATCAAATTTATACTGTTTATAGTATGAAACCGATGCATCTGATCATTGAATAAAACTTTGCATTATAACAGGAAATCATTTGTCCCTTTGTCTCTTTTACTGTATTTTTTTTGTTTTTGTAGTAGTTGTTGTCTCAAATTGTATTTGGCCAGAAACAAACAGACATACGTGCATTGTAGATATGGGTTGCAAAGGAAAACACAGTGTTTTTGAGTGAATAAAAGTGTGTGTGTTTGCCAGACCAGTGAACAGCTATGCATGATGGTGATGCATCTCCATAGAATGATAATGAAATAGGGCTCTAATTAGATGCTTGCGCTCTCTCACCTTGATTCTATAGCTTCCCCACACACACACACACACAGGACTTACAGACATATGAGTCACAGGTGTCTGTCAGTGAGGATCCCTGCCTCTACAGGATTAGACAGTATAAATTAGGTTACAGCATCAGAGCACAGACTGGATCCTGTTGGAAGACTGCTGTTAACCCTCTCCCCTGTGTGCCTGCCAGCACAATTATCTGAAAATACACCCAAACACACACACTACAAAGGAACCTCAAACTTTCTGTTGATGCAGTGTGTACAAGTGAACTATCTTTTTCTTTCTCCCTCTCTCACATACACATGAGTCAAACCCTGCCTCGCTGTACCCACGTCTCTGTCTCATTTACATTGGCCAAAGCTTGAGAGACCTCATCACTCATAATAGCTCACTGATTCAACAAACTGACTAACTTGGTTTTTGTCATTATGTTCCTCTTGCAGTGAAACACATCAGTCTTAGTATAGTTTTCATTGAATTTCATGAGAAATGTGAATCTAGTTTATGAATCAGTCCCAATCATCCTTTGTCCAGCCTAGCATGGTGGTTCTCAGGAAATTTTATACTGATAAAAACACTAGATAATGATGCATCTCATTCCACTCACAAGTCAAAACAACACTGCATAGTTATTTCCTGTGTGACTCAGAGGGAGATGGCATTATTCATGGAGGGTGTGTGTGACATTTTTAGACTGATAACTCACTTCTGTCAAGTTCGCACTGTGGCTGACAAGGAGTCACAAGCTGACACGATTATCAGCCGCAGCAGCAAACTGGACTCAGATTACTCTGATTTTAAGCAAAAGCCTGACCGTTAGACATACACCGATCAGCCACAACATTAAAGCCACTGACCACTGAAGTGAATAACATCAGTCATCTCTTTACAATACAAACCTCTGCTGGGAAACCTTGCAGCCTGATATTCATCTGGATGTTACTTTGATACATGCCACCCAATTTAACATTGCTGTAGACCTAATGTTGTGGCTGATAGGTGTAGTTGCTGGCTGAATGCCAAAACACCTTATGGATTACATTTAACCTGAATTTCTGGAAATAAAGCCAATCTGGGAACTGAAATACCAAAACCAAGTCTATAATTCTCAGTAGATGCTTTCATATGCTGCACAGGAACAGTTATAACAAAGAGTTTTTTTTGTTTATGTGCACTTTGGAAGAAGCTTAGAAGAAGAGGTAGATCATCTACTATTGCCTATTGCAGAGTGACTTGGTAATCCCCTGTGGACTCCTCACTCTAAGCAGCCCCTCTCATAACTGTGTCATGTCAGTGATCCTGTCCTAAACTTTCCTTCTCTTGTCTGCATACAGGACTACATAGAAACAGAGCGACTGCTGAGCCCTGACAATGTCAACCAGGAAGCATTGCTCTCTTATGCCCGTGAAGCAGCTGACTTCGGCACAAACTACCAGTTGCCATCCCTGGACTATGCCATCAACCACTATGGGCAGCCAGATGTGGCCATGTTTGACTTCACCAGCATGTATGCTTCAGAGAATGCTGCTTTGATCAGGGAGAAACATGGACACCAGCTAGTTGTTGCACTAGTTGGAGACAGTCTACTTGAGGTAATGACATACCGGTCGCAGTGGGTGTTGTGTGTGTTGTCAGGGTTGTTTGATCATCTGACCGCCACCATTGCTGAGACTTAGCTTGTGTGTGTTCAGGCTGACCTCATGCTCTCTGCTTACAGCCCTTCTGGCCAATGGGTACAGGTTGTGCTCGGGGTTTTCTGGCAGCCTTTGACACAGCCTGGATGGTGAGGGGCTGGGCACAAGGAAGGAGCCCTCTGGAGATACTGGCTGAGAGGTGTGTGTGTTTATCTTTCACTTTCTGTAACTTAAGATTAACGCAATCGACTTGCCCTGTGCTCTGTCATTTATCTTCTCTGGATTTCCTTCAGATGAAAACAAGCATCAGTCCAGACAGTTACATAAGTTAGTTTGTTGGTACAACAGTTTGGTTCAAAGTAACTACTGCCCAGATTCCTATGAAATCTACTATGTGTGTTCATGTTCCCCAGAAGATGAGTCTTAATATTTTTGGTGACCCTCTGTCCAGTCATTCTTGGTCTGCCATCACATCAAAACTTTCAACTTGTGCGTGTTGGACATTCATCCTCCTTAGAGGATGCACCATCTCTATATTCGTCACTCCAATGAGTTCTCCTCTAGCTCCACAATCATGTCTAGCCTAGAAACTTTTAACTTTCTCCCAGAACCACTTACAGGCTAAAATACAAACTTTCTGCACAGAATATCTCATAATCTAATGGGTGGATTGCTATAAAATTTGCTGCACACATTCAGTTATTGACAACAGAAATAGCCAAAAGAAGATAGATAGAAGATAAAAGATAAAAGAAGATAACTTCAGTTTTATTGTACTGACAGGGCATTAAAAGAAGAAAAAAAATCTCACCTCCACAAGCAGCCATTAGAGCTTTGGGGTCCTGTTTATTATCTTACTTCAAATTAACCACATCAACTTTCAAGGAGACCATAAGGAAACCATGATTCTCCACTGGTATTTCATGTCACATGAATAACCTTGTTATCATCCTTGAGCAGCCCTGTTGCCACATAGTAATGTAGTAGTAGTCATGAGTTCAAATAAACCAGTCTGAACATGTCCAGTGTGCATGCACTTAAAGTGATATGGATTTCATGTTAAAGGTCTTTATTCATAGTTCTGCAAGCAATGTTCTGTGCTTTCCGCTTGACTCAGTATTTGCTGTCTTTACACAGATCAAGTGGTTAGTTCAGTGTAGTGCCATAAACTTTGAAGCTTCAGTATCTAGAATCTTATAATTATCTGCCCTGTTGTTCCTTAGGGAGAGTCTTTATAGACTGCTGCCTCAGACCACCACAGAGAACATCAGCAAAAACTTTGAACAATACGCCATTGACCCTGCCACCCGCTACCCCAACCTCAACTCCAGCTGTGTGCGCCCACACCAGGTCAGTCCAACACTTACAGTATATAATAATAATGTTAACCTTTTTTGTAGTTTGTAGTTTTTGTAATAAATGCTCTGTAAAGAGAAGAACACAAGTCCTCAGCTCTTAGTTACAGTTATGATGGATTAAAATGTTTAGTAGCAAGTTTAGAGGAGTTATTTTGATCTATTTCTGCTACAAATGCTGCATTGTGATTGTCCTCTTGCCTTTTATGTTAGTCATCAGCTCTCCAGTGTTACAAGGAAATTTCTGTCAGCTGCCAACCCTCTTAATCCTGTTTTTCTGCAGTGTCTTAAAGCAACATTATGTAATTATTTAACATTACAATAACTGCTTCAGAATCATTTTGATGGTAACACTGACTTGTAATAGTGAGAATGGTGTCCTTCCCTGTTCTTGCACTGTGTAACTTCAGTGAGTGGGTGTGATCTCCCACGAGAAATGCATGAAAGCTGAAAAGAAGTCATTCAAAAAACCGGCGTCCATGTTTTCTGTACATGAAAACTGCTAAACCACCCAGACTCGGAGTGCAACAGACTTAATCAGCGCAAGCAGCTGCAGAGACTGCTGTTGCTCAGCAAAGTTATATTTTGTTGCCTAAAGTTTCAAATTGTATTTCGGGGTCAGGAGCACTTTTTTTTCTTTCTCTCAGGTTCGTCACCTGTATATTGATGGCCAACAGGACTCATGTAACCTGGAGAGTGGTGGCCCCAAGCGTAGATCAGTCAACCTGTCCAGAAGAGGTGAGATGCTAACTGAATGTTTTTTTTTTTTATCCAAACACTTCCTTATCCTCAAACTTCACTCCAGACATCAGCCCTCAGAAAATGGCTGAATTATTATAAAATCCACTGTTGTATTGTGGCCAGTCAGAGCATCTCAGAATTTTCTAACCCTAAAAGCAATGATTCAGTCATAATTAATGGCTTTATGAATCATTCTGACAGTTCTCTACCTCATCTGCTGTCTGAATTGGTCTCTAATAGTTAGGATATGACATCAGACAGCCAGTCACTGACAAGTTGGACATGCAAATGTCAACCTGCAGATTATAGACTGATTTTATTACCACAGTGTTCACACTTGTGTAACAGATTATAGAAGCATCAAATATCTATAACCAAAGTACTGACAGTGAGGATTGCTGCCAAAATACTCATATGGGACTGTATTCTTCTTTCAAAGCTCCCTGTGATGTTGTAATAGTAACCCGATCATCTAATGAGTCACCATTGAGATTAGATGCATCCACAGCCCCATTTAGCCTACATGAAAGCTTTCTTTGATACCTTTTATTAGTTAAAGTAACTACTATTTATAAAATCTCAACAATGCAGCATGATCACACCCACTTTAAAAAAGGTGTGTTATTTGAACAGCATTTTGATACATCATTGGGACCTCCTGAATATAGTTCACTGGAGTAAAAAGGTTAAAGTTTCCTCTTGAGGGGAAACTTTAGCCTTATCTCAGTCACAGACTGACACACCTCACCACACAGACAATACAGCAGGATATCATTTCACCCACATAAGGATCAAACATGATGCCTCTGACAGACATGTGCTAGCCTGCTCTGCTCTGTGACAGCAGGGTTAGACTGATAAACAGCATGGGCGTGGTACACTTTATTTACACGTAAAACACAACATAAGCATTTATTTGGAGTCCTGTTTCTATCCACCCCTATTCACTCTTTTTTTTTTTTTTTATCTCTGAGAGAATATCAGACGGTTCAGCTGCTAAGTTCTCCAGCTAGTCACTAACTTCGTCCCCTCTTTGATGCTGTGCAGGTACTGTGCATTGGGGTTATCAGAGCTTTCATTCTGAAAACTGCCACCTGCTGTGACTGGAAATGAGGTTGATTAGAGCAGTGAGACTGAACCAGAACATTAAAATAAAACCAGAACAATAAGCCAAAAGATGCTAAAAACAGGCAGTACAACTGAGGAGAAACGCAGAGTTGGTGGTAATTCTCTGCATTTTTTTCACCATGAGTGACCTCTTTTCACATTACACATAGTAATTATAATTATTCATTTAAAAAATGACAGTCCTAGTGCAGTTTGAAAGCTTGAGTGCAGAACTTTTACATATAAATGAAAGTATGTACTTCAATATAAAATAAAGTCGGCGGTTAGAGGAAGGATTACAGTCTAAAAAAGAAAGGAACTGGCGACGTCATAAGCATGAGTAACATTAAGGTTCCACTCTGGACATTTATTTCTTAGGTTTTGAGTCTCTCAATCTAAATGAAGTCCAATTTTTGGGTCATGTGCTAAGTTCTAGTACTTTCATGATACTATTCATACTTTTCATGATTATAATGGTCAGTTTTTGTTTGATTAAAGCTTTGATTCAACTTTATGGTCATTGTGGTTTGTGTAGCAACGTTTTAATATAATGCAAAATATCACCTCAAACTACAGTACAGCCTCCAAAGGGAAGATACAGTTGAGTTAAACTGAAACAAAATTTAATTCCCATTAACGAATTGCCATTTATTGTATCTTATTTTCCCATTCCTTTTGCTCTACAGAAACACTGACATGTAAAACAAATCCAACCGTGCAGTTGCAGCCATGTATTTTAAAGCACATCAGAGTGAGTGCTGCAGATCTTTTAAGTAGGCCAACTTTAAAGATCTGCAGCACTGAATGTCTGCTCTGTCTCTGAACATGCCGCCAAGATTACTCTGCTTTAGGCATGGGAGGTCATTCAAGTCTTTCAAGTCACGAGGCCCAAGTCCAAGTGAACCCACAAGGCACTGGTATTCAAATCAGTGGAGAGTTGCATTATAGCATCAACAGTGTTAGAGACACTTTTCAGCCCTCTCAAAAATAAAGCACTTGGTGATAACAGTAACCCCTCTGGCACGAACATGGTCCATTCTATGATGCTGCATGACCATGTGACCATCTTCACAAGACCTTGAATGTTGTCCTCTCCTGCAGAGTCTGAGGTGCGTCCTGGCCGGCTTCTGACCTGGTGTCAGAAACAGACTCAAGGCTACAGAGGGGTCGACATCACCAACCTCACATCTTCCTGGAGAAATGGCCTTGCCCTCTGTGCTCTCATACACCGCCAGAGGCCTGAGCTCATGTAAGAACACACACAAAAGCACACTCACAATGCATACAGGAAATGTGGGAATGTTGACTGTTATTCAGGCCTAGGTGGTTTTCCATGATCTTGTGAAGAGTCACCTGTCCAGATCAACTCTCTTTGAACTGAGCAGTTTAACTATGTAGGACAGATGGAATTCATCTTTCTATTGAAATAGTGTTGAATAGTTAAACTGATTTTCTTGTTTAACACTCCAGTTTTAAATTGCATGTGATATTGTTGACACTATTCAAGTATTTATGGTGAATTTAACCACTAATTAATCTTCACAGACAGGTTGTCATACAGTCCACACTGACCTGCTTAGTCTGCTTACACACAACTGAGAAAACAAATCAAAGTGTCAGAATGATGGATTGGAATGACAACATTTCTCTGAGGAGGGCTCATCTCATTTTAATCCTTGTCATAGCGAGCTGTGATTCCACATATAGCATGGTGGTTGATGGTTGGTGTTTTTTTCCATAGTCCCAACTTTCACCAGTCAGACAAAGCAGTCTTTAGCTAGTGGTGTGGCTTCAGGGATGCAAATGTTGGCTGGTCAGTCCATCGGTCCAACACTGAAGTAAAGCATGACATCTCTTGACAACTCTTGGATTACTGTGAATATTGCTATGGACAGTTTTGGTGCTCAGAGGATGAATCCTAATAATTTAGTCATCCCCTCAGCTTTAATACTAGCTAAGATGCCAAAAGTTGGCATTTTACCATGCTGTAACCTTTACTCTTGTATTTCTTATTTTTTTATTCTCTATTTAAAACTTTTCTATTTAAATGTTTAAATGTCTTTATGTTGCTTTTACCTCTTGTCTAGATGCCTTTTATATTTTATGTAAGGCGCTTTGAATTGCTTTTTTGTTGGAATGTACTATACAAATGAATTTGCCTTGCCTAAATGTACGCATGCTAACCTGTTAAACAATCCTCTGTAACTGCTGCTATGTTAGTATGCTAAACATCCTAACATTAACAACTGACACGCTAAATGTTAGCATGTTAATGTCAAGTAGTATTAACATTCAGTTCAAAGAATAGTTGAAGCTGATGAAAGTTGAAAATGTAGAGTTTGAGATGTCCTAAAAATGGGTGTACCCTGTGGAGTAATATGGTAACAAATGCTGTTTGCATTGAGTGTTTCTCTGGTGAACACATCATGTCTGTTCCTGAGGGCTAACATTGTGTTAAATGATGTTAAAATGCATTTACGAAGTAGATTTTTTTTAAAACCTCATTTGTTTGTTAGCTGGCAGTCGTCTTCTCTGCCTTTTGCTGGCACATTGCTACAGTCTTGGCATGTTATTGCCACCACCTGTTAATCGTGGAATAGCACAAAATCATTGGCAGGAATATTTATCCCATGCACTCAGCCGACATCATAACCCTGTGGATTTGTATTTATTTATTTTTTCCCACTTTTTAAAAAACACATTTTAATGGTCTAGCAGCTCTGGATAAAAACCATCCAAAATTGCTGAAAACCATTAGGTACATTTGGTATGGCCTTTAGTCTAGTATCATAGTCAGGCCAAACATGATATTATGTTTTTCCCCAGTGGTAAAAATCTGTTTTCTGGTGTGTCTGAGCATTACAGTTCTATGTGTCTGCTTGCATGGCAGCAGACTTTTACTGTAGTCTTGGCATAATGCAAGGAGGTGATTGTCCAGCACACTGTAAATAATCAAACTAGTTCTGAATTACTTCTTAAGCATGCCTGGGACATTCTTTAATAGTATATTTAAGAAAGTGTGTCTTGTCCCAGCATTGAATCTTTGTTAGAAAAAGTACTTTTTTTGCTTAAATAATTAGATAAAATCCCTTCTCCCTCTTTGCTCTGTCCTCCTGTCATCTCACCTCACTATCTTTCTGTCCTGTCAGTGCTGGGGTTGTGGATGATGTTTTACGAAACATTATAAACTCATATACACAATCCTGCATACACTAACCTCCGCCTTCTCTTTCTGACTTTCTTTCCATCTCAGGGATTATGAATCCCTGAATGAGGAGGATGTGGCTGGCAACAACCAGTTGGCATTTGATTTGGCTGAGCGAGAGTTCAGCATCCAACCAGTGACTACAGGAAAGGAGATGGCTGCAGAGGCTGAACCAGACAAACTACTAATGGTCCTTTACCTCTCTAAATTCTACGAGGCCTTTGGGAATTTGCCAGTAAACAATGGTCAGTGTCCTTCCTGTTTCTGTTGTTACCCACCGTGAAGCTCCTCAACATATACCTGATATTGAATATGAAAAGTAATGAATTAAGCTCCATTTAAAGTCTCATGCTAAATGGCAAAGATATGAAGTGGTTTTGCTATTTTGCTTGGGAGAGACTGCTGCTCTCTGGTTGAAGGGAAGGTGAATGCTAATAGTTAAAGCTAATGATCATTAAGCAGTGGATTAAAATATTGTGACATTGTTCCAAAAATACTGTGGATATATCAGCTGTTCTAAGCTAATCATTTCCCACTAATAGAAGGCATGAACAATGTTTTCTTGTTAAAGGGTCAGTGTGGGTAATCTCCTAATGTCACTCATTGTGAATGCTCAGCTCTAGAACAAACAGTCTACTAAATACTCATGGATGTGTTTCAGGCTTTTTGTTCTCCTAATGGGGCTTTCAAATGCAATGCTACAGCAGTACCACTGCTCTCTGAAACCTATTACTTTCAATGGCATACACCCTGCCACAACAGTTTGCTGCCGTTTCAAGCAAAGTGCAAATTTGAACCTAGTTGAACTTTTAATGTCTGTCCTCTGTGACTCCCCTGAATAGTACATTGAAACCAGCAATGAGCGCAGAGCAAATCACATTGTGTCTGAGGGGGCCATTACTTAAAATGCCAGATCAGTCTTCGTTTAGTCCTTGAATCTAAGTGTACGTGACTGGAAACAAAAAACTAGCACACCACCATTTTAAACTGCAGCCTTGAAAATTACCGCAAGTGTCAGTTCCTCTCTGACTTACCCACCCTAGTTTGACAAAGGAAATGATTATTTTACAAAGTCACTCCAGAGTATGAAAAGTGGATCCAGCCATACAGAGCAAACAGATGGGGAAAGTGCCTGGCTTGCTATGTAGCTTCATCCTAACCATCAAAAAATATGTAACACTATGCCTAACCAAAAAAGCTTTTGGAAACAGGATCTTCATTCCTTCGTCTCCAAAGAAAAGGCAAAATTGAACATAACAAAATATTCATTTAAATCACAGCATTCTATTGTGTTTGAAAGTTCTATTAAAGTCTGTATACTTTTCTTTTAAGTATAGATTTAAGTATAGTTTTGGGGAGTATTTTATCCACTGTCTGAGCTAGAGTTGCATGTTACACAACCGCGGTCAGGTTAGTCCCTGCCAGAGACATGACTGGTATGTGTGCTATGTCTGTGGAAGCTCATGTAACTCTGGAGGCCCTCATCTCCGGTCACACCACCACTGTAAGTTTCAGCTTCAGCCACGTTTCACATAGAGTTCTGTAATGTTAATGTCCTGCAGACCTCTGTGTAACCCACACTGCTTTCACCACAGAGAAATCCACACTTCTGAAAGCCTGGGAAAATGATTTACTTCAGTGAACATTTTCACGGTCCATTTGGTGGGAGTTAACTTGCAGACATTTTTTTAGCTTAAAGCTAGGGTTAACAGTTAGCATCTAATACACTTTTTTTCACATTCAGGGAATATCTCCTCATAGTCCACTAGCTGACCTGTCTGTGTGCACGCTGCAAAAAATCTGGTGTTTTTACACAGCCCTGGCTTTAGAACTGGGACATAAACAAAGCAGTTCAGACCAGATAAATGCTATAATGCAAAAATGTGATGCGTGTCCCTGAATTTGGGGGGCAGAGCTTCTGAAGGAGCACTGAAGGGAGGGGTGTGTTTGTTTTCCTGCTGAGTTCAAATATCAACAGTCTCTGCCTTTGAGTGTATGGGTTGGTTATATTTAGCTCTTTTTCTAATTGCAGTTAGAGAGCTTTGTCCCATTTTGTTGCTCTTTCTCACTAGAATTCCATGTGTTGTGTTGTCTGACCAGAGCCAGCATATGTCTATCACTGTGACGTATGCAAAGGTTGCGGAAATGTGAGGAAGAGTACAGCATACAAATTAATCACAGAAAAAGTTCCAACAGGCTTCCAACAAGTTATTAAATGATTCTACAGTTCAGTACAGTATTCTTAATTTAAAAAAGCAGTAGTTTCTACCCCTGTACCGTGCACACATCCTTGACTGTTAATGAAGTAAATTAATTGTTTTAAGCACAATCTTCTGAGAATGAATAAATAACCATAATGACTAAGACTATGTTTATTTTGCAGGTACAAGAGAACCTGATGAAAATAATGAAGACTATTCATCTAAATCCAACCACAAACTGCCAAACCTGCCTCTGCCCAGGAAGAGGATACCCAGGGTACAGTGAAATACTGTCTCATTTTTAATTCTCCCTTTTCCTCCTCTCTTTTTCTGTGACATTCTTTTGCTGCTTTCATTGAGGATTGAAGAGTCAGTCTGTCCCATCCCCTCCCATCAGCTATTTGTTCTACATTCATCACCAGTACAGTCATTTAAACATTGATTAGATAAGCTTAATCTAACATAAAGATCAAGGTGCTCTTTGTAATGAACATGTTATTTAATCATGAACACAAGCTGTCAATCTGTGTGGTGATAAGAGGGATTTTCGATGTCTGCTTGCATGAAAAGTACACTGTATTGCATGATTAGCTCACAGTATCTACTTTTGCACTAATCAAAATCAAACAGTTCTTTGTGTGTTTGAACAAGGAAGTCGACCTGGATAGAAACTTGTTACTGTGAACGAATCTTTATTTTGGTCTCTTCTGTCACAGGATGACAAGACAGTGGAAGATGATTCTATTAACAAGAGACGGCGAAAGGGCAGCCACTACCTCTCAGAGGTAGGTTAACCAGAAGACCAAAAATGTTTTTGTTTTTTTTTAACATTTCAAAGCAGCAAAAAACTGTAATGGTGTTGTAGCCCAGCTATGTTTAGATGTTTAGCCAATGATGATATGTATAATTGGCTGCAATGTTGTTATAAACCTCATGTAAGGATGGTAATCACTAAAAATGATTTTCCAGACCAACAGAAGTAACACTTTGTTCTGTGTCACACAGCATGTGGTTCAAATTGATCCCACTCCCTCCTACTCTCTCCTCTCTCCCTCCTGTAATCCCATCTGTGTCCTTGCATGGCATCAGTTGTCTTGTCACAGTACACTCCCTAGTGGTGAAGATGGAGAGCTGCGGGAAAATAAGGTCCGTTCCATGGCAACTCAGCTGCTAGCCAAATTTGAGGAGAACTCCTCAACATCAAAGACGCGCAGCAAGGTGAGAATATTGTTCAATGTCAGAAGTATAAACCCAGAAAAAAGCCCGGGCTTGAACATTTTTGTTGTTAATGTTGGTTTGCTGTTTGTTTTGGTGTTGATCTTTGTTTTTAACAGGCTCATTAATCTGTGCTTCTTCTTATAAAGATGATACAAATTTGTGGAGAGTAGAAAACTCTTTTCACTGACTGGAGGTCATTCAGTTTGATATAGTATAGATGTCATTTTAGACTCTTGATCAAAAGTGTGAGAACAACAGATGACGCCCTCTGCTGCCTCTCCCAACTCTAACTTTAGACTATTTTCACAATTATTTTTCCATTAATACTGAGCACAAACAGTTCACTGGGGATAAAAATGTTCTATAATCTTGGTGTATCTTGGTATGGTATTTTGCATTTCTATTATTAAGCAACATTTACACCCAAATCTTTACCACTCCATCTATTCTTCAAAATTTGTTGAGTATTCTTTTCTTTTACTTCTGTTCCCTGTTAATCTGCGTACGCTGTTCTTTGCAGATAGTTTGGTTAAAACTGTCATTTTTTTAGTTGAGGTTTAATTTTATGCTCTATATTTTACATTTCTTAAGGCCTTTCCTTACTTTACCTACCCTACCTTTCCTCTCCTTTTCTTTCCTTTCTTATCCTTTCCATACTTTTCTTCTTGTGTCAGTCTGATGAGGACCAATCCAGTCAATCCTCTTCTCCTCCTCTGTCTCCTTCCACCACCCCACTTCCTCTCTCAGATGAGGATAATGATGAGGAAGAAAGGGAGGAGGGAGAAAACCCCCGTTTTGCAAAGCCCAAAGACATCCCCCCTCCTCCTCTGCCACCTGCCCGTCCCAAGTGGCAGGTATGCTTCCCTCTGAGCACTTACTTTAATTCTCTTTGAACACGCTGTTTGTAGCAACAGTCATTAGCACATTCAAATTTAAACACATGCACATATCTGTATTTACATCATGAACCCACATTCTCTTGTTTCCTCTTGCTCCTCATCTCTTCTTCCAGCCTTCCATCTACCTTCGCTTACTGGAGAACTCTAGCTCTTTGGCTCAGCAAACCAGTTTCTTCTGTTCCCCCAAATCCTCTTGCCCTCAGAGCAGCTACAGGCGCTCTCCTTCCCCTTCATGCTCTAAGAGTCCATCAAGTCCTCCCTGCTCACCCAGCCCTAATGTTCCTGAGCATTACTACCCAGAACGCACCTCTCCTGACCCTGCAATCAGTCATTTTTCTGCTTCTACTCTCTCAAGTATAGATCATTCTGCTGAGGGGTCAGAGGAGTCAATGCAGCAGGTGAATTTTATCCAGTCCAGTACAATATTATATATTATCATTTACCTAAAGTTTGGTTACAGCTCATTTTTAATGTTTTCTACTTTACAACTAATGTTTTTCTGCTTTGACCACCTGCTGACCCTGCAGAGTAAAGTGCAGAAAATGTCTACTAGAGAATTTTCTAGGAGGAGTATAAAGGAGAGAGCTGTCCTCCTCTCCTCCATGTTTTCTGGGTCCAACAAGCCCACTCCTGCTCCTCTCTCTCCTCCTGCTGAGTCACAGGTTGTGTATTACACCAGTTACAATGCATGGACCTTTTCATACTTGAGTAATGTTACAGTTGAGACTGCAGTACATTTATGCTTTACTGCTTTACCAAGTGTGCATGTTGGACAAACTGTGGGTAGATAAAACCACAGCATTTTTTAAAACTTTTTTTTACTTTACTTACTTTTCCTCTTAAGATTATCATGCAAAAACGTTCCCTCTTGAGACAAAACAAAACTGGGCTTGTATTTATCAAGTATCTCAGAGTGTTAAATCAGTCCTTACTAGCCAAAAATCTGAGTGATGACCAACTTGGTCCAACTTGTAGGACAAGGAGTAAAAGCATTTCATCAACTTTCTTATCTTGGGAAATGACTCTTCTCTGAGCCAGTATTCAGGAGAGCAGTGTCCCAACCGGTTATGTTGTCAGCAGATGGTGTTTGAGGGTTTACAGTATGTCTGTGCAGTACTGCACAAAGTATGCAAGATGTGACCCTTTTATAGGTATTACAAAACAACGCGAGGACATGTCACACGGTCAAGTTACTTACTATTTGTAATTGTTTGCACATCTACTTACAGTCTACTTCTAGATCACTAATAAATGTCACATGAGATTCAAGCTAATTATCTCTTTTGGGGTTTTTTAAACATAATCTTAGTTACCAGTATTATTTCATAATACACTTAAAATCTGTACAGAAAAAAAGTGATGCCATGTTATGCATTTTGAAGTTCAACACTGTCTGATGTCTCCAACTGACAAAAAACAACAATACATCATCATTATTTTTACTCTGTGGCTGAGAGTATCATAAAACAGCAACATCACATTCTAGTGTAACTGTCAGCACGAATCCAAGGAGTAATTCTGAGACACTTGATAAATACAGATCCTGATTTCAATGCCATTGGCCTTCCACCAGCTCTATGTGAAATAAAGCTCTGGTTTCAATGAGGTCAAGTTATTGTCTCTCCTGTTTTATCATTCTATTCTACTCTGTCTTTAATTTCTTCTTCTGTAGGTGGAAGTATCTCCCCACTCCCCTCCTTCTCCATCCCCACCTTCTCCCTCTGCCTCTGTTCCTAAGAGCTTTGCTGTCTACCCTGTGGTCCACCCTGTGCCCAACCCCACCTCCCAGGCTGGCTTCTCCTCTGTCTCTTCTCCTCTGTACACTTCTGGACACAAGGACAAGATGCAGAGAGACTCCTCTGCTCCATTGTGTTACACTGACTCTGAAAAAACAGAGCAGATATCTTCTCTTAATGTTGATTCATCCACACTCAACAACAACAAAACATCTAGTTCCCTTTCTTTGCCTATCTGTGACGAGAGACAGGAGATCTCCTCTACCCTCTATGACAGGAAGTGTGAAAATGGACACAGCAGCTCGTCTTCAATGCACAGCTATGAGAGGAAATATGAGAGTTCATTGAATGATAATGAAAATGATCAGGAGAAGTTCCACAAAACTGCTCAGGAGACATTTGATGATGGGACATTAGCTGAACATGATCATATGAAGGTAATAGTAGTAGATCTCCATGGAAAGTGGACTTCTTTAAGAGTTTCTCAGATTAGGACCATAGTAAGAAATATTAAGATGATGATGACTACGTTTTTGTTATTGTGCAAATTAATACAGTATAAACAAGATCCAACAAATTCATTTTCAAATCTCCGGGGATAAGTATATAAATTCAGATAAGTGAGACCTACTTTTGTACAGCAAAATTCATAAATTACTTCTTAAGATATAATCTAAATGGGAAACAAATCACAGCATTCATTACCCAGCAACCTCAGGTGTATTTTTTATTGTATTCACATATTTTCAGCCTTAGGAAAGGGGGGTGTTAGATTAAAAAGCAGTGAACTATTGAGAGAAAATATGGATTGTTGGCACTGTTTTCATATGACAGAGATGAACTGTGTATCACTGTACAAGTGATGTTCATTGTGGTGTTCATTTAGTGGAATGGGAGCTGCACTCTTGAGAATGCCAGAAGAATCACCCAAAAGTCACTTGTTTGTTCTGACAGTTGTCCGACTGGAGCTCCTAGTTACATTAAAGAGGTACTAGTTAACACATCAGTCTGAGTGCAGGTCCATATATTTAAAGTGAATCTTGATTTTTCCCCTTTTGCATTTCACTTCTTTGTAACTCTTCTCTTGTTTCCACTTCCTTCTCTTTTTGCCTTCCAACTCTCTGCTTGTGTATCTTTGGCATTAACTTTAGCGCACAGTTGGAAAAGTATCATCAGCCATAGATGCTAAAGCTCAGATACTGGCTATCCTCTATGAGACAGACCACAGGCCCAATGCCACGCTGGTAAGATGCATGTGGATATTTCAGAGATAAATCTAACCCAGACCTCATGGTCTTTTTTGTTGTTTTTGCCTGTGTGTTGTCCTGCAGTTTAAGCCAAGGCTCCTTTGAAAATGGAAGTGTAATACAGTTTACATGTTCATCTAAAAGCATTGTTATTATTAGGTGCCATTACTTAGTGGGATTAGAAATAATGTTGTTGATTTTTCCTGAGATGTTACAAGAAGTAGAAGTTCTTTTTTTCTGTTGCTACCAGTCATGACAACAGATTATCTACCTTTCAGGCTCTGGTTCCGTGGCCTGGGAGGGCTCCTAACGCTAAAGGGGTAAATGGGTTCTGCTTTGTCTTTCTTAGGGCTAAGCAGCAGCTAGTGTGTTTGCACCGGTGTGACATACAGAGAAATGAGATAAAGCCTTAGCAGCCTGGCTGTGTTTGCATATTGGGTGCTTATATATATATATATATATATATATATATATATATATATATAGTTGCAATTATTGCTTAAGTTGAAGTCATCTTTAACCCCTGCTTGGCCTCAAACTGCTTCTCAGTGTGAAAGAGCTTGTTAGCTACAGTGTAGCCACAAAAGACTAGATAATGATGATCAGCTAACACAACACTGCTAATGGTAGCTGTGTGGATTTAATGGATGATTTGAACTCAAGTCTAATTCAAGTCACAATTCCACTTCTTTAACTTCATCTGTGAAGAGTATAAAGTGACAAATGTACTGGAATCTAGTGACATGACTGAGGGGCAGACCCAAGGTAAAAATAGAACTTTTAGCAGCTTTAGTTGTATTAAAAAGGAATGTTTGAGATCTAAAGCTTAGTTTAGAAACTAACTAACTTGATTTTCAACACCACTTTTTCTCACACTGAACCTTGTCACAGAACACTTAAAAAAATAGAATTTCCTGTTGTTTATCACTGATTTTATGGAAGTTATGTCCAACATTTGAACTATGAAGGGTGCAGAGGGGTGCAGCTGCGAGTTTGGGTCTCACTGCTGGACCATGTGACTAATTTGTTTTCTGTACTTGCAGGCATCTCTTGGAAAATACACAACAAGCCTATAACTTGTATGAAAGGCACCACCTAATATCTGTGTATCTGTGTCCTGGTCTTTTTCATATCAGTCTGTGGTACGTAAGGATTTCCCTGCTGGGCTTGGCGGCAGTGACATCTGCCACTTCTGCACCAAGCGTGTGTATGTGATGGAGAGACTAAGTGCTGAGGGCTATTTCTTCCACCGCGAGTGTTTCCGCTGTGATGTCTGTAACTGCACCCTCCGTCTGGGAGGACACACCTTTGACTCACAGGAGGGTATGTTTGGTTCATTCCAACTGTGGATGCTTTACTTCACCTGGGTGTGATTATAATATATATGGGAGACTGTTGAGTTAACTACTAGAAACTTAACTTATTGTCATTTTTACCTTTGTTTTAGCCCTGGTGTTGCACAAAAATATACAGATGATTCTCACATTAGTTTTTAGCAAAGTATTTCATTCTGGTTGTGAATTTATGATTTTTATGTGCTTCCTTTAAAGCAAAGTTCTACTGTAAGATGCATTATGCCCAGCGTCAATCCAGCACTCACTTGGGCAGATTCAGAAGGAGAATGGTAAGGAACACTACAGTTACACACAAGTAGCAAAACTACCTGGAAAGTGCCAAATTTCAAAAGTGTGTTTGAAGTCCGTTGTCCCTGTCAACAATTTTGCATTCACATTGCTTCTGTACTCACTTGCAAACCTGCAATACAGTTTGCTGAGGTAGCCACCTATATTTGTCCCAAGGCAGTTGCTTACTTTTTTGGAAGGAGGTGAAGTAAAGACGATCTTATTTGAAAACACATTTGGTAATTTCTTGAGATGCAAATGAGAGTGACCTGAGCAGATAAATGGAATTGCCAGAGGAGTAGCATCCCCACTGTTTACAACATATGCAAAAAAGCCTGGCCACATGATGGTACTATCAGTAGCTTGATTGAATATGACAAGGCACATGTGTGTCAAGTATGATTTCTTTAATGCACACAGAATTCTAGTAATTGAAATGTATATTCTGAGTAAATTCAAAATACACACAGTGTAGTAAGGTGGAAACGGGTGTGGCCCATACTTTATAGGTTTGTCCTGATCCACTGAACCCAGAGAAAATAATTCTTATGCTTATGTTTTAAAAGATTCCAGTCAAATGCAAAGTGCTCATGAGTGGCTACATGGCAGCACTGTTGGTAACTGTCAAGAGTCATATTCATATACATTTTTACTGTAGCAACAGCCATAGGTAAAATGCAATGAAATTTTACAGAATAGTTTAATGACCCAAATTAGCTTTTGTTAATGCCGAGGGGCTCATGCCCTTTTTCCAACCTACACTCTGTGTTTTTGAATGATGTTCTCAGTACGGACAAGGGAAATACAACGGTTTGTGTGTAATTAGTTAAAATAGATTGTGTTTGTTCATAACTGTAACTTAGATGAAGATCTGACCATATTTTAAGACAAATTCATACATACATGGAGATAAAAGGGTTCAGTCACTTTTTCTTTCCACTATTCTTATTTTTTGTGTTTTGGCTCAATTCAGCTTTTAGTTAAGGACTTAATTGTTCTCTTGTTGTCTAATAGAAGCTCATGTTGCATTTCATAATTTTCCTCCTGTGTATCTTGATGCATTTAGGAAGACCAAAGCCGTGCCACACCCTTGTCACTGGACAGTGGGAGCTACTCAGCGACAGGCAGCATCCAGATTCATCCCCCAGGTACCCTGGTTTCCTTGCTTAGGCAAGGCCTAGGCTGGCCAAGGCGTGCTAGCCGGGCTGTGTGTGTATTACCTCAATGGCTGTTGGAAAGTGTGTGTGAGTCTTTCACAGCTGTGGGGTCCCACATCAGGAGCTATTCACATGACTATGTGTTCCTGTATGAGCTGCTGAGCCTGGGCTGTCCTCTGCTCTGCATGATGCACGAGGTGCTGGGACAGATCTACCAGGAGCCCCACCTGGCTCAGCTGGTCCAACAGCAACTCATTGGCTCCCACCTCATCTAGGTGGGGGACAAACAAAGGGCCTATTTGAGCCAGTTTACCCAATAGGAACCCAGACAGATTTACCTTTGTTTTTTTGTACTGCCCTAAATGGGAGTTGATTAAAAGTCATATTTTTACATCAGATAATACCTGTAATGCTACATTCCAAGTGTCCATGCTCATTTTACCTTTGTGTTTTTGAAGTCATCAGTATTTTATAAGGCTGCAGAAATTGTTGGTATAAAAGTGCATCACTTGATTGTGATTGTGATCAGTCCCTGGAATGTATTTTGCCTTAAGTTACAGTGGACAGCAAAACAAAAAGCCATAAGCATACTGTCATACAGGCACTCTGACTAAATTGTTCATTTAAGTAGTAAATGGTATGTGCTGAGGTGACTTCAGAGGTGATGCATGAATACAATGCTGCAGCACTTGTGCATATGGGATACTGTTGCTAATATGCCCAGATTCCCTTGTTTGTTGACTATCAGGGTCTCCTGGTGAAGCTGACTCACATGGGCTTGTTCCAGGCTGCTGAGACTGTAGGCGTCTCCTAAAGATATTGATAATTGCCTTTACATCACATAGTTGTCATCAGATGATATGTATCAGACGGTTCAGTGGTAAGATCTTGATGGTCAGTTGGTGAAGTTCCTTTTTCACCACATTGTCCAAAATGTCAAATGCTTTCCACTCTGCAGCCAAGTAAGGCTTATTAGTACCTAACATAATCTGTTTTGAAATTGTACCAAAGACATTTAATTGCTGTCACCTGGAACACGCCCTCTGACTCTAACCTTGGAGCCTTGTGGACTGTGTTGGTTTCATTTCACTCAACTAAGATCATGTCAGAGCAATCAACATGGTGTTTTGACATTAAACTGACTCTGCATATTGCCTGAAGCATCTTAATTCAATATCACAGAGATGTGCAATGGAAATGCCAAAACAGTATTTTTTTTTTTCCCCTGTAATACAATCTCAGGAGATACTTTGGTCATTGAAATGACCTTTTTCTGTGGTAGATGTTACAATTTGTCATGTATTTTAACTTAATTATATTTACTCATAATTTATGGTTTTTAGTTCACAATTTTGAGTATTTAAATCTGAATGAAAATCAAATAGTAAAAAACTGAATTACAAAAATAAGCATTTAGCCATACCACTGATAGTTGTATTGATAGTTTTTTCTCCTTTTTGTCTTCACTCTGTGTTACTTTAAGTCATATTTTTGCAACAGAAAACTCAAGAACTTTTGGTTGCATTGGGTTGTAAAATCAATTTGAAATTCAGTTTAGAACAATCTGCACCTTTTTAGTGAAATGTGAGGGAGTTTTTTTTTGTTTGTTTTTTTGATGATGAAAATCTATACAAACCAAAATTAGTGAGCCTTATCTATAATCATTCCAGGCTGTTCTTCCTCTTACTCACTGATGGACATATTTGCTTAAAAATCATAATCCGCAAAAGACTGAATATTCTTGACTCAGTGAAAATATTTCACTTTGTTCTTTTGTTTTTGTTTTTTCTTTTGTTTTGTCATTTTTGTTCTAGTCTATGTTGTAAAACATTCACAAGGTGAATTCATCTCTGGTTGTTTGGTTTAATTGTGTGGAATTGGGGGTCAATTCTTAAAATGCACTGTTAAAGCACTGGCCTGTTATTTGGGCAGTTCCCATATTTTATTGCCATGTCTTATTGTAATAACTTTAATGCCTACAATACTTTTTGTGATTCTCACTGTGTGTTTTCTTTCGGTTTTCCATCTCACATTTTCTTTTTTCTCTACAACTCACATTCATTTCCTTCTTTCCCAAAATTCATTTTCCTCTATTTTGTTCACTTCATTTTGTTCAGTCTGTTTCAAGTTTCCAATGCTACACCCTCTGATTGGCTGATTCCTGCCAGCGGGGAAGGTGATTGGCTGGCTTCAGTCATAAGATCTTGACATGTTGCTTTTGCATTGGCTGCCATTTTAGCTTTGCACCTTTCTACCTAACCCAGATTAATCAATCATGAAATAGGATCAGTAAAGTTTTTATGTGGAACATTTTGATACATTAAGTAGAATTCCAAATTAAACATTCTAAACACATAGCATCATATTAACCATAGTCGTTCACTTCTATCTAATGCCACTCATACGTTTAGTCCTCGAGTTTATCAAAAATAAAAGGATTTGGTGAGCACTGTTCAACAATTTTGTTATTGTAAACAAATTCCATGAAAAGACGAAAACAAATAATGCACACAATTTCTTTTTAGTCACAAGAGCAGTGTGTTTAAAACTGTCAGTCAGTCAGTCTACCACTTTCCAAAATGTAATATCTCAACAACTATTTTTACATTTTTACATTCATTGTACCCAGAGAATTACACCCACGTCTTTCTCAAGCCAGAGTGTTTACTTATCCAGTGAAATGTTGTAATATCTACTGGCACATGTATTGATGAATCAGTAACCTGGTGATCTGAACCTGGCTGATCACTTAACTTTTCATTTAGCAGCATCATTAGCTCAGCTTTTAGTTTGTGCAATACTTTGGTTTATGACCAAATATCTGGAAAAGTAGTGATGGTCCCATCAGCCTCAGCTGTACAGTACTTCATGTTTAGAAGTAATTAGCAAGTGTTAGCCTGCCATAGCACTAAACCAAGATGATGAACCAGGCAGACATTATATCTTCTAAACATCAGCTGTTAATGTTGTTATAGTGAGCATGTGACAGCAGTACAGCCCTGCAGAGCCAGAGTCTTAAGTCTTATTATTATTTTGTTTTGTTTTTTAATTTTGGCCTAGTGTCCTTCCTGGGTCTTGGCTGTAATTCATAGTTTGTGTAGAACATAGTCTTGTTTGACAACACTAAAAATCTGTGGCGCAAAGGAACAAGATGTATCAGGTTTTGGTTACTTAGATAATACAGGAGTCGGATCAATTCACTGTTAGTTGTTGGTCTTTTCATTGTATTTGTTGACAGTAAGAAAGGTATATATTTCAGCCAAGCAAGTGCCTCAAGTCCTTTAGTTTGGATGTTTTAGCATTCCATCAAATATCAGCCGCCCTTAGCGCCATGAAACAGATGTATAATGTGGCCGAGCACAGTGAAAGATTTATAGTAGAGGTTGTTGGATTCTTGTGGAAATGGTTCGTTGCCAATTTGTTCGTTAGTTAGTCATTTAGTTGTTTGTTGGTTTGCTGCACACCATCGAGCTAACCCCTCTAACACTCATGTTGTGCTGTGTTCTTCCCTAACCTCCCTAACATTAGACATCCATCTAAATGCCCCTGAATTTAATTTTTCTGTCTGATGTATTGTCATCAGCAGCCTCCTGTCCTCTCAGGCCCATTTGACAGTAACATATGTGTCCACATGTCTGTGGTCTGTCTGTGGTACTCTGTTTCAGAAGGAGGCCCCCCCTCCTCAGAACCCCTCTCCAGATCTCTCTCATGCACCTCCTAGACTTTACCCAGGAGATCAGCAGCCTAATAGCAGCTTTTTGCACACTGCCAGATACATTTTGTTGGCTGTATTCTGTATTTTTTGTAGTTGTGTTCATATTAAGTCTCGACGCACCCTGCCAGCCTTGTTATTTGTTTTCCATGACAATTACTGTAAATTGCTTAATTTATTATATTTATAAGCTGTAAATATATCAAACAAAATAAATCAATTTGATTACATAAATAATTTGCTTCGTTGTTTGTTGCCCATTAGCAGAATTGCTATATTTGAATAACTCAAAGAAACCAAAGCTTAAACATGATTGAACAGGTGGCCTTCAAGTTCATTTCACAGTTTCATTTCATTTAATTTCACAGTATTTCCATATCTTTAACAGCAAAATTAACAACTTCATCAAAAAGCCTCTGCCAAAGCAAATCCTTTTTCCACCTCTTTGCTAAGTTGACCTAACATCACCCACACAAATCATTTTTACAATCACAGCTTTTGTTAACTCAACAAATAATGGGCTTTGTAATGTCTGATGAGGAGCTACACGGGCTTTAGATTTGCAGCAGATTTGGAGGGTTGCACACCGCAGTGGAGTTATACGGCTTACTCTTAATCAAATGGCTTTAAATGCTGCAAACAAATAGAATCATAATTTAATGTAGCTGGAAAAAAGGAAGAAAATTAACAAGCTTTATGCAAAAGCTTATCTATAATCAAGCATTGTTCCGCTAAATCAAAACTGATGCAACTGAACTAATGTAAATGGTTTACCAGTCAACCTGAACAGAATTGAAGTGAATGTCAGTGCCTTCTGTCAGCTTCCTCGTGGGCTCTGCTCGTGGGTCTTCTCTGTCCTTTCCTCTGGGTTTAGTATATACTGTATGTATCATTTTTATGGGTGTACAGTTTTAAACATATACATTGAGTCAAGCCAAAATGAGAGCATCAATGGGTAGAAGTGAGACACATTGATAAATGGCCTGGTTATCTAATGACACTGCATACAAAAGCTATATCAAGACATTGTCATTTATTTGGTTTTACCAAGTGGAATCACCTTGGAAAAAGATTCTTTACAATGTTGACTTCATTACTCTGTGAGTACTCTGTTATGAACACTTTGTGTATTGTATCAGTACCTGTGCTGCTAATAGTAACTGATACTTTATTGTGGAGTTTTAAAAATGGAAATTGTACACAGCTGTAATTTGATAATATACTACCTGATATAACTGCTAACCTGGTATACATGAAGTACACATCCAGTTAGAATAGTATGCATGAAACAAGCTACATGTTAGTAATTTGTACTGCAAATTAGACTGGCATTGATTTTATGCTAGCTACATACTGTTTTTATTTACAGGTGGAGCATCCAGCTTGCATTCAGAGCAGCTTGATAAAGGTCAAAAAAGAGTTCCTGAAGACACAGAGATTGCTGTGGACGCTTTGGATGCTTTATGCACTGTAAAATCCACAGCACAAGACACCATGGGGTCCAATGGGCAAAGCCACAACAGTACAAAAGGTCAGTGTGACTTCTACAGTACAGTGTGTGGTCTGTGTTTCAAGCCCCCAAAATATATGGTACAGAATCAGGTCTTTTTGAGGAGTCCAGTTGCAGATGGCAAGAAACTGTTCTTGTGGCATGAGGTCTTGGCTTTGATGGACCGCAACCTCCTGCCAGAAGGGAGTGTCCTGAAGAGTTGAGGATGAGAGGGACAGGATCCTGGCATAGGTTCCTGGGGAGTCCAGGTGCTGTAGGATGAAGAGGAGGGCCATGTTGACTGCATCGCCTACAGACCTGTTGTCTCTGTAGGCGAACTGGAGTGGGTCGGTGATGGGTTTGAGGTGGGACAGCACAAGGCGCTCAAATGACTTCATTAGCACAGAGGTCAGGGCGACGGGTCTGTAGTCATTAAGTCCTGTGATCCTTGATTTTTTGGGGACAGGGATGATGGTGGAGACCTTGAAGCAGGCTGGTACATGGCACGTCTCCAGTGAGGTGTTAAAGATGTCTGTGAACACTGGAGACAGCTGATCGGCACAGTGCTTCAGGGTGGATGGAGAGACAGAGTCTGGCCCGGCTGCCTTGCGGGGGTTCTGTCTCTTAAAGAGTCTGTTGACGTCTCTCTCCAGGATGGATAGTGGTGGGGGAGGAGGGGGCCTCTAAGGTGTGCAGCTTTGGAGAGGCCCTGACCCCTGCTGTGCTGGGGGAGAGGCTGATGTGGTGGGGCTGGTGGATGGTGTCACGGGGGATGGCGTCAGGACTGTCGTACTGTCTTTCAAAGCGGCAGTAGAATTCATTCAGGCTGTTGGCCAGGCGTGAGTCACCTGCTGAGAACTGGTGTTGTAGTTTCTCAGAGTACAGGCATTTGGTTTCTTTCACCGCCTTGTTGAACCTGTACTTTGACTCCCTCAACCTGTCTCTGTCCCCACTCCTGAACGCCTCCTCCTTCTCCAGCCTCAGCTGTCTGAGTTTGGCTGTGAACCAGGCTTTGTCGTTGTTGTAACTCACCCTGGTGCATGTTGGTATACAGCAGTCCTCACAGAAGCTGATGAATGAGGTCACAGCCTCTGTATACTCATCCAGACTGTTGGTGGCAGTCCTGAATACATCCCAATCTGTGCAGTCCAAGCACACCTGGAGATCCTCCACAGCCCCACTAGTCCACTTCTTTGATGTCCTCACAACAGGTTTAGAGAGCTTTAATTTCTGCCTGTATGCAGGAATCAGGTGGACCACGACGTGGTCAGAGTGGCCCAGTGCAGCCCGAGGGATGGCGTGATAAGCATTGCTTACCGTGGTGTAACAGTGATCCAGAATGTTTTCCTTTCTGGTCGGGCATTTAATGAACTGTCTGTATTTGGGGAGTTTGTGGGTGAGGTTGCCTTTGTTAAAGTCACCAAGGACAATAACTAAGGAGTCCAGGTTTGTTCGCTCCACACACAGAATGTGTGTATGATTAGCTGACCTTGAGAAAGTTACTCTGTTATTAACAAAATAGCTATTAACAAAGATACTGTGCTGCACTCATGGGTTTTCAGCTCCCGTTATTACTTAAAAACATGATAATCCCTGAGGGAGAATCTTAAACTGGTTGAACTCTAACTAGTGACCCTACTTCATAAGAGTGTGTGTTTGTGTTGGAGTCCCTCCCTGAGGAAATGTCTGGGAAATCAGGGTGTGGCTGACATACTGTTGTTTGGCTCCCACTCTCAGCTGAATGTTTATTTTACCTCAGCAGCAGAGTTTTCCTGGACTAAACAGCCTGTCCACACACATTTCTGCACATGCAGTAACAATGCTAACTTATCAGTCTTAGCTTTTACTGGTGCACTTATCTGGTTATTGAGCTTGTAAAACAGAAAACTGAAAAAAAAGATATATTTGCTAGAGTTTTTGGTCTTTTCCTCAACTAGTGAGACTATAGACATTGACATCTCCCATGTGTCCATCCAGACACTGTATTCTCTGGTACTGTGTGCTAACAGTTTATGACACACTATGCTGAGGCCACCAGCATTAGTAACAGAAACAGACCTTTTAGTTACTTGTCTAGTTGCACACTAACACAGACAATGTCTGGTAGAGTAATGGTGACTAATCCTGTAAGGTATAAATTACTCAGTGCTGAGCAGTGTAGTCAACTGTATTATTTAGTTTTCACTTAATCATGGGAGCAGTCATCTACCCTTTTAGCGAACCTGACAATGTGGCTGTACTGGTGTCATGTCAGACGGTCTGTCCGCCACTTTGGTCAAGATTTGAAATATCTCAACAACTAACGGATGGATTGCCCTGAACAATTATGTACATGAATTGTAATCACTTCGGTGAACACCTGACTTTTCATTTTGTGCCACCATCAGGTCATATTTCTCAGTTTCTCAGTGGTTTTGTCTAAAAATACCTGCTAAACTAATGTCATTCCCATCAGCCACAGTTGTACTTTGTGTTTAGTGCTAATTAGAGTGGTAGTGTTTCAAACAAGCTAAGCTAAGGCCCTGTTTACATGACACAACAGTTTTTGCATAGATCAGTAAACCTTTGTTGGAGTCTGGCCTTTAGTTCACACGACGATGTGACAATACCGGGGACCTGAAAACACACTTTTGAAACCGAGTGTAATTTTTTGAATCTTGTGCATTCACAAAGTTGTCATGTGGACGCAGAACTTTTTTAAAGTGCAAAAGAAAACCTTTTGACATTTTCTTTCTTTATTTATTGAGATTATGCTCTAACCACTTGACATCCTGTATGCTAAGGAGCCAGTGCCAAAACACTCTGTGGAGTATTTGGTCCCTGTGCTTTTATCATGTAACAGGTTATTTGACCAATATGTCCCAAAAATTAAAGTCTTCCTGTGTCTTATTTTGTTTTGGTGTCTGTCTTCTATCTCTGTAGATCATTGTAACACTAAACAGAATAATCGATGGAAAAGGAAGATCCGTGCAAGTGAGTCCCTGATATTTTTATTTGGTCTGTGTGTGCATTGCTTCTCTACTTAGAACTTCCTGGTGTTTAACTACATCTTAACTCAGGTTTGATTGAGAGCTGAAGCTTCTATTAACAATAGATAGATACATTCCTGAATTTTGGAGGTTTGTAATAGTAATCCGATTGTGCGCTTGGACATTTAGTATGTAAACTGTGTTGTAATGCTACATATATAACCCTAGAGGTCAGTATTGATCTCTTTTAAACACATGGAAAGAGTGATGAATTTTATTGAGGTTCTGGATGTTCTCTTGTTTATTAACATAGTTCTGTTAGTCTTTATTAGTCAATGTTTAAATGTTGCCTTGCCACAAGAAAAAATCTTTTTATGGGAAATAAAGATGTGAACTGGACTCATCTGACATTATTTTTAATGCCTCCTCCGTTTTTCTCATTGCATACTTCACCTAATAAACTGCATGATGTATTTTATGCTCTTGTGGTATTTAGTTAAATATGAATGGCACAACATTGATGCAGCATTCTGGAGTATTTTGATGTAACATTATTGCTGTTATATATGTTTGCAGCCTTCCCTTTGATCTTCATCAAGCACTTCCAGAGAGGCCGGCCACTGGACAAAGAGGGACCAGAGACCGTACTAGAAGCCGACTCTGACTTTGAGGAGATCACTGCAGCTGAAAAACAAACTGTATATCAAGTGATATTTATGCTTAATTTGTTTGACACGTGCAGCATGTGGTGTACATATACTGATTCTGCTCTCACTCTCTCAGAGCTGTGATGGCAGTTCCAAGACATCAGCAAATACCCAGAACCTTTTGGAGGGAAGTGAGAGGAGTGAAGAACACTCAGCTGCAAAAAAGACAGCCTGCAGCTTGTCTCCACCAAAGACACGCTTAATGATATCTCTTTCTCAGAGAGAGAAGCTTTTGAACTGGAACATGGAGGTCACAGAAGAAACTCCCATTAACACAGACACCAAGACTACACAGCAACATAAAGACCAGGTGGAGTCTTTGTGTATTTATTAAGACAAATTCTGTTGTTTTTCTAGATAAGAATAAGCCAGCATAAGATTTTTCTCTTCTTTATCTACCACTACTACAGTATATTGCAGTGGTCCAATGACAGTGATGTGACAAAGATAAGAGGAATTAATTCCACTTTATGTTGACTGCATTTCTTCCCCCCTCTGATGTTTTATCAGGTACAAGCAGAGACAGAAGCAGATAAGCCCCATACAGACTCGGGCCAGGATGGAGAACCATCTCAGAGCCAAAGCCCTGCCTCCTCACACTCAGCCTTCCAGCTTATAGCCAATGCCTTCAGGAGGACATTTAGTGTGACCAATCCTTCCAGCGGCTCCAAGACTGCAGTTACAATGTATATATAATATACTTTACATTAAATCTGCTGTTTTCTATAAAAATTCTACCCAGCTTATCAGTCCAAACTACCTATTTTTCTATTAATTGCTGGATTTAATTGAAATTGAATATATATTATGATTTGTCTTTCACTTTATCAGGAGACCTAAAAGTGGCGGCCCCCACAAACAGAGGCCCATGTCAGAGGGAGCGTTCAGCTTTAGCTCCCTCTTCAGCACTGTGGGTCCGGAGCCATCCAGAGAGAAGAAGGCTGGCGAGCATGATGTACGGTGGGCATCTGTAGGGGCTGATCCATGGGGGGCTGGGCAGGACCTGCCCTCTCTGCTGCAGCAGGTGTCTCTGCAGGGCCGGAGAGACTCTGGAGGGGTGTTCTCTGATGATATGGGCTCACTGCCTCGCAAGAGAGTTGACTTTTTCTCTTCCCTGAGGCTGAGGAAGAGAGAGCTGTCAGTGAGTGAGGGGAAGGACCAGGAGGTTCAAAAGGAAATCAGGACTATCCTCACCAACCTCAGAAACAAAGGTTAGTGCAGTGATTGCTAACCTTTTTGGCTTGTGATCCTTTAAAAACAAAGTGAAAAAAATATTTCCCAAGTTGTACTCCTGCATAGCAGTTTGAATTATTTGTTAATCCTCTGGTAGCATAAATGTATCCAATAAAATCTGTGATTTTGGGCGGCTAGCTAACCCCACCCATCATATAAAACCACACTTTACTATTAGCTAATGAGTAGCTAGCAAAGCAATATCATAGTAAGAGGTGTGTGTGATTGGAGTCCTTACTTGGAAATACATTGCATTACTGCTTAGCTTTAAAATTGAGCACTGTCTATTTACAACCCCTTGTTACAGGCTCCATAAGTCTGTGAGTTGTGAGTTCAACCAAAGACTGAGGTTTCGTTCTTAAATTGCTGTATTTAAATTGTCTCTAAGGCCTCTAAAGGTAAAACTTATCTAGCAGTAACTCTGAAAAATGATGTGGGAAAATGTTTTTCATCACTTTGTGACCCCTAAGGTTTATTTTACATTCTCTGAGTGTCTCAACCCACACCCAGGTTGGGAACCATTGGTTTTGTGGGTTCAAGTGAGAAGTGATGGAGATGGAGATCAGACATGGAAAAAGCAGTTTTTTTGTTAATCATCCATCACTAATGTGATATGTACAAAAGCATGAAGTAAAATGGCTTCTGTTATGCTTTTCAATGGAACTGTGATAAACCACCCCTTGTCATGGATAGATTCAGACCAGGAAATATAATCAGTTTTACAAGTTAGACATGACAGCAGTTGTTTTGTTCTTTCATGCTAACATCAAATGTTTAAAGGTTTCTGGGATTTTCTCACTTTATTTCCTTCTTGTATTTCCTTTTTTATTTCTAGCCTCCAGTCAACAGAATCTAGAAGAGCCTTCCTCTAGTGATGATGAAAAAGAAAACCTGTCATTCAGCCAGAAGGTTTGTACAGACAGTTTTTATGTACTGAAGGGCAGCATAATGCAGGTTAATGTATATGTACTATATTTGCATGTGTTTACATTTTCTGAAATGTTCCATACTTTCTATCCCAGCTGTGTACAGAGAGACAGAGGAGGAAGCAGGAGAAGACAGTGGCACAGCAGACTAAAAGAGAACAACTGAAGAGACTTCACAGAGCTCAGGTACTTTAATTTTTTTTTAAAAATAGTTCCTGAAGGAGAGCTATCCTTGACAAAGAATTTGAAAACATCCAAATGTATGTCAGAATGAAGACTTTTTTCTACCTCTGATCCTGACACATTTTACATTTTTCAAATTTACCTGATGCTCCTAAAGGAGAAAGTTTTACTGCTCCCACAGACTGAGTTCCCTCTATACTCAGACTAACTAATGTCTGCTTATTATGGCTGTGTCATTTTCTTCAGATTTAACAGAGTGGTGTCATTATTCTACTCTGTAGGTGGTGATTTATTTTTTTTATTATTATTGTTTTCAATTTTTTTGTATATCTGTCTGTGACAACACCTATACAATAAATTACAATTTTGGGTTGCAAAAGGGAAAATCATCTTTAGATTTGATCTTATACCCACATTAAAGGAATAATTCAATATTATGAAAATATCAACTTTTTTGAAATAGGAAATGGCAGTACAGAAAATAAAACTAGGTTTGATCACCCACCCCCAGTACAGTCTGCCTACAGGCCTGCACTGTGGAGATCCCTCCCGATTTAATTTAGAAAGTGTCACCACTACACAGTCTGTCCACCAGAGTGCTGATAATTTGATTTTTCAACCGTGAAACGTCCTGTTTAGTATGTATCTTATTTTCAATTCTTTCTGGGATCTGTAGCAAGACATGTTATGTGTTTGTTTATATAAAAAACAACAACAACAACAAAATACTACGACTAGATTTTAAATTTTGTACAGATTATACAAACAATAAAAAACATCATAATAATAATAGAAGACATATTTCCAAGTATGTAAATCTACTTAATCAAATTCAATCAAATCTAGTCTCCTCTGATCATGTTAAATTACATGTTTTGCATTGCCCAGGTGATCCAAAGACAACTGGAGGAAGTCGGAGAAAAACAGAGAGACCTTGAGGAGAGAGGAGTGGCTATAGAAAAGATCATAAGAGGAGAAACAGGTACTAAACTGTAAATGCACACACAGACCAGTGCCTTACCAAGATCTCCAAGAAGCTATTTTCATGTCAGATCTCTGCACCATAACAGCTTGGTTCAATCTACAATACAGCTCAATGGAATTCCACTGTGAAAGCCTCATTCTTCTTCTTCTTCTATTAATTGCTGCACCCATATTTCTCAGACCATTTAGAAAAAAACATTGTAATCCTGATGTGGTTAAAAGCCTCTACATACAGTTAATGGCTGTACTCACGACAGTGAGACTTTACTGTTGCTTCATCTTTTTACAGTAGAGGGCTTTGTTTGTGTTCTGGTGAAGAGTTAGGTCTTGTTAGGTTGAAACAAAGCAGATCCACTGTATGTGTGTGTCTCAGGTTTGATTCCAGTATTTTTATTTTCTTATATTAGCTTTACGTAATTGAGAGATATTTTTTTTCTTCTCCATCCTGCCTCCTTCTCTCTCTCTGAACCCGGCTACATTCATCCATCTCTACCTCCCTCGCTCCTACAAACCTCCCTTTGTTCGTCTCTCCTACCATCCCTCCTTTGTTCCCTCCTTCCTCAATCACTCCTCCCCTCCCAGAATCATCTCAGACAGATGACAGTGATGAGGCTCAGCTCTATCAGTCCTGGTTTAAACTTGTTCTGGAGAAGAACAGATTGGCGCGTTATGAGTCTGAACTCATGATCTTGTAAGTAGCTGCATCTGAACACACAGACTTGTACAGGAAAACCTATGTTGCAGTTTGTCTTGCTCCCCAGCAGAGGTCACCCAATTTTCTCCTCTCTCTTAGTGCCCAGGAGCTTGAACTGGAGGACACACAGAGTCGATTGCAACAAGATCTACGATGCAGAATGGCAATAGAGGGTAAGGGATGAACACACACAAAAACACATAACTTGACTGTCAGTCATAATAGTATATAAACATCCTCCTGCCTTACTCCAGATACAAAGAAGAGTGCCTCTGAGCTCCAGGAGGAGCAGGAGATCCTGTCAGAGATTATGAGGACAGTGGAGAAACGAGACATATTGGTCTCAATACTGGAGGAGCAGAGGCTAAAGGAGAGGGCTGAGGACAGGGACCTGGAAAGCCTTGTGCTGTCCAAGGGCTATGAGTTCCACTGGGCCCAGGCAGATGACAGCTGGGGACAGGAGAAGCTGGGGTCTGAGGGTTGACTCTTGAGCACCTCTGTAATGACGAGCAGGATGGGAAGTAAAGGGTACAAAAGTATTGTAAGACTCTACACAACACTATTTTTAAGAAACAGGGTAAGATGCTACCTTTTGTTTGTGTCTGGCTTATTCTCTTAAAAATCGAAAAAGAATGTTGTGACGATGGAAATGTATTTATTCAGCCTAAAGACAACAGCTTCATCTTCTCACTTCTCCTTCACTGTGTACTGGTATACTGAGCTCAGAGACTAAAGAAGAATGGAGATGGAGCCTGAGCTAATGACTTCCTTTACAGCCATGAGGGCTAATACCATCACTGCCATTAAGGTTATTTGATTTCTGTGTGCTGAATTGTAATCTGTCATGGCCCCAGCTGACATTGACCTGAAAATGAATGTACAATATTATTAATAATATAATAATGTGACAGACTGCCTTGTAAAACATAAAATGTATGCACACCTCATAAACCAAACTGACTGCCTAATCAACAACTGCTTTATGTGGTTGTTTGCCTTAAAAATGGAACTGCTGTGATTTATTACTACTGTAACACTATATAGCCTCACTGGATAGCACATGGAACGACTCCACACTTTTCCTTAAGTTTTAGTGTTTTGCACAATGTGAATTGTTTTAACGTTGTGTCATAAATCCAGAAATCTACTTAATGTAATTCATTGTTAGTCGTTTTGTAAGTGTTTGTGTGAATACAGCTCTCCTGTGTGTATTTTAATTTCATTTTTTCACTTTGTGCTGGAACACTGTCGATTAAAATGTAATTGTATTTACACCCAGACACAAATGAACACAGGAGAAACATAATCCTAACTGTCAGCTGGTCAGATGTATGGTCAGGTGACTGAACATTTCACCCATTTACTCCTTTGTGACACTAGTTGTCACATAATTCAGGGCAGAATACTGCACAGGTTGAAGCTTACTACATGTTGCACCCCAGTCAGTGACCCCTGTTTTCCATCAGCTATGAAGTCAGAAGTTATTAGCTCTCCACCTGCTGTGAAATCACTGACCAGGGCATGGTCCAAGATGTTACATGCCTGAAAGTTTTAATGCAAAGAAGGCAGTTTTATGCTCCTAGTTCAGAAAGTATTACTCTGTGACTAACTACTGTCAGGCAAACTGTGATTGTTCTCTTTTGCTTAGCCTACTCATATGGGCTGTGAGTCAAAGAGACTCAAAGAGGTTTATCTCCATGAGCAGAAGAATAATGTGTTTACACAAATTTTAGGGACCCACTCTTCTCATTTGGTCCGTGGGCTTTAAATGTTATATTTGATTATGGTGTGAATTAACAAACACTAAATTCAGAATAGGTTATGTTTTCAGGATAAAGACTGTTAACTTTATGACGTTTCCATACGTTTTGGTTTTATGCTGCTTCAACTTTTGTGAATGAAAAAAAATAAATAAAATGAATTTCAAATCTTGATAGCTGGTTGAGGTTTTAACTCTTACCCACTGAGTGAGCACCCTATTAGCATAAGTCCTGTAAACTGTTGAACAAGTAGGAGCTGATTTTCTTTGACGTTCTCTTTTGAACTGAGAGTTTATTTGTGTTTTTTATTTTATTTTATTAAGGTATGCAGCATATACGCCAACATTCTCACACAATTTTAATGAGATTTGAGAAGCTAGCAAACACTGCACAACAATAAAATAATGACCCCCAGAAAGAAATAAGTGCTTAATTTCATAATGTTTTATCAGCAATAAAACACTGATCTGTTCAAAAGCGTTGTGAAGCACGACCTCTCGTGGTGTGTATCTTCATTTTGACTCTTTGGGACCCCTCGGATTCTTCGGGTACCCCTCGGTCAGCAGCATGCCGCTTGAACGCGACCTCTCGCTGTCATCTTCTTGCCTGCTCTCCAGGCCCTCCTCCACAGAGGAGGGGCCACTCGCTCCAGCCAACTTCGGGAGAAAATGTCTGGAATTCCGTTTCCGCTTTAGGGAGTGGACGGTGATTTTTTTTTCTACTTGACTACCCACTCGACTTTCATTTCCACGTCAACTCAGACCGTTTCGTGTTAACTATCGTGGATTAAATAACTGACGATGGCTTCCTCGCCTCAGAAGTCCCCGTCCTCTCCGAAATCTCCGACGCCCAAATCCCCGTCCTCCAGAAAAAAAGATGACTCTTTCCTGGGAAAACTTGGTGGAACTTTGGCAAGAAGGAAAAAGGCTAAAGAAGGTAGCGTTGAACAGCTAGCAAAATAACGAGCCAGAAACTACTAGAATTTATTGTATGGTTAGGGAAGTGCAGATTAAATTGTTGAGTTTGAACAGTATTTCACATCATAACAAACCGCCGTAGCCAGTCGTGTAGTTAAGGAATAATTCCCACAATCTCAACAAACACTTCTACACACCCTCACTTCATGCTACTGTTAGTTTAACTGAGATATATCCTATTGATTCAGCTTTGAATTCTGATAAAGAAACTCCAAAAACTACAACGTGTGACTGCTTGTGTTTTCATGGCCGCAGGCTGTGTCTGTATCCATGTAAGGCATTGAATCTGCTGCTACTGCAATAAGTGAAGAATGAGGCATGAGTAAACACGGGCCCTCACAGACTGGGGCAGGAGCCTGGGCCCACCAACACCCTCCCCTCTTTCACAATTACTGCACAAACTCAAGTAGTAATGTTGTTCCTTTTGAGGAAAGGATGCGAGGCTGATTGTCAGAGCCTGGTCAGAGGTCAGAGGTTAGGGTCAGATACAGAACACCAGCTCTGGAGCTTGAAAGGTTCACTGTCTTGTGTATGAACACTTAAATGTATCTTACCCTCCTTCATAATGTTTACAATTTTGCTGTGTTGGACTTAACCTATCAAGAATATGTTATAAATATGAACACTCCAAAAGCCTCTTTTTAAATGCCCAATGCAGTTTATCGCCACACAGGGTCACTTTGGAAATACGGTAAGCTTCAGTGTGCCTGACAGTCATTGTTAAAGGCCAGGTTTTATCATGGAATGAGAAAGGTCTCTTTCAATTGGATGATTACTTTCTGTCATTCAGGATACTGTTGCACAGCTGAGCCCCATTTTATGTTGTCTTTGTCCACAGGACATGCATGCAATCACATTATATTCATGCTGGCTCTTGTTCACTGCACACACACACGCACACACACATACACTGGGCGCAGTGTGTAGGACGTCTGCAGTGTGTTCTGTGATTTGATGGAAAATGTGGGCTGGTTGCTCTTGTGTTGATCATTGATTAAATTAAAGTCCTTGTGGTGTTTATGGCAGTTGCGTAAGCCGGGGAGAGTTGGGCCACCGGCTTGAACAGGAGTAACGACAGAATGATAAAGAAAAAAGGAAAAGAGGGTAAACGATGAGAAAGAGAGCAATGAGATGGAGATGAGATGGTTTGAAAGGAGAAGGTCAGGAGGCTTCAGAGCATTAGCGAGGGCTGTGCATTGGACACAGATGGACGCCAGCTATGTGCAGCACGGATATAGTGCAAACAGAGAATACAGCACATGAACCAGGAGAGGTAATACACAATTCTACATTCTCTATGAAGACAGAGCAAATCTAAAATTTACAGCAGGATCAGGTTTTATATTAGAGACTTGTGAGCTCAGCCTGTGGAGGATGAGCTGCAGGGGAGAAAGCTGGTCCTGCTAGCCAGGAGAGGATGCTTGAGGCTGAGGGACGGAGACAGACAGACATGGGCTGTGGAGCGCTCTGCCCTCCAGGTAGGACACAGCATCAGCATGCATTCTTTCCATACATGTGGGCATCGCACAGAAGGCATGTTCCTGAATGATGCATATCTTGATGGGTATTTTAGCCAACCAAGTGCATAAATGTATTCTCAATTTATGACACTGGCCTGGAGGGGGAGGGGTGATGCGCAGTGAGGACACTGAGGACTCTTGTAATTCCTATTCAGTCATATATTGACAACAAGTCAGATCTGCACTGAACATATACAGTGTGTTAACAGAGGTGAGCAAATGTTTTATAGTTTTTTGTACAGTGGAACTGATCACAGTACAATTGTGTGACATACCAGTGTGGAAACACAGCTGGTATGTAAGATAACTGAGTTAATACCTTGGTCATCTCACCTTAATAATACATATGAATCTACTTGCTCTAATAACCCCCACCCCCGGTTTCTGCATACTCGCTCATCCTTAAATAGCACAAGTGATAGTTACAGTAATATCAGATTGTGCTAATTGGTATAGTGTTATGTTAGCGCAGCTGTACCCCCATATGAGTCTGTAAACTGCCCACACTGACAGTAGCTATAAAAGGTTTTTTTTAAATCTCCTTTATGCTTCCCCTTTATAATCTACTGAGACAATAATCCATTGTTCAACATTTTTCCTCTTTTTCTTCTTTCTTGTGTTATCTTCCCTGCAGAATTCATAACTTGAAAAGACTTTTTATTTAAACATTTTTCCAAAATATTTTTACATGAGGGATGAAGTGACCAGGCGATGTGGGGATGATAAGCAGTCATGTGTCCAATGCTCAACACTGCTGTTTAACTATAAGGTTTTTTATTTTTATTTTCAATGTGAGGTGTACTGGAAAACAACTTTCTTCCATTATATCTGTGTGTTTACATGGTCCAGCCAGCTCATCAGTCACTTTGAAGCCTTCTTTAGACAGATTGTCTCTATTGTCTCTTATTTTCTGATCTTGTCTTTGGAAGCATCTGAACAAATTGTTGTTTTCAAGATGTGCACAGGGCTGTTAAACTCTTATTTCTCCAATAAATCTGATTCCTGGTTTGAATTTGGTGTCCCAAGAACCCCAGTTCAGAAGTTAGCTTATGCTTAGATAGCTTATATTGTTTTACAATTAAATACAATATGTATTTTTTTCTTTAATCATATTTTTCTACCTCTATGAAAAATAAATAAATAATAAACAATAATGATAATAATAATAATATTATTTTCACAGAAGTAAAACACAAAGTATACATGCTTTGTGTATTATTTTTTTAGGTACTAAAAGTTGTGTAACTGTACCACAAGCTATAAACAGTAATAAAGTGGTGTGAGAACGAGTGGGTGGGAACTTACAGAATGAAAAGAGTGAGGTATGTGTCAATATAGGAATATCTCATGTACAGTTGTGTGATGTGATGTGTGTGTGTGTGTGTGTGTGTGTGTGTGTGTGTGTGTGTGTGTGTTCATGCAGACATACTGCACTTGTGGATGGTGTTGATTAAGAGGATGTTGTTCCAATGAAGGCAGAGAAATGCACAGGATGTTCACTCCATGCTCTCAGCACACACACACACACACACATACACACAGTTTGACACACACAAACACATACACACACATCAGCAGTGATGAAGCCTCCTCAGGTATCTGACACACTGAGAAGAATGACATGCTGGGCTTCTATAAAACCTGCTGAGAACCAGGAAGCAGAACCAGTCGTCGCTTGTGTGACGTCAAGTTGCTCTCGACAGAGGGTCTGCTAATGGTTGTTTTTTAGATCAAGGGAACATTAGGGAGCCATCCAAACTTGCTTGTCTGCTCTGTATGCACAGTGGTAGTATTCAAACTGATTGGCAGTTAACGTGGCTTCACAGTTTAGCTTGTGGTTGTCAATTAAACTTTGTTCATTTATGTTGTCTCTTCCAGTCCAGACAATTTAAATCCTCAATCAGTTTAACTCATTCAGTAATAATTGAACCAATTGAAAAATAAAATAAAATAAAAGCATTAATCAGTGAAGGGAATAATTGTGCATCACAGCAGTAATTACACTGAACACACACACTGTAGTTTATGTTGAGTCAATCATACATCACCAAAATACACTACTTACTTCTGTTTGAGTAATGTTTGGTGAAAACCAGTTTCCAGCTGTTTTAGTCAATTACAGAGCCTTTTCTAAAAAATTAAGTAGGAAGAGTACGAATGTCAGAAAATGTTAACACATGGTTGGTTTGGACCTTGCCACGGGATTTGTTGACCATAAGAAAAACATAGAATAACACCAGCTGTATCATTTTAAAGCAAGAGAAAAGTCAACAACAAACATGCCTGACATCTATGTGATCTCAGTGAATCTAGCACTTGTACTTCTTTCTTGTAGTGTCTGAGCTTCAGGAAGAGGGGATAAATGCCATCAACCTTCCTCTCAGCCCTTCCCACTATGAGCTGGACCCTGAGGACACAATGCTAGGTAAACAGCTACACTCACAGTCCTGATTACTCACAAAAACATGGATTAGCGATTAGCTCAAGTGCACACATAATAAAGGGAATCTGTCACCACTTCTTTTGGTATTGAGTAATCTCATCATGTCACTCTCTGATTAAATAAAGCTTTTTGGGAATAGTTTTTCTAAGATGCAGATTATTATTATTTTTTTTTTGAGTGAGTTGCATGTTCCTCTTCATCTTTAACATTTATTTTATTTCTTCTTCCATTAGAGGAGAATGAAGTCCGCACCATGGTGGACCCCAACTCCAAGAATGACCGCAAACTGCAGGAGCTCATGAAGGTAAGGTTGATATTTTTTAACCAAATATTTATATTAGATGCATTGTTTCAGAGTTCACAATAACTTGCAATAAAGGGGATAAGTGAGAAGCATAAAGGTATAGGTCAGTGTTCCCTTTTAGATTTTGTGAGTAATCAAGCACATCTCGTCATGTAGACAGAACCATCCCTGCTTTAAAATTTGAGGTGGCAGCGTGATGCTATGGAGCAGTCAAACAGTCAAACATTCTTGAGGAGAACTTTTGTCTGGCTACCACAGGCCTTAGATTAGGGCAATTTATGTCCCAGCATACCAATACCAATACCAAAGTCCCTGATCCAGTTAACGCTCAGATTCCAATTACAATAAAATCTGTAAAATGGCAAGACTAGATGTTCATAGACACATGCAGATGGACCAAGCCTGAGTACATTTACAAGAAAGAGAAAAAAAGTTTGTAGATTCATGAAATTTTCAAACATTTCTCAAAATGTTTTGTCAAGAGTGTCTTTGTCACTGTGCTAATGTAACTACAGAGAGCAGGCAAGAGATTGAAATGTAATCCAATTAAATAATAAAATTTAAACCTAAATTTAGCATTATATATATAACCACAGCAAGTTCAAAAGAGATGATGTTGTAAGTTCACAATGAGTCATCTGTCTCTTATTCTGCCCAGGTTTTGATTGACTGGATAAATGATGTTCTGGTGGGAGAGAGGATCATTGTGAAAGATCTGGCTGAAGATCTGTATGATGGACAGGTCCTACAGAAACTATTTGGTGAGGAATTAAACTATACATATGGATTTATTACCACTCACTGACAAAGGAAACTAAGCTGTACTGTTTGTTATTGCATTATTATGCTTTAATCAAAAGTCGCCTTAACCATGTGTCTGGATCTTTACTATACATTGTACTAAAAGTGATTTAAAAAAAGCATATGTTCCTAAGTATTTAGCTTATTGATATTAATTTGTGTGTGTGTTTGCCTTCACTTGTGCTTTAGAAAAGCTGGAAGGTGAGAAACTGAACGTGGCTGAGGTGACCCAGTCGGAGATCGCCCAGAAACAGAAGCTGCAGACTGTTTTAGAGCGCATCAACGACTCGCTCAAACTCTCCACCAGGAACATTCGTTGGAATGTCGACTGTAAGAAACATCTTTAATATTTCTGCTGTTATGTTCTATACAGTTATATGTTGTGTTGCTGTAATCTTTACTTGTTTTTTATTATTTTACAAATTTTCCCCACACTTTTTTTGCGGGGACTGTTCTTGTTTTTACATTGCAGCTGCTGTATTGCTGTAGGCTACATAAAGCTGAAAAATCAATAAGTATTTTACTTACTGTGATAATTGTGTTGAAGCTACGTGTGTATTTCTACAGTAAATAAACAACACTCTGGTGTGTATGTTGTATCAGTAGCAGAGATAAAAGAAAATAACCTGGAAACTATGTAAGTATCGAAATCTAAATGCAAAACAAATATTAACACAGGCACTAAAAGTTGTGTAGTGCTGGACGGCCTTAGCAGCGAGCTACAGCAAGCACTGAGGGGAAAACATGTCAGTCACTACTGTACACTAAGCACTGTATTAGGAACACCTGTACACCTGTTATCCATGCAGTTATCCAAACAACCAACTGTGTGGCAGCAATTCAGTCATCATTAGAATGCCACATGCCTTGGATTCAATTGATCCAGTTTCTGTAAAGTTTATAGTGTTTTAGTGTTCCATGCACTGCCCCCAAGAAACTTTAAGTCTTGCCATTATTTAACATTGAGAAAATATCTCTTTGCTTAGAATAACATTTTGACTTCAAACACTTTCACTCAGTTCTGATGCCATTTTTCCCCTGTTACAAAGCTACTTATTAAGCAATGATCTCCTGGAAACCTGAAGCATAACCTTCTTTATAACAGGTGAGCACTGGCTACAAGCTGAGTTTGAGCCTTTGATGAGTAGATCAAATCCAGTGAGTGTCAGCTGAAAATCATGCTTTTGCACAAACAATTAAGTTGGTCAATGCCTCAAATTTGCTTAAATTTCAGATTCCTGAACCAGAAATATTACAAATGATTTCTTTTTTCATTTCATATGACATAACTTCTCGTGTTTTAAATATTTCTGATTCCTCAAACTTTCTGATTATTTCCAGGTTTACATGAAAAATATTTAAAATTTTCAATGGTCTCAGACTTCGGGACGGGTACATGAGTTATAAGAGAGAGAGAGAGAGAGGAGAAAATGCATAGGAGGCACAAGGCCAAAGAGCAGATTTCCTGAATGAGAAAGGTAGAAAAATAGACGACACAGAGAGAAAAGCTTTAAGGTTAGAAATAGAATTGATTTTGTGAGAGTAATGCACCACAGAAAAGTCATATCAAATGAATTCAAACCAAATAATATGACATTCTTAAATGCACCTCTGGCAGAAGTTTGTCCTTGAAAAACTATTCATGTGAGATGTCTTCAAAAAATGCTTAAGAGCTCAGTGAATAACGTGGAATGTAATTGATTATGCTGTCCATTTATTTGAGACGCTTTCTTTTAATCAATTCACTTATGTTTGTCCCTACTTTCATCCCCCATTCAGAAGCTGTAGAAAAACACTTGTTTCTGTTTTAACTTATTAGGATCCTCTTATGGAGTGAGGATCTAATAGGTTTTATTAGGGCATTAAGCTTGCTCTCCGTGGTTTGCCATTGCCTCGGAAAATCAAAGGCCTGCTTGAGACACTTAATTGATCTTGATTGTTTTGTGTATTGAAAGGTAAATCCTATTTGTTCAGATGAGTAAAGACATTTTGTTCAGTATGTCTGACTGAACAGGCTCTTTATGGTTGACTTTATGCTGCAGACATCATTTAGTCTTTCTGTACAAAGCTTGTGTTTGTGTGACTTTTTTAATATCACTTCAAGGCAACTTTTGGCATCTTGTGTTTGCATTTACCATTGAAGGTACATGACCTTGCCTTGTAAAACTTTTAATTATAAATTCCTGGAAGGATGAAAAATAATAGAAAATATGTGGCTCGTTATTTGGCATCCTAAGGCCTGGAGCAAGGTATTCATACAAAGACTCCATAAAAAAAAAAGCAAGACATAAAGATGATAAAAACATTTAGAAACAACAGTAAGTGAGTAATGTGACTGTATATAAATTTCTGATGATGGCATTTTTGTCATATGTTCAAAAATACCGGGAGATTTTAGATTTAATTGTTGGCTAAATTAGTAATACTGAATGCAAAAACTGTATACACTTGCTATATGTACACTATTGGTCAAAAGTGTTTCTCCAGTTTGTATTTTTGCAGTAAATCACTTTAAACAGTGCAAAGGTAAGCAGTAAACTGCCCAGGGAAAAAAAGAAAGTAGTTTTACAGAAAAACAATGTCAGTTTCTCAGAAAACAGGTCGTTTTCATGGATTAAGAAATTGATTATTAATGCAAGCAATTCCTACAGGTGCCCCAACTTCAGTTAATTACTTAAAAACTTTCTGTCTGTACAAAGGCAATGTTTGAATAAACTATGTTACAACACCCTCTGATGCATTCTGAGGACAATACTGCACTACAGGGGGTAGTACTGTGTATTGCAGAATGGTGAGACAAAGGCAAGTAACAAAAGAAGACAGACTGATCAGTCAGGGGTTCATGCTACAGCAAAATAATGAGCAAAGACATTAAAGGAAAAGAACTAGACTGTGGCTTTACATCAGAGTTTTACCATCACAGTCTCCAGCCCATAGAGCTGGTTTGGGATAAACTGGACAGAAGGTGGAAGTAAAGCAACCTACAAGTGAAACACGTGGAACCTCTGCAACAGTGTTGGAATGAACTTTCTATGCTTTAATTGTGTTTAAATGTTCTATGCTTTAATTTTAGAGTTCATTGAGACATTACATTATGTTAATTTCACTAACTAAAATTGTTCTAAAACTTTGGTTGGTAGTGTACATACAGGAGTAGAACTGACATGTGCAAGTATAAAAAGATTATACAGAAATTCCCAAAGTAAGTTGGTGTACGAATGGTGGGTGTATTTAAATGTAAGAAAACAGATACAAGTGAAAGGGTTAAAAATTTAGATTGTGCTAATGCTGATTCACATTACCTAATGTTGCATCTATGTCAACCACTTGCATCATTTAAATGACTTGTTCCATAACTAATATTTTATTTTTATTTGATTGTTAATTTACACTTTCTTTCTCTGTCCTTTGCCAGCGGTTCATGCTAAGAGTATAGTTGCCATCCTGCACCTGCTGGTGGCGGTGTCTCAACACTTCAGAGCACCAATCAGATTGCCTGACCACGTTTCTATTCAAGTGGTGGTTGTCCAGGTGGGTGAGACATTCATTGACTGCATGAGGCTACTTACTTGCATAATAAGTTCTTTATTTATAATGTTCGCTTTATAACATCATTCTACACTGCTGTAGATTCACCTTTGACATTTTTCTCTTTAGCAGTCACCACCAGTTTTTTTCCTGTCTCTGTCACATTCAGTAGAATAAAATAAATCACACGTTTATATACTATCCTCCCTTTATGTTCTTCAGAAAAGAGAGGGCATCCTTCAGTCAAGACAAATTCAAGAGGAAATCACCGGCAATACAGAGTAAGTATGCTCTGCCATCTGACTCATTTTTACACCTCACAACGCATATGTAGCATTTAGATACACTGCTGACAGCTACTACTGCTGGTGAAAAAGAGAACAATGCTGGTAATAACCCTCTGCAAAACACTATCTACAATAACAAAAACATGCCTGTGGAACAGATGCTTTATCCCAACATCCCATCTCATGGTAATGGGGTAGGTAAATGGGCAGATTACCTCACTAACCTAGCTAAAGTACTGGTGTCACATATTGACACTTGACAGAGAGTGACATGTTGACAGTCTTTAGTGTTAAATGTCACAAACTCTGTAATCATATCGTGTATAATATGCCGATTAATAATTTCTGGATATCAAAGTTATTACAAATGGTCTTTGATTTTTGAGTATATTTTTTAATTTTTTATGTGTTGGACCAATCAACACAAAAGGTGCCACTTACCTCTGCTCAGGAAGGAAAGCTGACTGCCTGAGAAGTCAACAGCAGGAACAACATGATAATGAACAGATAATTTGATACTACTGTGCCAACACTCGTTATTTGTATTGTAATTGTAATGTGGACTAATACACATGCAGCAGCAAGCTTTTTGCATTTAACTAAAAGGAAGGACTCTAATGGTGAAAAACAGAACACAATTTATATCCTGCCTTTCCAATAATGCCAATATATGACTCCAGTAAAAACAACTAAATATCCAATACAAAGCTGTGTCTGATGTCAGGGTCCACCTCCTTTAAAAATGCAGCCTACAAAGTCATATCATTCAGATCATTCACTTTTGCAAAAATAAATCTGAGGAAAGACTAGTCACAATACTGTACTGACACCAAAATTTAACTTACGCTGGAAAATAAAACAAGTAACATGTATGACAGTCAAAAAAGGAAAAAAGGCATTGCCACCTTTTGGGGCTTGACAGTTTTTAACACTTGGTGTGATTAGTACCACAAAAGTCTTGACATTGTAGACACAGTCTGCCAATAGAACGCACAACTGTGATAGGACCAAAAATCTGTCAACAAAACTGTGCAGCCACGTTATTTTTTTCCATTTCTACAAGAAATATTATGCGATGACAAATATGGAACCATTATATCAACAAGAGATGTGATGGCAGCCTTTGCTGAAGAATTAGGAAATTTAAATCACACACTCTCTCTCTCTGTCTCACACACACTTTATTGTCACCATGAGGCTGTCCTGCAGCCTGACAGCAGCAACGAGGGAGATAACAGCAGGCCAGCACACACAAGCACACACATTTTGTCATGGTAGATAGATACACTGTTAATAACACATACAAACAAACACACACACATACACTGAGTCTCAAATCCACCCACATGGTCACAGTGGAAATTCGGTTATTACCACACCAACAGGACCATTGCCCAGACTTGCCTGCCTTTGCCATCACAGATTACACAATGAATGTGTGTGTGTGTGTGTGTGTGTGTGTGCGTTACATTTCTTGCTGGCCTGCCCACTGCGATATCGCTTCCTCTGGGACACTCACACCGCGGCATTCCCCATGCTCCAAAAATCACCTGACCCCTTCCAACAACATCCTCCAAAGTGCTAACATTGTATTAATAGACAAGACAGGCCTCCATTCCCATAGAAAACCAGTATGACAGAAAGGCACGCCTTCATTCATTGTATTAATACCCAACAGTATTGTTCATGTTGAGATTATTGCATTGTTATAGTATGTGGGTCACAGACTATCCCATTGATGATACTCCCCGGTTATTTGGATACCAAGGTACCTGTGTTCACTGTTAATCAAATTATGATACCCTAGCTACTATTGTACATTGTAATTTCTGTAACATAATCCCTCCATTCTCTACATTCCTCTGTGTGATTGACTTGGAAGCACTTGTCTTTATTTTCTTGTTTTCTATGAATATTTGAGTGTGAAATTGTCAATAAGGAGAAATGGCCTCTGAGTTGTGCTTTTTGACATATTTTGTTCCTCCTTTTTCTCTCCTTGAAAGGGCTTTCTCTGGCAGACATGGTATGTTTTCTTCCATTTCTTGTTTTGTTTTCAGGAATGTTCATGTTTTTTTTGTCCTTTATCCAATTATCCATCCAATACATTTATTTTGTTCATTCTCCACAGGAGCGACAGCTGACACCCTGTTTGACCACGCCCAGATAAAACTTAATGTTGTCAAAAAGGTACTGGGGCTTCTGCAAGAATTTTGGCACCGCAAATTTATCAGCAACCATCATGGGAAATGGCAAATAATATCTAAATTAAACATTACAATATAAATAAAATACAAAATCTGGCCTTTGCATATATAACTTACTTTTGTCATTCTGATTAAAGAGAGGTCCTAGAAAATACATACCTGAAATGATTGTTGTGGTGTGGGTATAGATCGTTCACTATTGTTTTGGGGAAGTGAAAGTAATCTGCAAGTTTACTTTCCTTATTTGAGTTACGTGAGTTTGTAAACAGTCTTATCTTCAGAAATCTTTACCTAAAACCTTACCCAAAACAAAATCTAGGACCTAGCGAATCATCATGATTTTAGCTTGAGATGAACATTATTTTTGCTTTGTTAACAGCCACACGTAGTCAGCCCTCTAATTTAGTGAAATGATATGCAGTTACCGACATCAATTCATGAAAGTCACTTTGACCTTAAGTAGTTAATGATCCTCATCAGTGGATGGAGTTTGGTTAGTAGTCATGGGGTTGGACAGAGATGGCTTGCGAGACCTAGCAAGAGTCAAGTTTTTACATTTTGTAGATACATCATATTGAAGTTGACATTACGTATTATATTTTTTTGAATATTTGTGTCTGTATGCTAGTAATAAGATGTATAGATATGTTCTGCTGTACAGTCCCAGCTTTGTGACAGATGTTTTCTGTTTTCAGACATTGATCACATTTGTGAACAAACACCTGAACAAGTTTCAACCTCGAGGTGTCTGGAGTTGGACACAGGTACACCACACACCCACACCTATATACAAGAAAAGTTTCAGTGGTCAAAGGTCCTTCTTTCACAACATGTACTGTATGCTGGATGCTTAAGATGAATGATTTCTACTGCTTTTAACAGGATAACTCTTTATTACTCAAACATTTGAAGAGGCAGTTCTCTAATCACAAAATAATATTTATATTTTTATTAACCTAATGGTATCTAATATGAGGTTGTCAGTTTTACATCACTGAGATTTCTGCTGCCAGGATTTGGTGGATATGCCATTTGTCTGGTGATGACATTGGATATTTTTCCACCGAGAACTATTTTTTGTAGTTTGCGTGGCTGTGTCCCCTCCACCTCACTGACTGGCAGGACCACTATTCATTGATGTTTGTCAGTTATTGTGTTTATCTGGTGTTGTTGATGGGGCTGTTGGAGGGATACTTGTGCCACTCTACAACTTCTTCCTCACACCAGAAAATTTTGACCAAAAGGTAAAGTGGAATTATTTTTCTATCATCCACTAAGGGATTGAGTGTTGGTAGAATATTAAAACCCTATGTTGTGCTAACCAATCAGTCATTGAGTGTTGAAAGGTAGTTCTGACAAGTTTGTAGCTGGCTCCTTTCCATTGAGGACAGCAGATCATTTGTTGCTTGCAAGTATGTTTGCTTTACTTTGTTCTGTTGTTATCTAGTAACAACAAAGACAGAACTATGACTTTGGTTCTGCTGTAACTGGATTGTATGAAGCACACAAATTTTGGAGCAGTGGACGGAAGACTTGTAGTTGAGGGTCAGCTGCTATATCCCCTTTTTTCTTTTAGAGATACATGAAAAACCGGGCCGTGACTCGCCTTTTTGGTCTTGACTCATAGTTTAAGACATACCCCAAATCAATACTCCATTTCTTGGAGGAGCCCTGTGTACTGAGCCAGACCTCCCTCTCAATAGCTTGATAAATGCCATCCGCTTTCCCCAGAGCCTATTCAGTGCAGAGCCATCTCTCCTCTCCATTGGCCTCAGTAGTACTACGGTATTCTGAACAGGCAATCTGCAGAGACACCTCAGTACCCTTTTGTTTGGGTCTTGGCCAGCAGCCCCTGCCAAGCTGCAAAGCAGAATGGGCATCAGTGCTATAGTGTACACAAGTGCTCACACACACACACACACACACACACACACACACACACACACACACACACACACACACACACACATACAGAGACTCCTGGCCTGGAAGAACAGGCACCAGCCCCACAGCATCTGTAATCTCCTATTGCACAGGGAAACACTGAAGTGGCTTAGGGGCTCAGCTCTATTACTCTGTGTGTGTGTGTGTGTCTGTGTGTCATCTGTGTGTGTGTCTGTTTAGGAGCCTAGAGGCCTATCGATGATACACCAGGGGCAGGCTGTGAAAAGTAGTATGAGGCATCACGAAAGCACTCCTGCTTCCGCTCAGTAGATCTCTACTTAAGGCTCATTCTCTTCCTTTCTTTTTGACTGTATTAGATGGCTGAGGTCATGCTTATCACACAATAAGCTCTTGTTGGGCAAAGCTCTTAGTACTTCACAGCAGGGCGAAGACACACACACACACACACACACACACACACACACACACACACACACACACACATACATACACACATACATACATACATACACGGATACAATGGGCAGAGAATAGAACACTTCTTTCAACCATTGCTGTCTCTTCCCTCTGATTGGTTTTCTTCCTCCTCTGTATTTGATTTTCTTTATAATTCAGGGTTTGCATAGACATCTTCATGTTGGTTTGCACAGAGTTTTGGCTTGCTCATCTAAATGCAGTCTGATATAAATGAAGATATTTTCACCATTAAAGGGTCAGCCTGGAAAAGATAGGTCCATATTTTGAAAAAGCCAGTCCTGCATTTTGGCACTATCCATCATGTCACCATGTCAATTTCCCCAGAAAAACCATCCAATATCTCTTCGCTATGTGTCTTTCAATTCTATTCCAGCTTTCATACAAAAATGCAATTCAATTCAATTCAATTCAATTTTATTTTTCATATAGAGCAGGTCTAGACCATACCTTTTTAAAATAGGTAAATGTAATAACATAATAAATGGTCTCTGTTTTAATTATTCAGTTTAACGTATATCACACTGTATAAGTGTTCTTTGTACCCTTGTAGTGACAGTATCACTGAATTAGGTTTTTGAGTGACACTGGTGACGTGTCCATTGATAAATGAGGGCAGAGTGTTTGGTAGCTGGGTTGAAGGCTTATGGTCTTACAGAACAGAGCTGTGTTGTGTTTGCTGACACAGGAAGCTGTGGTACACGACCGAATTCGACCCAGAGTGTTGTGGGATTTAGCAGTCAGTTTCAATGTTCTGGTTATCAACGAGGAGATGTGTGGTTGTGTATGATTTGTACTTGCCCACATGTGCTCATGTGGTGAAAGGTTTGTGTTTGTAGTTTTAAAACGTATGCAGAGTACTGAACATGCCTCCTTTAGAGCCTTCATGTAAATTTAACAGACTCTTTCCCTCCTCTCTACAGGTCCATAATGTGTCCTTTTCCTTGAACTGATGCAGGATGAGGTCTGAGAGACCAGCTAATGGCCAGAGGGTAGGACACACATAAACATTATGTTTTACGCTACATTTGTTCTTTAGAACCTTTACAACTTTATACAGTACATTGTGAACAGTGACAGGAAAAATGAGGCAAGTGGCATGATTCTAGGACATATACAGTATTCAATAATCACACTAAGATTATACTACCCTATTCAATTCAGTTTTATTTATATAGCTACCAATCGCAACAGAAGTTGTTATCTCACAGCACTTTTCATATAGAGCAGGTCTGCAATCACTCTTTTAGATTATTATAATTACAGAGAGACTCCAACAGTTCCCACCATGAGCAAGCACTAGGTGACAGTGGCAAGTGAAAAAGCCTTTTAAGAGGCAGAAACCCGAGCAGAACCAGACTCAGGGTGGGCGGTCATGTGCTTCAACCAGTTGTTGAGAAAAGAGAGGGGGAAGGGGTAGAGAGGGGGTAGAAAATAGCGTATAGAGAACATAACATAATGTAGATTCCATAAAATGTAAAGTGCATCAATAATACAAAAGAGGTAATAATAGGGATGAAATTAAAGTTGTAAATGCACAGTGGCAGTAATATCAGAAGCATTTCTAATAATTTCTAAATAAAACAGCAGGTGTTGGAGTAGGGTTGTAGGAGCAGAAGGTTTGTCATCACAGAGACAAAAGAGCACAAAATACGGGAAAGGGAAGATACTGAGTTAGTAACATGTATTTATGGGATATGAATCCATACTGAGAGAGAGAAAGAAGCTCAGTGAATCATGGAAAATACTCCGCAGTCTAGGCCTATAGCAGCATAACTAAGGGCTGGTTCGGGCAAGCAAGCTTTAAGCCAACCTTAACTATAAGCCTTAGTTTTAGCTTTTAAGTTTTAAGCCTACTCTAAAGTGCAGAGGTGTCTGCCTCCGGACCCAAACTAGAAGAAGGTTCCACAGTAGAGGACCCTGATAACTGGAAGGCTCTGGCTTCCTATTCTACTCCACTCAGCAAAGTTCACTTAGCAAAACCAGCATCTGGGAATGGTATTCTAGTGGGATTAGGAACTGTAAGCTCAAGATAGGATGGTGCTTGACAATTAAGGGGGGTTTTGTAGTGAGGAGGGAGTATTTGAATTCTGTTCTGATTTGACTGAGCCAATGTAGAGAGCTAACACAAGAGAAATATGGTCTGTTTTTCAGGTCCTGTCATAACGTGTTGCAGCATTTTTGGATAAACTGCAGAGTCTTTAGAGACTCTGTTGGGGCAGTCGATAATGAATTACAGTAGTCCAGCTCAGAAGCAATAAGTATGGACTATTTTTCAGCATCCTCATCATCAGAAAATGTCTAATTTTGGTGATATTGCAGGTGAAGTTTGATTTATGGGAGCCAAAGGACATATCCTGATCAAAGATAACCCAAGGGGCAGGGCAGTGCCATCTAGCGTAACGTGTTCTGGACCAAGTACAATAACTTTGGTTTTGTCAGAGTTCAATAGTAAAAGGTTGCTGGTCATCCAAGTCTTAATGTCCCTTAGGCATGCCTGAAGTTTGGCTAAATGATTGGTTTCATTAGATTTCATTGACAAGTATAGTTGTGTATCATCTGCATAACAATGGAAGTTTATGGGGTGATTCTTGATAATGTCGCCTAAGGGAAGGATATACAAGGTGAATAAAATTTGTCCAAGCACTGATCCTTGTGGAACTCCATGTCTAACTTGTGTGTACATTGAGGAATCGTCGTTAACACGTACAAACTGAAGCCTATCAGATAGATAGGACTTAAACCAGTTTAGTGTGGTTCCTTTAATGCCAATAAAATGGTCCAGTCTCCTGTAAAAGGATGTGATGGTCAATCGTATCAAAAGCAGCACTGAGATCTAACAAGGACAGAGACAAGCCCGTTGTCCAAATGCGATTGGGAGGTCATTTGTAACTTTCACATGTGCTGTCTCTGTGGTGTGATGTTTTGCAACTGCTTTCTCCAGGACGTTAGAAAGAAAGGGGAGGTTAGATAGATATAGGTCCGTAGTTGGCTAATATGTCTGGATTGAGAGTTGGCTTTTTCAAGAGAGGTTTGATTACAGCTACTTTATAAGATTGTGGCACATGTAGTAAGGACTGTTAGTAAGGACAGATTAATCATACCCAGTCCAGAGTTGCTAATTAAAGGTAAAGCTTCCTTAAGCAGCCTAGTTGGGATGGGGTCCAAAAGGTTGAAGGTTTAGATGAAGAAATAGTTGAAGTGAGCTGGTGGAGGTCGATAGGAGAGAAACAGTCTAGATTAGGTTTTACAGCTGCTTCTAGGGATCCTGTGTTTTGACTTAACTCAGAGCTGGTTGAGGGCAGGAGGTTGTGAATTTTGTCTCTAATAGTTAAAATGTTATTATTAAAGAAGCTCATGATATCACTGAGAGTTATAGGAGAGTTCTCCCAAACTGGGAGAAGGTTCCACAGTAGAGGAGCCTGATAGCTGAAGGCTCTGCCTCCCATTCTATTCTTGGAAACTCTGGGAACCACCAGTAAACCAGTATTCTGGGAGCTCAGAGTCCTGGTGGGATTGTAGGGGACTATGAGATCTTTAAGGTAAGATGGAGCCTGACCATTAAGGGCTTTGTACATGAGGAGGAGGATTTTGAATTCTATTCTAGATTTGACTGGGAGCCAATGTAGAGAGGCTAGCACAGGAGAAATATGGTCTCTTTTCCTAGTTCCTGTCAGTAATCATGCTGCAGCATTTTGGATCAGCTGCTTTAGAGACTTGTTAGGGCAGCCTGATAATAATGAATCACAGTAGTCCAGCCTAGAAGTAACAAAATGCATGGACTAGTTTTTCTGCATCTTTTGAGACAGAAATGTCTAATTTTGGTGATATTACGCAGGTGAAAGAAGACAGTCCTAGAAGTTTGTTTTATGTGAGTTAAAGGACATATCTGATCAAAGAGACTCCCAGATTCTTTACAGTGGAGCTGGGAGCCAGGGCAATGCCATCTAATGTAACTACATCATTAGAAAAAATTGTGTGTTCAGGACCACCATAATGACTTCAGTTTTGTCTGAGTTCAGTAGTAAAAAATGTTTGTCATCCAAGTTTTAATGTCCTCAAGACAAGCTCTGGAGTTTGGCTAGATGATAGGTTTTCATTAGGCTTCATTGACAGATAAAGCTGTGTATCATCTGCATAACAATGGAAATTTATGGAGTGTTTCCTGATAATATTGCCTAAGGGAAGCATATACAGAGTGAAGAGGATTGGTCCAAGCATCGACTTTTTGTGGAACTCCATGTCTAACTTTTGTGTACATGGAGGAGAAGTTAACATAAATAAACTGGAAGCCTATCAGATAGATAGACTTAAAACCAGTTTAGCAGTTCCTTAATACCAATAAAGTGCTCCAGTTCTGTAAAAGGATGTGATGGTCAATCGTATCAAAAGCAGGACTGAGATCTAACAAGACAAGTACAGAAACAGTCCGCTGTCTGATGCTGCTATCAGGAGTGTCGCTCAGAACTTTTACAAGTGCTGTCTCAAAAGGTGATACAACCCAAATCCTGACTGAAAATCCTCAACTAAACTATGATCATAGGCCTTCACTGGTGTCCTAGCTGAATTAAACCACCTCTAAATGCTGTCATTATGATGTCATGGCTATAGAAACCATCAACAATATACAGGAAACGTTGTATAACAGAACTTTGCACAGACAGACATGTCATGTAGCCAGAATAAATGCCATTACTAAAGCTATGCTATAAAAATCCAATGAACACAGTTCAATAGGTCTCAAACACTGCAGCCACAGCTGCTCATTGCCATCATCTGCAGCAGAAGCATCACTATTAACTAATACAATGACAACAAAGACGTAAATAATAAAATATAGGTAAATGCATTTTACTCACTGAAACCAAGGATTATTTGTATCGTGACAAATAAAAAAACTGCTTCTGCCGAAAGTGGACATTCTTAGCCCTAACCCTAACGTGTGGAATTAAAACTTATGTGAGAAATACGATCATAGACTCAACTCCAGCATTAGCCCATGGTGATAGAAAGGACTTATTGTTGGAACTGAGAGACGCACAGATAACCTCTACAACAGAGTCACTGAACTCTTCCTCCTCCTTCAGCCATTGTAGGCTGAAAAACAATCATCAAATGTGTACTAACATGTTTTAGCTTGTGCTAGTAGCTATAGATGCAGTTTGTTAGCTCTGACCATCCAATCAAATGATATGGAATGTTGATGTTAGTAGGGCTCGTTAGATGGCCCCCGGTCTTCGCCAACTTGTAATCTGATTGGTTAAAGTATCTGCCAGGCAACAGTTTCATCGCAATTTCTTTTAAATTACAGGAGCAGCACTGTTGATTGTGAAGGCCACAAGGCAGATTTCTTTACACTTGCCAACACAGGGCTGAGATCTGATTGGATAAAAGCTCCAACATAAACAGACTGTATTGGAAGCAGCGCAACCAAGAGGAAAGCTGTGAGATGAAGAGAATAGACTATTGAGAACAATTCAATACATATATAAAAACATCACTCAGTGATTGGGACAGTGTTTAGGCCAGCAGAGAAGGCCTTGCTGGCCCTGACAGCTCACTTCTGTTGAGCTCACTGTTTTGTGTTTACGGCCCACAGACTTTACTGTTTTAATTCAGTCAGATTTTGAAAAGAATCTCTCTGATAAATCAACTCACCATCAAATGGCAGGCAGACAAAGTAAGTTATGAGCTGGTTAAAATAGTGGAGCATTTGGCAGCTAAAGAGCCAGATGTCTCTCACAGGAGTCGATGGAGCTTAAAACAGAGTTAGGAGAATAAATATTGGATTTACAAAGGCCAGAAACTCCAAATGAATGCTGATGTTGCTCTGTGTCCACAGGATGTGTAAACAGGCAAGTGTTTGCTAACACATTAGCCATAACAACTTTTAGAGGTGATAATATGTCACTGTTGTGTTTACAGTTTGTTCCACTGCCCCCAGAGAAGCCAAAAAAATCAATTAATGTAGTTTAATGAAATAAATAAAGGAAATATGGAACAATGGAAACCATGTGCCTCCACACATCTAATAAATCTAAAGGTATTTTTTATTATGCACAGAAAATGTAACATGTTTTGCAGCCTTTTTGAATTTACTGATGCCAAACACGTGTTTGACACTAGTATGCCTCTGATTGACAGTTTACACTCACCAAATGATTTTAAAAGTGTTTTAAAGCTCAAACAGGGGTGGTTTTTACCCACAGATTTAGAGTTAAGAGTAGAAAGACTTCATAAAAGTTTTTGAAAAATAAAACATTGTTCAAACTGTAGGTCTACTTTGGTTCATTACTGAATAAGCTAAAAAGTTTTAAAATATTTGTATTGTGTCGGCTCTCAAATGGATTTCCATGATGAACAACCACAATCACATCTGCTGAACATTGTTAGCCAAAGGAAAGATTTGTCTAGTGGATACAGGCCATCATGCTGAAGAAAACAGGGATGTATCTAAACTGTCTGTAATTGTGTCTCTATAATGCTTCTTTTCTTTTTTTTTCTTTCAGATATCGTAAACTGTGACCTTAAATCGACACTGCGCGTCCTCTACAACCTCTTCACCAGGTACAGGAATGTGGACTGAGCACCACACGTAGCAAGAGGGAACACTTTTTTACCACGGACTACATGCTTAAGATTAACAAAACTGTATGTTTCCTCCTTTTATCTGAATGCATGCATCACATTTTGTATCTGTTGAACAATGTACCACACACAAATTGGTATATATTTGGAACTCTTGCAAAGACATTTTGCTTGCACGCTTCATAATGTTTGCCTTTTTATTGTAAACTGGGCATTACCATTCAGTCCTACAAATATCTAAGAACTAAATATGATAGCCAATATAAAATATTAAGTTGAGTCGCAGAGTTGATTCTATAATGATTTGTGTTACCTTTGCTATACATCATGAAACAGAGACTTTTTAATTCAGAAAAGAAAATGTTTAAATGTATTTATTGTTCATTTTGATTCATGATCTTTCTTAACTTTTTCTCTCTCTGCTCTTGTTTATGTAATTCATAAGTGCCTTTATTTAAACATGTGAACACTGTCAGCTCCCAGTACTTAATATTGGGATGTATGTGCTCTCCACTTGTCTTAACGCTCCAGATTTCCTTTGAATGTGTGGATGAACATTTGACCAAAGCTCTGTTATTAGTTATTAGTTATTATTAGTGTTCACTCTGTAAAACATAGCTTTACTCAGCACCCACTCTATCCACTTTCTTATATTTTATATTGTAATGTGTATCTTATTTTTAGTTGAGATACATCAGCTGTGTAGAATCATTCTACTTTTTGTGGTTTAATAGATTATATGCATTGTATTTTTTAAAACACATTAGATTTCACTCCTTTCTACAAGACAAATGAAATTTCACTGAAAACATTAAATGTTTTAGGCAACAAACTGTATGTTGTGTTCTAGTTTCAAGGCACTCTCACCTTTTAAAAAGAATAAATGCAGTAACTGTGGTTCAGGCTGCCTACACATTCTCTATCATGTATCTATTTATATTTTAATGCATTACATTCAATAAATCGTTCAGTCCCTGAATGCAGCTGCATTTTGTTCCTCTTTAAGGAAGCAAAGACAAATGCTTTTCCAACAAAACAAAACTTGTGCCCACACAGAAAGACAAGTGAACCTGAGTCAGACTGTTAGACTGTTTCTGATTTGGAGCTGAACCCAGTGTAGACCGAAACAGAAGGAACAGTTACCAATTGGATGAAAAGGTTTTTTTTCCTCACATTCCAAAATAGTTTTTGAAAAGAAGTGTGTGTGTGTGTGTTGTTGTGTGAACAACTTTTAGTTGTTAACCATTGTTGCGAGGAGTTAGGACATTTCAGAATTATGCAGACACACTCACAATTTCAAAGCGCTGTTTGAGGGTTAAGACTCAGTTTTAGGGTAAAGGTTAGAATTAAGTGAATTTGATTAGGTTGCAGTTAAGCATTTAGTGATGATTGTTAAAGTTAGTGTTAGGAGCTAGGGAATGCGTTATGTCAGTGAGTGTCCTCACAACTATAGAAAAACCTGCAACAGATCCTGAGGGATCTGAGACCATGTTATGATCATTTCCTGTCTGCTCCCTCGCCCGGGGAACATTTCAGCTGCCCTGGTTATTACCTTGTTACATTATTGTTATTGCATTATTGTTACATTGTCACTCTGTTCATGGGTCACATGGGGACACAGAGCTGCATTCCTCTGATCAAGGACACCACAGTAATGGAGAAAAGGAGGACTGCTGCTAGGCAAGTTAGTAAATGTAACTTCAGTCTAGCATTATTTTTGGTTTTTATTTTTTGTTTGTCAAAATGGGTCTCAGTGTTTTGACCTTCTCATCTTGCTCCCAAAATGTTGAACTATTCCTTTAAAGCTGCACTAATCAATATTTTATGTGAATAATGGGTCCGTTTACTGTGTAATATGAGAGAGGTCTCTCATTGTGAAAACAGTAATTGCCCAACTCACTGATCAGGTAGCTGTTTTCAGCTGTTCTAAAACTCAGAAAAATTGCAGCCCATTGTATGCTACCTACCTAGCAACAAATAGCAGACAAAATAGGAGACTAGCTGGTAAACATATTGCAGCATTTATCTGCTAAAGGAATTGGTGGAGACCAAAACAAAACTAAAAGCTGAATGAATACTGAATAGTGGCCAGAAACATGGCAAATGAATGTTAATGTTGCTCTTTGTCTGCTGGAGGTGTAAATTACCAAGTGTTTGCTTATGTGGTAATATTCCTTTATAGCCAAGTTTGACTATAATGACTCTTTTTGTGTCTCAAAAAGTGGTATTAAACACATTTAGTGGTTTTATCCTGTCTGCATTCAACCAAGATAAACTTTTCAGTGATCTTCCCAACATTTTACATCAAAGCATCACAGGGCACCTGTTAACTAAATTTATTACCACTAACATGGTCTCTTGGATAACTCAATTTCTGCCAGTAAGGTGATTCAGTTATTATTACTACCAGCGTTTAATAATTACGGGGATCTATTGGCAGAAATGGACTATAATATACATCAGCATGTGTTTATTAGTGTGTAATCACCTAAAACTAACAATCATTGTGTTTTTGTTCACTTAGAATGAGCCTTTTATATCTACATAGGGAGCAGGTCCTCTTCCATGGAGTCTGCCATGTTGCACCACCATGTTTCTACTGTAGTCCAGAACAGACAAACCGAACCCAACACTGCTAGATGCCACTAAATCCTACATACTGGTCCATTAAGGCTTAATTTGTCCACAGCAAAATAACTACCTCATCTGAGTCCAGGTCAAAAATTTATAGTAGCTCGCAACAGTAACAATTATAGTTAGCTATAAACTGAGGAAAAAAACTGCCATTTTCATGGCTGATTCTCCCATTAGACACCAATGCTAACATGAGCTAATTGATATTCCAACAGCTCCTGAAGTGCTTCTCTGCAGCTGGCACTGACCTCTGACCTCTTTATGAACCAGGGCAAGAAAAAAGACTGTTTTGCTTGCAAGGATCAATAAAGTATCACATTATTATATTATGTGGCATTAGATAAAAGGCTTGGCCATAAAGCCCAATAATGTTTTCTGCCACTCCACTTAGGTAATGTTACAAAGTAGAGCAGGATTGCTTCATCAGTCATAAGTGTATTGATGTTATATATGTTTATGAGCTAACATGTCTCTGTTTCCCGTTATTTCTTAGTAGCTCTCCTCCAGTCTTTAGGACGGATGTCTCAGCATAAACTGTATGACAATATAATTTTGCCATTCTGAGAAGAGACTCAGGGAGCAACAGAAACAGAGAGACAGGGAAGGGGTATTATCAGATGAGACAGTATATCCCATTATGTGTTCATGTGTGTATGTAATCCTCTACTACTAGTGTGAAGTACTCTCACAGTGAGAGACAAAGCTTGTTACTCAACATGAAAAAGTAATGAATAATGACCTAATGTAACTATGTCACACTAGTAGGTCTATATTATCCAAAGAACCACAAGAAATTGAAATCACACTGCACCTATAAAATCACAGTTTTACACACTGCACAGTATGGGCACATGATCACTTTTTCAGGTTTTGAGTTTTATTATGGTTTTGTTCATATGAAGGATATAATGTCTACATGTAACATAGAAACCTATTAAGCTCCCTGTGGACATGATTTACAGTAAAACAGTATTCAGTTTTCTGATTGTCTGCATACAGGTCCCAACATCTCAGCCACTCAGCTGCCTGGACTCGTCTGCATTTACCACTCTAGATTTGGTGGGCCATCTGATCACCAGCTGAGGAAAATGATAAATGACACTTATTGTATTTGTATGATACAATAATTGTATTTGTATGATAAGTTTAGCCTCTGTAAGATGTACGATCACTAATGCCAGAAGTCCAATAATGTATCATAATTTGCTCATTTTGTGGCGCTTAGTATATTAGTTGTTGTAATCAGTCTTGGCTATCTCATTTCAATTCATTACCTAACACAATCAGACAGTAAAATATGGATCCAACATCCCTGTTTACACATCTCACATGATGTCTTTCCAGCCAGTCATGATTGTTGTGATGATTAACATAACTCACAAACACGACTGTCTTTACTTTACCTTTAATCGATCTTAATTGTCCATAAGATTGTCCAGCAGATTGATGAAGTCATGGAAATGAGAAGCATATTTGAAGATCTCACTGTGTAAGATAAAGATAAGCATTTACTTAATTTCAGTGTAGATACTACAACTGTGTCTTCAAACAGCTACGCTCACCACAACTGGATCCTTTCGATGCAAAGGAGCAGCGGCTCTACTCCAAATTCCCTCCGGATGTCTGTGCTCCTCACCTTATCTCTAAGGCTGAGCCCAGACACCCTACAGAGTTAACTCAAGCCAACAGAACCATGTCATCTGCAAAGAGCAGGGACATGTTTGACTTTGTGCTGAGAATGCAAGCACAGCTCTCACTTTGGTTGTACAAGGACCAAAAGGCTCGCATCAGCAGCCCCGGTACCCCATACATACCAGTAAACTTTCCTAGGGAAGCTGAGTAGTGTGATGCCCCAATAGGAGCACACCCTCCGGTCCACCCCAGTCTGCCACTCCCCAGGTACTGTCCCTGACCTCCATGCGACACTGAAGAGACATGTCAACCAAGACAGCCCCACAATGTCCAGAGCCTTCAGCATCTCAGGACCAATCTCATCCACACCTGGTGCCTTGCTACTGGGCACTCTCTTTACCACCTCAGCGACCTCTGCCAAAGATATGGGTGAGCCTTCCCCTGAGTCATCAGACTCTGCCTTCTCCACGGAGGACATTGGCCGGGTTCAGGAGTTCCTCAAAGTGCTCTTTCCACCGCTCATTTTGTTGGGATGATGATGGGACATTTCAATTTGACTAAGTCCCAAAAGACTACCATCATATAACAACATCAGTGTTTTATTTTCAAATTTTTTTAAAGAATGAGGCTAGATTTGGAAGCAGTGTCTCAACAAATATGTGTTTTCTGAAATTACACATTTATGACTATTTGTTCACTTTGTTATGACTTGTGTACGATTGTGTACGATCAAAATACAATCATTTTAAGCTCCTTCCCATCTGGCAAGCTAGTGGTTTGTCTATCAGCAAATGTCATACCAAGGTCAAATTTGCGTGTGTTCACCTAGTAAAACAGTACCCAACCTTTTCAAGAATTCATCTTGAAAAACTAAAGCATGTAAGACAGATGTGCCTTAAACCGCACTCATGTCTTGTGTGTGATCTATAGTCATCCCTGGAACATGTGTCCTGCAGTTTTAGCTTTTTTGGGCAGGACAGTGCAGTCTGGTTAAATATAGTCCCTGATTACTTATGCACATAATGGCAGGAAAGGTAAAACTGATTAGATGTGTACTCTAGAGGCAAAAGAGACTAAAGGTGCCCGTGACCTCTTTTGAGAAGTTAATTTATTCTCTCTCCCTCTCTGAGCAGCCTGATCAATGCCATTCATGGAAATTGAACCCTTAAACCTCAGTCCTGTAACCACTATCTTTCATGTCTGCGTGGCTCCCTCTATCCATGTGTCAAATAAATGTCAAAAATTCAAAAGGAGGCTAGCCTGCGCCCCTTCTCTATAAAAGGGAGCATTTCAAAACACAAAAGGAGAGGAGGCTCACTCTACCTGAAGCCCAGTGTTTCACTGGCACACTCTATCTGCTGCTTTTTATCGCAGTATTCACAGTTGATGTTTCATTGTGTTCAAGTAAAAAAGTGGAGCATTGTGCAGGCTCCCACAACACTATGAATACAATATTTGACAGAGATGTGCTTTATAATCTATAAACTGTGTGTGTATACTGTTAAAATTGTATACAATTCTAAATTTGCATTCACAAAATGATTCCCCATACTGACTGGTTATAGTCATTAAAGCTACAATGTGGAGTTTCTGACTACTAATAGTACTCTGGGGCAATTTGTTTGCATTGGTCACAAGCACAAGGGCACATATGCATGGGCACAAACATCCCGATGACTAGATATGTATTCCTGCCATCTGTTTCACACTAAAGGTGGCATGGTTGTACAGTGGTTAGCACTGTCACCTCACAGCAAGAAAGGGTTCGCCAAGGGCTTTTCTGTGTGGAGGTTACATGTTCTCCCTGTGCCTGTGTGGGTTCTCTCCAGGTACTCCAGCTTCCTCCCACAGTCCACGCAGGTTAAGTTAATCATCCTAGTTAGTCATCCTAAATTGCCAGTAGGTTTGAATGTGAGTGTGAATGGTTGTTTGTCTCTATGTGTTGGTCCTGTGATGGACTGGCGATCTGGCGATCTTTTCAGGGTCCACCTCTCACCCAATGTCAGGGGGGACTGGGTCCAGCCCCCCTGCAACCTTTAAAGGAGAGCGGTATAGATAATGAATGAATGAATGTTTCACACTATTTGACTGATCAACATCTGGTGGCAGTGATGCAACAAAAATGGTTGTGAGAAAGAAAACTGTAAGCTAGCAAACAATACAGGATTTAAACTACTTTTTTTTTAATGGCTTCACAAATATAAGGAAAGAAACACCTTCAGCATGTTTGTTAGACCTCGAGGATATATACTGTGCATTCAACAGGGCATCTTTAAGCTTAAAGGTTCAAACATTATTGTGTTTGACAGAAAATATATATATATATTTCAGGTTCCTGGTAAATTAATTTTTTTTGTGTTTTCAACTGCCTCTCACAGCTTTCCTCAGCTGATGGACACACTCACACTCAAAGTATATGTTTTCTCCAGTCAGCAAGGTTAGTGATCATCTTTGTTTGACTCCACAAGTGTATTGTTTTTGTTCTCTAGTTAGTGTGTGAAGTTTTGTTATTTTGGCCTTGGAGACCCTGATGTTTTTCTCTTCCCTTAATCTCATATTTTGGTGTTGTTACATTTGTTACTTCCTCCCATTGTTGTTAAATATTGTTATATTTGGTAAGTGTCTCAGCCACCATTTTTTGGTTGAAGTTTTGGGGTAAACTTGTGAACTTATTCTGTTACTCCCTGTGTTTCCCTGGACATTTTTAAAAGGGTCTTAGCACATAGAATAGAATAGGTTTTATTGTCATTGTAAAGTGGAGTACAACGAAAGCTTAGTGATTTCTGCACACATTAAATGGAATATGGTAACTTAGGAAAATAGAGACAAATCCCATTATTGGTTCAATAATGTTTCATTCCAAGTTGAAAACCCAGAATAAGTTACAAAACAAAAATGATTTTCCGTTCTAGAGAACACTATAAGTTTGCATCATCTTTGTGTGTCTGATGTGTACTTGGTATGAATATTGAAGAGTATATACATAATATATATATATATATACAATGTAATATATAATATAAATATCTAACTGCTTTAAATGTTTATGAAAATGTTTAGTGAAGCTGTCCAACAGTTTCAGAGTACTTTGCCATCTTGGATAGTCGGGCAGTTTCAAGGATGTAACAGATGAAATAACTAAATAAATAAGCAATAAATAAAATGAACAGAGTTGCTTTGCTTTGCTAGAAAATAACATCAGCTTACACAAATAAAACATATGCACACAGTGTACAAACACTTTACTGAAGGTTGCATTGAAATCTACTCAGACAAATTCTCTCAAATATGGTTAATAATTTGTGGAAGGGTGGAGGTGAGCAACAATCATAAAGCTCAAGGTTTAGATGGAATGCTATAGCACTAATGAATGCTGCTGTGCTCCTTTTTTCATGTTCTATGCTCATCTTGTGTAATAGAACAAATTCCATCAGGTGAAAGTTTGATCACTTTATGTGCTCAAGCATTACTTCAGTTACTCATTCTCTTTATTTCAGAAACCTTCAGTGTGGTTTTCTGCAGTATTACAAAAGCTTCAAAGCATTCAGTTCGTTTTTGTTTTGAATCAGTTTGTCCTCTTGTATTAACGACACACTTATATTTCCAAATGTTGACTCTCTTTTAATCCTTGATATGTTTGCTATAACTACAAACTAAAATATCACATTGACATAAGTATTCTGACCCTTTGCTATAACACAGATCAGGTTCCTCCCATTTCACTTGATCATCTTTGAGATGTTTCTACACTTTGATTGGAGTCCACCTGTGGTAAATTCAATTGATTGAACATGATTTGGAAAGGCACACAGGGCTCAGAAACAGGACTGTGTCAAGGCTGTGAATTTCCCGTGCGGATTAATAAAGTATCTATCTATCTATCTATCTATCTATCTATCTATCTGTCTAAGGCACAGATCTGGCTATATACACAAATTCTGCTGCATTGAAGGTTCCCAAAAGCACAGCAGCCTCCATAATTCTTAAATGGCTTCACAGCCAAAACGAGCAAGTGGGGTAGAGGGGCCTTAGTTAGAGAGGTGAACCCGATGGTCACTCTGGCTGAGACCCTGGCTGTAATTGCTGACAAAGGTGCTCTACCTAAATACTTAGTAAAGGGTCTGTCAACGTGATATTTCATCCATTCACCCATTAGCTATACCATTTGTTCTTAAGGGTTGCAGAGGGGCTGGAGCCTCTCCCAGCTGACACTGGGAGTGGGGTACACCTTGGACAGATCGCCAGTCTATTGCAGCGCTGACATACAGATACAAACAACCATTCACACTCACATTCACATGAACAATTTAGAGTCACCAATTAACCTAACCTACATGTCTCCACATGGAGATGTACCCAGAGGCATGTGGAGAACATGCAAACTCCACACTGAAAAAACCCCAGCCTGTGAACTGACAGGAACACTGCCCCACCGTACTGCCCTTTTGATAATTCAGTTTCCTTTTTAATAAATTTGCAAATATATATATATATATATATATATATATATATATATATATATATCAAATTATGTTTTTACTTTGTCAGTATGGAATATTGAGTATAGAATGATGAGGGAATCGATTTTAGCATAAGGCTGCAACATAACGAAATCTGAAAAAATGAAGGGGTCTGAATACTTTCTGAATGCACTGTACTCCTGCTCTGCAGTGTCATGTTTGGACCTGGGCTGGACCCCTGGACAGACAAGGGGCTGCAGTCCTTTTCCTTAAAAATCAGGTGCAGTTCTTAAGTCAATGATACTTTCAGGAAATGTGTCAACAATGGCAGCCTACCTTATTCCATACCTTCAGCACACACATCTGATTCTTGCTGCCATGGAGTTTTCTGACCCTTGCCTATAAGAAACAATATAGCAGATTCTAGATCTGGACAGAGATCAGAATCAATCAGATTCTCTCAAACTGCACCCACCAGTGACATCATTTAAGGTTAGTATTTCTCTGCCTATGATTGAAGATGTTGGAACTTTTCAGTACTAGAATCTGTTAAATTTTTGGCTTCATCCATCCATCCTTGTGGGAGCCAATCTCAGCTGACACTGAGCGAGAGGTGGGCTCCAGTCTATTGCAGCGCTGACATACAGAGACAAACAACCATTCACACTCACATTCACAGCTACGGGCAATGTAAAGTCACCAATTAACCTAAGCTGCATGTCTTTGGGTTGTGGGACCCAGAGAGAACTACGCAGGCACAGGGAGAACATGCAAACTCCACCCAGCAGTCTCCATCATCATAATGTTGCGTAATGGCTCTATTCAAACATGACAGCACTGTAATGGGTAGATCTGCAATGCAATGATATTTGGCACTGCTGAAGCGCAGCAGTGAGTGGGGAAATAATGATATCACAAGAAGATTGGATCACACTTTTTTAAGTGTTTGAAAACATTACTTACATTGCACTACATGCCCATATGTATGCTGGAATAGTTATTGATTGCTGCAACTGCTCTTCTTGTCTGTATTGGGCACGCAGGTATCCCTTTCTTAAGAGATTTCCAAGAGATCAAAGAATTGAGAGGTAAAAAGTCTGCGTCTTTGGAGTATCCCCATTGGATTTGTCTACCTCAGACACTGGAAGCCTCATATAATCTTTGTCTTAACTTTGGAATGTGAAAAGATTGAGAAGTGTGGATTTTGTCCTCCCATTTTGTAATTTCAAATCATCATCACAACATTTAAAGTTGTATTGGAAGTATAAGACTGACTGATGGTTTAATGATTATTTATGGTTTCATGAGTTTTCCTGTTTTGCCCACGCCGTGAAGGGAAAACATAATGTAAACACATTTTATTGACTGATCTGAGAGAATGACCTCTACAACTTTAAGGTGCCCAATCAATTTTACATGTTGGCGTCATGTTTGAATAAGCCCCTGAGTCACTCCATAAATGACAATGGCAATCTGACAAGGTTGTACCCAGTAAGTTTCTATAACACTTCCAATACAGTGCAAATTTGACTTTAAGGCTACAGCAGCACATGGTCAAATAAACAGAGAATAAGGGTACGTTCTGTTCTGCTTTCTTTCACAAAGACAATATAATAAGTATAAAAAACCACAAAATAGTGTGAATGAGCAAATTTTAAAGACGGTTCACAGTTTTGTTGGCTTGTAGGCTTATTCAAACATGAGGCCTACATGTGACAATTGATGTAACTTTTGTTCCCAATGTAATTTCAGACATGTCCATCAGAAGCATGTAACTTGCATGTCTAAAAGGATTTTTATACATTCAAGCTTTCAAGGAATTGGCTGTGCATAAACAAGGAAGTCTAGTGTGTTGCTGGATACTTTGATAAGTTTCATGGATATTGTTGGAACTGAGAACCTGGTTCATTTCAGCCTCTAAATAAATGTCATCCTAAACTTGGCTCATATCAATGTGGTCAAGCCCATGTGGAGAGTCCACACCCTTATTGTTTAGATTGCTCCACAGACCACAAGAGGGCTCTTCCTAACATTTAGCATTCATGAACACTGACATACTCTGCTCCATCTCAGTTTTTTCCCTCTGTCATTTCAGGCACAGAAGAGACCAAAATATTAAATTATACACAGATTGAGATGGATGCACAGATTAGAAGGTTTCAGTTAAAGCAGTGTTGCCCAAAGTAGAGCTTGCTGGACAAATCTGCCTCTCCACAAAATTATTTTTAGCACATCAAAGAGTTGCTGGGGAGTGACAGCGACAGACAAGATCTAAGCAGTGATTTTGATCTTTTTATGATACACAAGCCAAGATTATACACATATAAATCTTAGTACTTTAATCTCAACTTAATACATTACTAAATAAAAAAAATGTCCAAGTTCATTTTTGTTCTTAGATTCAAGTATCTGGCAAGAAACCAGGTGAGGTCAGATTTTAGGTCAGACGGTTGACCTTAAGGCCACTGAGCTAAATGTTTTACTATCCTGTTCTATGCTTGCATGACTCTGAGCCTGAGAATGACACACATATCTCACAAAGATGCCTCACAAAGAAACATGTACAGTCTGTACAGTCCCAACATGAGTCAGCTGTGTGCAGGTATGTTTGTATGGACCGTGAGAATTCTACTTACACACAAAACACAGACATGCTGCCATGTGGAATGCTAGTCTGCTGGCTGGCTGACTGGCCCGGCTGTGGTGTCAGGTTGCAGTAGGTGTTCCCGGCTGCGACCCTGGCATATCAGTGTTTGTTTTATGTCACAGCCCCTCCCTCTGGGGAGATGTCAGTCCAGCAGTGCCTAAGGGGATGAAACCTGAGATAGGCAGAGGTTAGTAGTAAACAACAACCCCTTTATGAGGCAGAGGAGACTGCCTGCTGCATTTAAAGATCTGAGAGAGACAAAGATTTTCTGGTTAGGGCAGTGGATGTCCAGAAAGCGGGGTCCCCAGCAGCCCCAGGGGTCCTTCAGGGCTGTCCAAAGCGGCCACAGCAAAACAAACTAATCTCACTGTCTGTTCATTTAAAATTAGGACAGATTTGTCTGCTTGAAATGAGAAGCTAAAATGTCAGATAGCATTAAAGCTGAGATATTCCTTAGACAAATATCTAGAAGAAGATTTAGATGGCTGACAGCTTGAATTCTGTACTCATTCTTAGAAGCCCCTTTTACACAGCCTGTTCAGTGCGGGAATATTCTGCCTTGCTGTTCTGTATACAAGGTGGAATGGGGAGCAATGTTGTCCCACCTTTAAGTTGGCAGTGGATGTAGTCACAGAGCCAAATTGACATCTGTGTAAAAGGGAGAGCCAGCATGGCTGAACAGACAGGGACTGATGCCGAGGCTGCTGTGTAAGGCATCAGGCATTACTTTGTGTGGTTCAGTGTAAATGAGCAAAGGTGGCATATTCAAGATCAGTGTCTGTGTAAAAGAAGCTACTGACAACTAAAAGTAATGTTATTGTTTGGTAATGTGACATTGGCTCACGTTAGCAATACTTTGGGCTTCCTGTTTTATGAGTTATCCCGGCTGTTTTGTTGCTGTTTATTGTCTAATTTTCAGTGGGACTGTGAATGGATTTAGTCCAGAAATCTGTCACATTCACTTCTTTCTTTAAACGCTGCTTACTGGTGTCAAGTCAAGCAGTCCAACAATATGTACTTTGTAGTAATATAACTTCGCCCTGACAAATCTCTATAAATCAAACAATATGACCATATGTCATCATAAGGCCAGAAATGAACACATCAAGATAATGATAAATACAATATCTCAGCAATATCTCAAGTTTGCTAACAACTGCAAAGCTAGCCTTAAAGCCAAAACTATGCAACTTTTGCTAAAAATTAGCCATTATAGCCACAAGTGACAGTTACAATATGATGGTGAATATTAGAATGTGGTGTAACACGCAAAGAAGCTAAATGTCTCAGTCTTGTCATTTATTTAAATTTCCAAACATTAGCCACCATAGGTTACCGGTCATACCAGACCAAACATGACTATAGCAGCAAAATCCCTGAGTGGTCTGAAATGAGCTGAGTTCTTAAATAGCTTATAATGAAACTTTACATTTGTTAGGGGAAGGAAAATAGCAGCCTAATTGTGTTTAAAGTAAGTTTTAAGATCATTTATAATTCTTCTCATATTTTTTGTTTTACTTTATTTTTGACGATGTGAAATCTTTTTTGGATTAACTTTGTCTTAAATTGTATTTGACGTAGCTTTAAAAGTTTCAGATGTATCTGGACCAAAGCTGTTGCCACTGTACATTTTGTCTAAACCTTATTTGACTCGTTGCCAGCTGCTCCTCCATGCACAGCAGACTGTGTTTTATCTCGACCCATTCTCTTCCCCCACTGAATAGAGTTTGGGCGCCCCACTCTTTTCTTTTGTTGTTAAACGCAGCTCATACAGTCCTGCCCCTTCCCCTTCCCCCTCGCTCTCTTTCTCTTTCTTTTTTTCCACCCATCCTCCCATCTTTCACTCACTCTATTTCATCCATCCAGGGTGACGCCAGTCCCTCTCACCCCGCCCCGTTCAACTCAGTCCGCTGCGTTCATTTCATTCCTGCTCCCATTCCGCGCATATTTCTCATCCTTGGAGAGACGCTGCGCATTTTACGCATTCAGCGCGTCCGATCCTTCATCAAACCAAAACCGAGAGGAGGCTCTGGAGTTGGCGGAGGGCTTCCGATGCTGTAGCGACTTCTATCCATGGGAAAGTATGGGAATTAATCCATAAAGAGGCGTATGAATCGAGGTAAGTTCCCAAGGAGGAGTCCCCCCTCAGCGTGTAACCTCCGCGTCTGAAAGCCCCCGGACGTTTCGCTTATTTCTAAAAAGCCGAAGTGGTCTCTGAAGCTCAAATTAAACCAATTTCGGCGACATCGCGAGTGAAATCGACACATAGATACTCCTTATGGGTGTTGAACAAGTCTAACAAGCTTATTAATGCTTTGCCGTGTGAGCTTCAAAGCCAGGGATGTCGCTTTCACTACAGTTTTATTCCCCCCTCTCCCGACACCAAAAACAAACCTTGTTTTCCACCACTTCTTTCTCTCGTATACTAAATCAGCCTTCACAGCGGGATATATCTCCCCGTAAGAGTTGTCTTCACAAATGGATCTAAATGTAACGCGAAAAGGATGAAAACATTTACGCTGCAGCGCTGAGAGGCAGCTTAACAAAGCTGGGAGTGAATGGGGGACTTGTTGCATCGGCGGGGTTTTCTCTTCTCCTACACAGGCAGGCCCCAGTCACAGGAGCAGGCCATAGGCTGATAACATGCTCACAGTAAGTGTTTACTCAGTGGACAGAGCAGATTATATGCTCAATAAGAACACGATCATACAGGCAGCTGGTGGATTTGTTAACGTATTTACTCCGCCTCTCCACCTTAAAGAAAAAAGAATAATAGTGTAATTGTTATCAGCCTAATTGGAGTTTCATGTGATGAAATAAGACTTTCAGAGGTGCATTAAATGACCCTCATATTTAATGCATTTCTGAAAATATGATTTAAATTTGTCTTTTTGTGTCTTTCTAAATATTCAGGTCAGTTTGACATTTCATTTTTCATCAGCTCACATCATATGTATTTTAACTGTCTGTGTTAGTGGGTGGTGACTTTCTGAGAGACCTTACAGCATCAGTCCCCATTAGTATCACCACATAATATCCTACATATGGGCTCATAGCCGTTGTGTGTATTTCCTTTTGAATATTGATTAAAGGACTGCTCTTGCTCTTTATAACAAGAGATATGCGGTAATGCAGGCCAAACCACAATGTAATTACTGGAGAAAATTACAGCCTTTAGGAATAAACATAGTAGATGCATTAATTCTGAAACAGTAATCCATCTGTCAGGTGAGGGGAGGGTCTGCCAGAGATAAAAGGATTTTAATTGTGAGAATGAGACTTTTGGCCTCTTTTTTCATAGTGAGTTGATGTGGCTTAATTAAATTGTTAAATGGAGATAAATGTTCTGCTAATGAGATGAGATATACTTCCTGTAATATAATTACAATCATAGAGAGTTTATGACTCAGGTAAAATTTAACTGTCTTGAGACTGAAACTAACAGTTGTTTTTATTACTGATTTAATCTGAAAATTTTCACCTCAATTAATAGATTTTTTTCTATAAAATGTCAGAACATAGTTAAATATTCTCAGTGTACCCCACTCGTATGTCGCTTCGGATAAGGACTTCTACAAAATGAGTGAATGCAAATGTATAATTTATCAGAGCTCTAGGTGATATCCTCAGATATGTTGTTTTATCTGACCAATCAAACCACAGGCCTTTTCATCTGATTAATGATAGCCAGTACAGTTGTCTGTAGTTGCCTTAGCACAGTTACAGTATAATCAATCAGTGTTTGAGATGGAAATGACATTTAACTTTTAAAATAACAGGAACACAAAACAGTAAAAACATTTATATTGATATATGTAAGGTATATCAAGTGTTGGATTACATTTCTGACTTTATAAAGGTATGTTTTGCTGAAGAAGTTTTGGTCCATCCCTGGCAGCTACACCACCAACAATATCTATGATGTTGTCACTTCTCCTAGAAATGACACTAATTAATTTTTAATGTTAAAACCTAAATTGTGATTTGGGAGCATTTTTTATTCTCTCTTTTTGCTGCTATGGGTCTGATAAATCAGGTAGTCCTGAAAGTGTAACAGAGGAAGGAGAGGCATTTGTGTGTGTGTGTCATTGTCTTTGCTGTGTCTAGGCTGGTGAGCGTACAAAGCGTTGTCACCCTGGGTAAACAGCCCCCTATCATCCCTCCACTTTCATCCCCTCTTCCACGCCCCATGTCTCTCCCTCTCCAGTCCGTTGACATCTGTTTTGAGTGTTTTCTGCACCTGTAGAGACTGGGGATGTGTGTGTGTGTGTGCGCGCGTGTATGTGTTTGAGAGGGAGAGAGAAAGGAGGAGGAGGCAAAGGGAGGTGCAGAATGCAAATCCAGGCGTTTGTTCTGGCCTAAGCAACGCAGACTGACTGACTAACAACCATTTGGTGTGTGTGTGTGTGTGTGTGTGTGTCTGCCTCTTGCTGTCCAGGCCAGGCAGGCCCATTGTTGCAGCAGCAACAGGCGTCGGTGGATGAGGACGCACCATATGGCCTCTGTGTGCTTTAGTCACAACTGCTGTGTATGTGTGTGTGTTTGTGTGTGTTCATGTACTTCACCAATGCTGTTACAATATGGTGGAGTTTGGAGCGGCTCACTGCTCACTGCCCAGCTCCTCGTTGTTTCATCTGTCGTGTCAATTCCAGACAGGAGGACAAAATCCGGCACACAGATTTTTTATGGTAGTGGGATTAGGAGGAGTAATCTTCCTGGCATGAAATGATGTCTTGTGACATCCAGATGTAGACCCACTATGTTCATTGTTATTCAGAATATAGTTTTTTAAAGCTAAATTAGACGAGAGTTGTGCTTGGAAGAATTCTCATTTCAGAGTTTGGATGACTCAACAGGTGATACAATGGATCTTGACAAAACAACAAACAAAAAAGAAAAACATATATATAAACACAGTTCCCTTTTTAATTTTACTTTGAAACCAACTGCAGTCTTGATTTCCTGTTTTTATACACGCCTCGGACCATTACAACTCTTGCAGTTAAGTTACTTTATTGCTCACAAGTGTGATGTGATGTGATGTTTTCCACATGTTGAGCTCAGCAGAAAGTGTCAGAAACTTAGCACATAGCAGGATGAATTAAGATGAAATTGATCAATCAGTTTTTTTAATGGGAGATGAACTGAATGTAAAAGAGGGGGAGCAGGGGCTGATATGTGATGAAATTTAGGAAGGGGAGCCGTTTTTTTGGAGCGACAATGCTGAGTGTGTGGGGGGCGAGTGGATGAGTTTGGAAGGGCAGGGGGCAGTGGGGGTAGGTGGGGAAAAGGAGGGTGGGTTTTGGGGGTGAGATGGGGTGGGGTGGTGGTACGGGTGGGGTAGGCTTTGTTTAGGTGCTGGGGGAACAATAGGCATCCTCTTGGGTGGGGTGGGGTAGGGAGGGAGTTGGGGGTGGGAGGGGGTGATACTGCTTTCTGGCTGCAGGAGGCCAGTGGAGCCTGTGCTGGCTTGTTTGACTGCCTGGGCTCCCTGTCTGTCTGTCTCTCTCTTTCTCATGTCCACACTAATGTAAATCACATCCTCCTTATTTATATCTGGCTAGGAATCACATGACTCACATTTCAATCATTTTGCAGGTGATTACAATGCTATTACTATACAGGCGATTCTGCAACATTGTGATCATCTGTGACACATTATGACACCTGTGATGAGAAAAAACATGACACTGAAAAGATTTTACAAAGCAGGGTGTACATATATACAATATTTACACTTGTATTGCTTTTATTCTCTGCATTATAGAGATTTTTCAATTCCACAAAGTTTTATAAAAATGTACCAGTGTGTACTGTAGAGAGTCTCAGATGTTTTATCACACACTTGTGTGTTGGAACATTCAAACAACCATAAACTGTCAGAACAGTTTGGAGAGAACATTTCTGTAAAAGTAACAAGCTTTGCCTCAGTAGTACGACAGACAGGCTGTGATGATAGACCCAGTATAGTCAGTAAGGCATCACATGAGACTACATTGATCAGCCACAACATTAAAACCAGTTATGTATGTATTTGAGGTTTATTGTTTTTTTTGTTTATTGTTACTGTTTAGTGTTTTTTATTTATTTATTTTTTACTTTTTTGACAGAATTGTTCCAAGTAGATGAAAAGATAGATATGGAAAGATATTATAAATGGGCTACTTTTAAAGAGAAAACAAAAACAAAACAAAACTACCAAAAAAACATGAAAAAAAAAGAATTGAAATCAAAGAATTTATGGTTTCTTTGCACTTGTTTTTAATCTTCAAAATAAACACTAGTAAATTACTGTATTTCTGTTGAAATATAAAAACAGAAACATTTTGCCCTATGTGTACTTCATGTCATCATCAACCAGCAGAAAGACAGAGAGAGCTGGAAGAAATAGAGCTTTACCTTGAAAAGACAGTTTACGTCACCCGCTAAGTGTAGCCATGTTAGTCAAAGAAATCTATTCATTCAGTCACAGCACTTACCAGATCATGGTGGTAATAAACCATTTTGCCAAGCAACGATATACTACAACGAAGAAGAAGACAGTTGTGTCTTTCTGTTCTGCCAATTCAGTGTAGATAACAAACCCTTAGAAAGAGCTTCTACAAACCAGAAAACACATTAACAGCATTTCAGGTTTTCTGCATTAGCATGGATGTCAGGCATTCAGGGTTTTAGTACCAAGCAGATACATGGATGAGACCAAATAACCCTACGTGGGAGGCCTGAATCAACCTTATGCTTCCTCATCTCAGCAGGAAGCAAGCAGGAAGTTTAGATTTCAACTACTTCCTGCTTACTTTCCTGGTTGGAGAAATTGACATGATAAACCCTCTGCAGAGTGGGATAACAGCTGACTCTGCTCTTTTATACTCTCACAGTGGAAAAATGCTTCCCTGCTGTTGTGCTCACAACCTCAGTTTTTGTCTTCAGCTGGCCTGACACTGATTACTCATTGTTGTTTGTTCTGTAGTTCTCTGATAACATTTCTGAACTCAGTATAGAAAATGATGCATTATTCAAAAATAGCCAGATAATAGCCTAGTAGAATTTTTAAACAGAATGAAAACTCAGCTTTTGTTTTTCCTAGAGCTTGTACCATTTTATTGTAATTCTCTTGACACTGATGTGCCTTTTTTGCTCTAAGTGTGAATGACAGCAGAAAGTAATACAAATAACGTCTTGATCTTCCATTTTAAAAATGAAATAACACATGATCTTCTCCTATAAAATGTTGAATTATTCCTAAGCAGAGAAACACATCTTCATTCAGTTTTTAATACACTCAGCTAATGCCTAGCTAACGTTAGCAAACTTTAGCTAGATATTGTGGTGTAACTGACATGGCTTGAGTCACATAGCTGACTTCTTGACCCTTCTTTACTTGTGCTGTAGTTACACCACACTTTCATATTTACCATTATCTTCCAATTGCCAGTTGTGGCCATGCTGGCTAATGTTTGGCAAAAGTTACATGCAGTGCAAATAAATCCTCTACAGTGTAACAATTGGTCATGTCAGCATTAGAGTAGTGTCACTGTGTGAAAAGACAGGAGTTCAGCTAAGATAAAAAAAAAAAAAAAGAGACAGTCATCACAGTTGGTGAGATTTCCAGGATGTCAGTGAACATGTCACAGCCTTAGAAGATTAGAAGCCTGTCAGTCATTTTAAACTATCTATGGCAAAGATTTGTATGAGCTAGCATAGCTGACAGTTTGGGGAATGTTTTGTTATTTTGTGGTGTCGGAGTTAGTCTTTAAGCGAGAGCTGAATCGAGAGGCTAGCTCAGAGAGCTAACAGGAAGGATAACAGATTTGTTGTTTTGGTGTTAGCTGTGACACACATTAGCCCAAGTAAGTAAGAAAGTAAAACCAATAATGCTCTGTAGCTTTCTACACTGTAAAGAAGACAAAGTTGAGAAAACTCGTTCAAAGCAACAAACTTTAGTTTTTAATTTTTTCTTCCATTAACCTACTCCAACTAATCTTGATAGCATGTCATTTTCTTAAGTCAAAACAGCAATCAAACAGCAGCTTAACAATACTGTTTTTTAATTTAGTTTCCCACTGTGAATACACTACAGTCTCAAAACCTGCTTAGAGTAAGTAATTATGTAAGTCAAAAGAGGGACAAAGCTAGTTTTCTATTGCAATGAGACATTATTTCCAACATTTCAGGTATATTCACTTTTAGTTTTATCTCCAAATTAAGTGGTTTAGATCATCTAATGATGACTGCTTGTGTTTTGTGCCCTGACTTGTGGGGTTTTAGTGTGTTCCTAGTTCTCAGCTCATTATGTGTTCAGTACAGTGTCATCATAACTGACAGGAATGATGGCCAAAACTACAAAACCCCACATTGTAATTAATGCTCCAGCCCGATGGACTTTTCTGTCAGGGCGTGCTTTCAATTGAAAAGCTTAGCAGACTTTTGAAAAAGAAGAAGCAATGAACAGAGGAAATCTTTTTGGTCAGAGCTCCTTTTTAAAATGATTTAAAATGATTTGATTTTATTATTCCACCATTTGATTTTCTACTCAGAAACAATTCTTATTTTTGATGCCCTTGTAGCACTGTGCTCTGTCCTGATCTGTGATCAAGCTTAGAGACTCAGTTTACCGATAAAAGAATAGGAAATAGGAAAGACTGTGCAGATAAAGCCAGGTTTATCCTTAAATAACCTACTACACACCCGCATGTTTACGGGATGCACAGCCGCCAAACTCTCTGCCTCCTAATCTGCATCTGTCTAAATAAAGCAGTATCCAAGTTTTAATGGACCACAGAAGGAAAACACAGTTCAGGGGCTAATTCATTTCTCTCTGTTTCTCTCTCTCTCTCTCTCTGTGTGTGTTTGTGTGTATGTGTGTTTTCAGGAGTGGAGACGAGAGCAGTGCCTGTGTTAGCTGTAGAGAATGTAATTGCAGTGGTGAGTGGATAGACAGAGTTCACTGTAATCTTTTCACATTCATGCAGCCATACAGTGTTCCTTTACGAGGTGTGGAATAGGAGTGGAATAGGACTCAGATGCGTGCACATGCACACACACGCACACATAATGCACATGTGGTTTATGTCTCTGCACAATGCTCTTGAGTTCACACTTATTAAATGGTGTTGGTATTGCTATAACCTCCCCATCTCCCTAAGCCTCTCTTTCTACTGGTTGGTTTGTGAATGTGGGTGTGTGTGTGACAGTCTACATGTGACAGCACCCCCCCCCCACGGGAAGAGGCCGGATAATGGCTGCGTCTGACTCAGCAAAAACTGGTGGAGGAAGAATAACAGAGAAGGATGTAGAATAGGGAGAAGAGCTGTTAGCTAAACCTTTTACCATCACATTTCCAGGAGGAAATAAGCACTTCACTGTATCAGTGTGCAATCTGTGACCAATTACTGTGTGTGCATAAATGGTAATGCTTCTGTGAGAAGAGATGGTGAAATAATGAGGAGTGCACACTGTGAATCACAGTCTCTTCATCACTCATAAAGCAAGTCTCTCTCACACTTTCTCTGTCTTTCTCAAGTGTGTATTAGCTCAGAGAAAGAATAAAAGAAGCTTTGCTGGTTGCTTTTCACTGATGCTGCTTTTTTATATAGCCCAATGAATATCTGTCTTTGTTTTTTAAACATGAAATCAGGTCAGAGCTAATCAAACCAACTCAAGACTTTCATAAAGGTGATTATTTTTTTTCCTGGCATTGTGCAAGATGAACTAATCAGTAATGGATTAATTGAAATCGTGACCATCTGAACTATAAAGAGTGAATGAGGAGACGTGCGTCAGCACAAAGACAAAAATCACGAGTAATGGAGTACAGACCTGATCAAAGTCTGCATTAGAAATGGAGGCAAAAGAGATCAGTTTGGTCTGCATGGAAAATAATTGTGAAATCTGAGTGATCATTTTGATAATCCATGCTTGGCTGCAGAGACTAGTTACAAAAAGTTTCAACATCCATGACAAACACCATTTTGAATATGTGTGCCATAAAAAATAAAGTGGAATGAAGCTTGTTTGTCCTTCAGTGCGCAGATAAAATTCACCATCCAACACTGTGCTTCATGGTTGGTTGAGGCATTAAGGAGATCAGCGCAGTTAAGGCAAAATTCAGCTGAAACAAACATTGTTTTGGAGCCGAGCTTCTGGAAATTGTCATGTGGTTGTGTAGCCTTTTTTCCTGCTCTGTTCTTTGTTGATATCTGGCCCCGCACACACTTCTTATCATACACTGTTGCGTGAGTGGATCATAACTATACACTACTACATAGAGGTGTGAATGCGCTGACTAGTGTGTGTAGAGCACAGTGAATAGTTGGATCCAGACATTTTGCTGATGCCTAACAAGTTGCATAAAGTTCTCCTCTCTAGCTGTATGGTTAGCTGCTAATGTGAGAGTTTAAGATTCTGTGGGTCAATGCAGTCTGCTAACTGGATGTAGACACAATCAGGATGTTTCTAGATCAGATTGTGTCCTTTGAATCAACTCCTGAATTTAAATTCTTCTCATGGCTATTAGATACTGGCTCTATAATTATATGTATTGAATTGTATAAAGAAAACCCCAAACATTCAAACTCTGAAAATATTTCATAATTAGATGCTTTATACTGTCACAATGTTATACTGTTGATAGCATATTTTATTTCTCTGCGTGACTTGGTGCCAACTTTTGAAGGTACCCGGTGGGTTTCTGACTACTAGTCGCACTACAGTTCACTGTTTCTATGAGGGAGGCTGTGACTCAGGAGGTAGAGCGAGTCACCCACTAATCAGGAGGTCAGTTGTTCTATCCCTGGCTCCTCCAAGATACTGAACCCCATAAATTGCCCCTGTTGTATAATCAATGTGTGAATGGGTGAATGTCATCTTTAGTGTAAAGAGATTTGAGTGGTCGATATGACTAGAAAAGAGCTATATAAGTGCACATGGCCTCGCACAAGAACATGGGAGATGTGATAAACATTGCAGTGACAGTGGTGTCAGGCTAATCTGCTGATCGACAGTTATCCACAGCAACACACAAAGAAATGTACCAATGCAACAAAGATGGCAGGGAGAAGAAGACTGCTTACAGACTTGGAGTTTCAAGATATCACAGTATAATACAACTGATACTGGACATTTGAGGCTCATTACAATATATCTGGCTAATACCAAAACATATTATCACAACAATCTTGATATGTTAATGTTAATCCTCCCAACAGGTAATGTCACAGAAGCTATATCCATGTTTTTTCCAACAACGTTTGTGATTTTCATATGAGGTAACAGCAACCATTGTCAATCAGTCACCTGTGGTATGTTTGAAATGAGAATTGCTCAACAGTTGTATGTGAAGGACTAAAGACCCCTCTTACCATATTTTAAATCCCATTGATCACCATATAACAAGACTTTGAAGCTGTAGCAGTCACACAGCCCAGGATCCTTTGAGACTAAGAGGAATGCATGATTACATATGCAGTGACAATACATAAATAGATGTAAATATTAAAAAACCTGGGAAATTCGCATATCAAAGAAAGTCAAATTAACCATGCTACACAATGTATGTATGTTAGATTTGTTCCCATAATTTCATATGAGAACTTCAGGGACAGACAGTACATCAGGTCTAGCCGAAATCATATACTTAAATACATTCTGACTTTGAATAAGATGAGGTGTACTTGAATGATCTTACCTTGCAAATGATGTGTCTGCTGTGGAGGCTGTTAAAGTGGGATGATAAATGAAGCACCCCTGAATCTGTTCAGATATCAAACACTTTAGTCACATTTGCACACAAGTAAAAGAAGAGTGTTGTGTCTTATAGTCCTTGAGGAAAAAAAAACCTAAATAAAAAAAGCAACAAAGAAGAAATTACCTCAGATGCGGAATAATTCTATTTGCATCGTAAAGGACCAGAAAACATGGCAAAACATTGTGAAACATTGTTTGCTTTGAGGATTATGACAAAATCCTGTATCCTGTAAATCCTGTATAAAATGCTTGCATAAAACCTGTGTGTGTATGTGTGGTGCAGAAGTTGGAAGCAGTTAAAACAGATGCTGTTGAATGGTCCAATAGAAGAATGAAAGGAACTGACTAGCCTGCGATAACACAGTCAACTTGTAAACCAAGAGGACCCCCTGCTGAGACAGACACACATATATTTTCACATACATACCCAGGTCCAGCTGGTAATGCAGGCACTCACACATCAGTTGTATTACTTTACATAACAACCTCACTGGCCTGCTTTTGAGAATACAGAGGCTAAGAGACATACACATTGCATTTACACAAACGCATACATGTACAGTAGTTGCCATGTGTTGGAAGCCAGTAAGTGCTGTAAGACAAGATGTGAAAGAGGGAGAAAAGCAACACGGAGGGAGATCATGAGAGTCCAAGGCAGCTGCAGGATTGTGGCTTTATGCCCTGTGTGTATTCTCCTGAGGGCTGGCACTGACACCATGAAGCCTGCTGTCCTGGCTAGAGTGGCCCGGGCCTGCCTGGCGACAGAGACACACACAGCAGGAGTACCCACGGTGCAGAGGAGTCACCCAGTAGTCAGTTGATTGTTGTGCGACTAATGTATCTCTCCAGTGTCCATCTGCTACTGGGCCCCTCTCATGCTCACATCTCGTCAGCCTTGTTGTAGAGTGGCTTCTGAAAATATTCAGACCTTCTCACATTTTGCACACTTTATTGTTTTGCAGATGTGATTTTTAAAATGATGAAATTGCCATTTTTCCTATCAATAATCTGTAATGACAATATGAAAACATATATATTTTTAGATTTTTTATTTCTTTTGTTCAGTGTCATACAGGTATGAACACTGACCTTCTATGCAGTGTTTAAGTTTCAGAGCACCCACATTTAGAAAACTCATCCATAATTTTGTGTTATGAGTATTTGAACATACTGAGCAAATGGATAGATAGCTAGATTTGGATTACACTGCAGAAATGGTTCTCTATGGATGTTTCTATCCTGTATTTCTCTTTGAATTAAAGGTGATCACAGCCTGTTAGGTGTGAAGGAGGGTACTTCACTTTAGCACACACAATTGCATATTCATAAACACATTTACACTTGGTGTAGAGGAAACAAATCTTGCTGCTGGTGCTCTACCATACAGCTCACTGGATGAATGAATCCTTGTTTGAATGGAAAACTGCTGGGGGAGGGCAGGAGGAAAGAGGGGAAGAAAGCAAGGGTGGTAAGTTGGAGAGGAAACGGAAATGAGTGTGAATAGAATAGGCATGAAGAGAGAACGGGAGGACAAACTCTAGTAAAACCAGCAGATCCCATTTATTACACACGCCTGTGAGTTGAAGCCAACAGATGTTTTCTTGCGGCCTTGCAGTGTTTTCCCTCAGGAAAAGTGTGTGGATGGGGTTAAAATGTGCCTAAAATGTTTCCTGCTGCTTTACATGCGTCATTTGCATGTGTGCGTGTGCACACTGTCAAGTGTAATTGTGTTAAAATTAGCCAGGCACACATGCACAGAGTAAACACACACTAACATTGCAGGCTTGTGCAGGCAGTGGCAAGGGACAGTGCATGGGAAGTGTGAACAGTAGAAGACCAGACAAAATGACATGTGTTCGCCCAAGGAGCTGGCACTGTAATTGTGTGTGTGTGTGTGTGTGTGCATATGTTGGTGTGTCTGCGTGATGGGTACTGTGCCAAACCCTGCTGTTTACCGTGGGGGATTTTAGAAGAATTGTAGGCAGCTGGCAAGCCCCCTCCGTTTTTTTTCTTCTTCTTTTTTTCTTTTTAAATCTGCTAGTGTGTAGTAGTAGTCTGTCTGTCTCATTCACTTGTTCCACTTATGTGCATGTGGATTTGATGTTAGGCAACCACAACAGTTTAACAAAATAGGCAATTTCCTACATGAAAAGAAGCAATAATTTTCCTCTCGCAGCTGGGATACAGGCTTATGACATGATCAGAACTTAAGCTGCACTAGGAAATATTTTTTGGTTAAAAAAAATACAGACACTATCAGTATGAATCATAAAAAGGCACATAAATGGAAGCAAATACAACCTTGCTTACTGTAATGAGTACTGAATGACGTTTTTGTCATTCAGCTGATTGATATTGCCAAGACTCTGTGCTGTGTTTAAGTCTATGAATGAGTGACAGCTTATGGAGGAGAAGACTGGTGGCGTAGGATGGAAAATGTGTCTCGTTTTTATGCTTATAATTTTCCAGAAAATGTAAGAACAGGCGTACAGTCAGGAATAAGGCTCTTCCGGTTTACACCACAATCATCTCTAATATGAGTTTTTGCAGTAATGTAGCACATCTAGCATATATCCAGTGCCTAGCATATTTTGAGGAAAGATAATGTTACAAATATAAGCACCAGAATGAGTGAGTCTGTGCTATTAACTTGTGCAGCAGGCAAACAGTATGACATTAGTTTATTCTGACATGCTTTTAAATTTAACCTGTGCTGTCAGTTAATTTTTGCTCTTCCTGTTGAGCTAACTTTGTGTATAGCCTTGTTAAGCATTATCACTGCTATTAGCTGCTATTTCTCACTGGAATATGTATCATATTAGCTGACAAAGTTTTCTATCAAAGGTTGCTTGTGGTTGTTGCATACAAACTCACCACTAAACAGTAATGTCACAGGTTTAAAATAATGAAAATGTCAGCAGGACATGGTGTCCAAATGGTTGGGGCGCACACACATGGGTGCATACACCTCGAGCAGCAGGCTTCTGGTAGACTCCCAGTAAGGTGGACCATTTACTCCATGTCATTCCCCTACTCGTTTTCCCTCATTTTCTGTCTTATTTTTCTTTATCTATCAAATAAAGGCATAAAATGCCTTAAAAATATTTTTCAAAAGATTAAAATAGGGAAAATGTCTATATAAGCTGTAATGACATAGTGGGACTGCTCACTGCCAAGAATGCACACACAGTGAGAGTTAAGGTTTCTAAACAGTTTGAACTTAAACAATGTTTCTCTTTTTTCATTTTAGGTTCCTGCTGTCTGGTGTTGGATATTGAATGACCTTGCTGAGTTTTCTACAGTCTATTAGCCACATTCAGTATTATTATTGGCAGTTAATGACTTAGTTAATCTGGGATCACTACTGTTGAAGCTGCAGTTAGCATTAGCATTAGCATTCAGTTTCTTGTTGCCCACAGCTGTCTGTCCCCACACGGAGTTAATTATTGCCATTCGTATTTACACTAACTTGAATTTACCAACGTTTTTTTAATCACGTCACCTACTTAGCATCAATCCATTAGCTTTAGTGCTGAGTATACATTGTTTAGTTAACGTTAGCTGCTAGGATGGAGCGCAGTAGCTGGAGTGGCAGTGAGAGTCCTGGGGAGGACATGGACAGACTGAGTGACTCAGGAGGGGACAAGACCATGGACGGGGACCCCGAGGGAGTCTGGAGCCCCGACATTGAGCAGAGTTTCCAGGAGGCCCTGGCCATTTACCCACCCTGTGGAAGGAGGAAGATTATACTGTCGGATGAGGGAAAGATGTATGGTGAGTGATTGGAAATGGTGTGAAAACTGCTGTGAGCCACTGAAGAAAACAAGCTTTACTTTGTCAGAAAATAGTGAAAAATGATTATAAATGATACCATAAATGGTTTAGCCAACAGTGCCAAAACCCCCAAAATATTCCATTTAAATGATATAAAACAGAGAAAGCACCCAATTTCCACACTGGAGAAGCTTTTGGTGGCTTCAGAAAGTAATCACACCCTTTTATATTTTGCATACTTCAATGGGTTGTAGACTTAATTGTAATGGATAAAATTGCCATTTTTTTCTGATCACTCTCAGTAACTCGTCCATGACAAAGTGAAAACTCTGAAAATCTCTCATTTACAAATGTATTCAAACCTCAAATTCAGTCATTTGTAGTATCGCCCTTAGCAGAAATGACAGCTTCATGCCACTCCAGCGTTATCTTGGCTGTATTCTTTGGGTCATTATTGTGCTGAAAGATAAACTGTCATCCCAGTCTCTGGTCGCATGCACTCTGGAGAAGGTTTTGTTAAAGGATCTCTCTGTACTTGGCTGCATCCTCATCTTAACTCCTGTCCCTGCCACTGAGAAGCACTCTCATAGCATGATGTTGCCATCACCATGCTTCATCACAGGAATGATGTTAGCTGCGTGATGAGCAGTGCCTGGTGTTTGCCAGACAGTGTTTGGAGTTTAGAGAATTTAAAGAATTTTTACAGAATTTTTGTTTCATCATACTAGAAGATTGTTTTCATCATGCTCACAGAGTCTTTAAAATGCTGTCTGGCAAATTCCTAGTGGGCCATCATACGCGTTTTTCTCTACCATAAAAGCCTGATTGATGAACTGCTGCTGAGCTGGTTGTCCCTCTGGAAAGTTATCCTATCTCTGTAGATGAACTCTGAAGCTGTGTTAAACCCCCCCAAACAAGACTCCTCTTGTCCAGTTATTCAGTTTCATTCTAGGAAGAGTCCTGGTGCATCCGAACTTCTTCTGTCTCAAGACGAGTCAAGTCATTGATGTAGTGCCTAATCACAACAGAAGTTATCTTAGGGCACTTTTTATATAGAGCAGGTCTATACCATACTCTAATATTTGCAGAGAGAGAGCTAACAGTTCCTACCATGAGCAAGCACTAGGTGACAGTGGCAGGGAAAAACCCAGACTCAGGGTGGGCGGCCATCTGCCTCGACTGGTTGGGTTGAGAAAGAGAGAAGGATAGAACAGGGGAAAGAGAGTATAGCGTAATGCAGATTCCATATAGAAATATCAAGTAATATTAATAATAACAATAACAATGATAATGATAATAATAAGACAAGAAGTAAGACTAATACCCTTAAATGTATTGAACAGGATTGTAGGGGCAGCAGGAGGCTTGCCATCACAGATCAGACTCTACAGCTCCAGAAGCAGAAATACCTGCAGAAAGAGACAGAAGAGGAGAGAGACAAAAAGCACAAAGTACAGGAGAGAATGATGAAGAGAGGGGATAAAGAGAGAGATAAGCACACAGCTTTGATGCCCATGTGCTTGAAGGAAGAAACAGAGTTAAAGTGATACAGTGATTTTAAGTTTACAGCAATCCTGTCCGAAGCAGAAGATCTGCACAGGAGACGGGTTGACAACTCGACACGTTAAGAGAAAGAAAAGCTCCTACAAGTGTTGTAAGTCTCTGCAAAATCATAGATGGACAGACGATGACCCCAAATGTCAGAGTCAATAATAGTATGTAGCAGAAAAAAAAAAAAAAAACAATTAACCCCCCCCCCCCCCCCCCCGACTTGAGCAGGTGAGGTAAAACATGCATGCACTGGAGCTCAGAGCAGGTGCTGCGCCCACAAGAAGTGAGATGGAGGGTGTGACAGAAATAATCGTTCATACATAGAGGGCAAGCAGCTAAGAAATCTCGGATTGTGTTTATTGTCATTGATTAAGTTTGAAATATGATGCTGTAGCAGCAGAGAGTTCATGCTTATATTTTAGCGCACACTGGTGCCACTGGAGCCATAGAGCTTCTGATGTTGATTTACGCAATTTGCGTATTTGCACTTTCACAATTATTGAATTACTCAAAGCTTTAGAATTTTTTACCCTTGCACTGAGTTATGCCTCACTAAAGTTTTATCGCAGAGGTCTACAAAGAGTTCTTTAGACTTCTTGGCTTGGTTTTTGTCCTGACATGCAGTCTGAATTGTGGGACCTTATATTTACAGGTGTGTGCCTTTTTAAACTATGGTTATTCAGTCCAATCAAGTTCTAGACACATCTACAATTTGTGGTACCCTAGCAAGGGTCTGAATACTTTTGGTTTTGATTATTCGCAAGTTTGAAAAATGACATAAAAATGACATAAAAATATGTTTTCACTTTGTCATTATGGTTATAATCTTTCGTACAGGATGAGGAAGATTTTGGACACTTGCTTGTGTATTTTTATAGTGATGAACCATAAATAGAGGCATTCTATAGGTGCATCATGTGTATATGTGTGTGAGTGAAGTGAGTGAATGAGCATGATGTTAAGAGGGAGAGTATGTATTTGTGTGTGTGTGTGTGTGTGTGTGTGTGTGTGTGTGTGTGAACTAATAGAGTGATGAACAGATGGTCCTCTGGCTGCCACCAGCTGCGCCTCCCTCTCTCTTTCACTGTGTTTTTTTTCTTTTTTGTCTCTCTCTCTCTCTCTCTCAGTATGCACAGTGCACTCTAGTGATTTCTTCATACTACATGAGCTTTCGTCTCTTATTGGTTTTAAATTAAATCCCAAATATTAGATTCTTTTCTGCCAAAGGTTTTGAGGTCAGGGCTCTTTGATGGCCAGTGAAGTTCCTCCACAGAAAACTTGGGAAAACCATCTCTCTAAAGCTGCACTCTCTTTCTTTCAACCACGTCTGTAGCAGCAGCAGCAGCAGAGAGATGTTTTCGGTGAAAATACTTACATTAGTCATAACTTAATGAAGTAGTAAGTAAATTTTTACGGCTTGTTGCACAGCCCCTAAATTGCCAAGAAAAGAAAGGAAAAAATCAATTAATGCAGCTTTAAGGACGCATCTTTGAGCAAGTGGGCATTTTGAAATAGGAAAGGAGGGACCCTCCAAAAACTGTTGGAAAGTTGAAGTAAACTACTAAAATTTGTGATAGTATGTAGCATTAAGGTTTCTCTTAATTGGAACAAAGGGGCCCAAACCAGGATAAACAGCTTTAAACCTAAAGTACACAAGAGTGTTATTAGCACAGGTAATTTTAGACATATACAGTAATGTACTTACATCAGAATGCACCACACCACTGTCACACTCATACAAAATCTCCTATTGAAGCTCCTTTGTTATTGATCAGTGGAGAGTCAATCAATCTCATCCTGTCCTCTGTCTCAGTGGCATGTTCAGTGCTGTTTGCTTACCTTGTTGACTCTGTGTCCAGGTTGTTGACATGTTTATCATGGTGACCTAATTAGGTGTGCCTGTTTTCAGAGGCAGAGCAGGAAAGGCGAAATGGTGAGAACGGATGAGCAACATTTGGCATAGAGACAAGCGGTTTTAATTGTTACTAGAACATCTGTGCAAACCAAAATTACAAAACAGTATCCAGTTTGTTCTTATTATTGGCTCATGATGCACATAGAATTGGACAGGCTCACATTCTCATTCATGCATTTGTTTCATTTGATTTTTGAGAAACATGGAGGCCTTTATTAATTTCTTTAATGAAAAAAGCATGATGATGTTTTTCTACTGCATGCAAAAACAACATAGTGTAAACACACAGTATGTTGTTTGTCTTGTTGTCTTAGGATTACTTAAAAACTCAGCATTATTTTCCTTGCTATTCAGACCAAACCTTAGTGTCATTAATGCTGGTTTTGTGGTTTCCTTGAGCATTACATTAAGGCACAATGAGTGGCAGGTGAGTAGTCCTACAGAAAAAAAGAGGTAATATGGTAGTAGGTACCCTACCTAACCCATATTACCTCTTCTTTTCTATCTAAAAATACCACCCACTGGCTGCAGTGAAATGGATTGAAATAGAAGAGAAGAAGGAAAATGTGCAAAAGTGCCGGGATGAACTTAGCAGGAGAGAAGCGTAGAAAAATCATAAATGGATGCGTATAAAAGGGAGAGAGAATGAAAAGGTGAATAATAGCTCTATTATCCTTGGCAAAGGTACATCAGAGGTACAATGTAATGGGCAGTGGCTTTGTCCCCTACAGACACTTCGTATGGATCTCCTGGACAAATATGAAAGTCATTTAATTGGTATTGAACCCTCTCTGTCTCTTAAGCTGTGGATCAGGGACATGTTCAAAACAGATGTATTAGAGAAGTCTACAATATACTGTGTAATGGTAATGGAGGAAGCGTAGGCTGTGGCATGGACATAGACTAGAAATATTTCTCAGACATTTGCAGTACATGTCTTTTTTAAGTATTTTATTCAGTGTTGTAGTTACACTGGTTACTCAGCTCAAAATGGGACTTATTTTGAAGGAACTGATGCATAAAGAGCGTAGCCTAACACATTTTCTTAAGTGTTGCATCAGTTTCAGTACAGTTTATTTCTATGAACCATATGATGCTTTTGAAGATTAAAATTCAAGTCACAAAAAGTCATTCTTCAATTGCTTACAGGCAAAACAAGGAGAACAGCTGTATGAAAAGCCTTAACTTTTTCAGGCAACAGGCCTCACATTATACCTTACAAATAATACACTCAGAGGGCAGTTTATTAGGTACACCCAGCTAAAGCTAATGCAGTCTAATACAAGTCTTGCAATAAATCTTACTTTCATGAAGGTGTCAATATTCAGTTTTTGTTTAAACTGTGCTAAAGAGGTATTGACTCAATTGTATGAACATTTTTGGAGGATGTAACACGTGGCACTGTTAATTTTGGAATCTGATTTTCATTTAGTCTTAGTCTATTGACTAAATGCATACTAGTTTTAGTCAACAAAAAGCAAAAATGTTTTCGCCCAGTTTTTATCACTGGGGTGTATACTCTTACTTGTGTCATGCATTTTAAATTGTTGTCTTCTAAGCATATTGATGCTACAGCTGTCGCCATCTTTTTGTAGTTACCATGTTTACAGGACTCTGCAAGGTGTTCTATAGTAATACATAGAATCCAGTCAGCATTTCCAAACATGTAGAGGGAGATTTAGATTCCTAATCTCAGAATTCACCAGTTCCTTCTGATAGCAACACAAAAGACAGCTCACTGAAAGTGACTGAAAGTAACTGCACCCATGGCACTAGATCGTTACATTAGCTTACAATACGTGTCAGTGTACGGTCTTCATGTTTTTGTAGTTTGTCTCAGCTGATTTGTTGCTGCTTCTTATCAAAGTCTCAGTGGAATTTAGCCTATAAATCAGTTTCTTCCAAGAACTGGTAATGTCAGATAACATTACTGACAGAGACATTACTATGGAAGATGTTTCTTATTAACAGTAGTGCAACAGGTCAGGCAGTGAAATTATATTCTAAATATCAGATATTTTGGGCAGCGAATCAGGAGCTACAGCATGTGCTCATTAAAATGTCAGTTTGTCGGTCTTTCACATTTTGTTTTAGTTTTTATTAATTGACAAAATTTGTTCTCCATCTAGTCATAGTTCTCATTTTCAAAGTTTACTCTTTATTTCATTTTAGTCTTGTTTTCAGCATGATAAATAGCATTGCATTTTTTGCACTGGTGTTCCTATTATCCTGTCCAACCCATTCAAATCAATGAGGGCAGGGTAAATAACAGACAAATATCTTTGTATAATATGATACAGTTTAACAGCACTGATTCCCAGTGTTTAGTTACTCTTTAAAGGGACTGGGTGCTTGCACCTAATAAGCAATGGATTGACTGTGTGGTTAGCAGAAGCAATGATAATCTCAGGAGCTGTGCCTTAAAAAGACAAAGAAAAGTGCACCAAACAAATGGACTGAGAAAAGCCTTAAAATGTCCTGCAGATGTTGTAACAAACAAATTCTCAAACCAGGCTCTGGGCCAGAGTTTGGCCGCTGTGGTGTCTGAGGTCTTCTCAGGGTATACAACAACACCACTCCACTGCAGCCTTGTTAGCGAGCACAGTCAGTGAGGCTTTGACCTTACTCAGAAAAGGTTTTCGAGCGGGTTCTATAAAGCAGCTGAAACTCTTAATCACTCTGCTAACTGAGGGTGGTGAGTGACAGGGAACTACTGCAGTAATGTTTTTTTGACAGGAACAGAAAAAGAAAATACTTTTTAAGTTCAAAAGTGTTTATTTGCCATGCGCTTGTTGTTTGTTGTCATAGGTATGCTCTTCCATGCTCTTTAAATGGCAATTGACAAGATGATATTAGATGATACTATGTTTATTGTGTGGTGATTACATGGTTGCTGGCTTGAGTATTGCATTTCAGTCACTTTATGTGAATTTGAGAATTTCTGCATTTTGTCAACTCATTTGGACTTCATATTCACATTAACTGTAAACTGCATCACTTTTTGATTTCATCACAATCACAAGTCTGACTCTTAATTCTTGTTTTTTGTGGATCATATTACATGTTCTCAAATCTTCTCTAAATGGTCAAACATCACTAAGCTAACATGTAAAATATGTGTATTTTGAGCATGTTGCCTCCTTCAATGTCTGCTTGCACACAGAGTGGCTACAGCCTGGAGATAGAGGGTGGAGAGCGGGGCTACTTCTGTTCGTCACAGTTAATGACCATCTGACTTTGGCCTTGAAGTCTTTCACTGGGCAAGTAGAGAGAGAGGAAGAGACAGAGAGAAGAAGAGGGAGGCAGCAGAAGGGAAGCCCATTCACTACAAGAGGGACAGAAGAGGGGAAGAAGGAAACAACCAGAACAGAGGATGGATGGAAGGGAGGAGGGAGGGAGGAAGTGCTGTGTGTGTGTGTGTGTGTGCTGGAGAGTTTTTGAGAAAGAGGGAGGGCCAGAGTGAGGGATGTGTGCCGCAGGGTTAGTGAAGGATGATAATTCACCGTTAAGCCTCCTAGAAAGACCATCTGGCCCCTCTGGAGTCAGATGTCAGCCTCTGCAGCCAGGACCCACTGTGTGTGTGTGTGTGTGTGTGTGTGTGTGTGTGTGTGTGTGTGTGTGTGTGTGTGTGTGCGTGTGTGTTGGCACTCATGCATATATGTGTGTGTGTGTGTCTGTGTACATGTGCGCATGTGCTGTCGTCAGTTGCAGCTCTTGACTGCTAGAAGGAAAACACCTGCATGGGGAGCTGTAGATTTTATCAGTCTAAGCTTCCTATCTCAGTGAGAGTGGGACTGGTCAGAACACACACACACACACACACACACACACACACAGACACGACAGACACACACACATCTGCTAGTTAGGTAGGGCTATTGTTGTGAGCCATTTGGGTAGTGTGTAGAGGTTTGGCTTTGTGCTGATCTTGGACCATCAGTTGGCCAGCTGGCCTGACTTTGGTTTTCCACTTGGTCAGAACAGAAAACAGGCCAGGAGACAAACCAAAGCAAACTGAGCCACAAAGCCACAAATAAATAACAAATTACTTAATTTCACAAAATATTTAAAACTAACTGCTGTCTAATCTGGTCAGACATAAGAGGCCTCTATAATGTGTTAATCTATTAACTAATCTGTGTTTTATACTGTGTTGGACACACACACAAATGTATACACACTTCTCTGTAACAGGTTTTCTGGATGTAACACTGTGGTTTTCTGTTTCTTTTTGTCTCTGTCTCCTCTCTCTCACTAATCTATACTAGCCAGGTCATGCTGGAGTCTGCTGTGCTCCCTATTGAATGGGCTGAATTCATTCAGCATTGTAAGCGTGTGTGTGTCTGTGTGTGCATATGTGCACACACGTAAGGCTGGGTACAGCTGGCCTGCTGGTTCCTTTTAATCAGGGACAGCCAGTCTGGGTATGAATGCCTGTATTGTTGGGTCATGTGTATTCAGGGCCATGGTGTGGATTTTAAGTGTGTGTGTGTGCGTGTGTGAATAGTGTGAGGATGCAAGGTTCGACAGGGGTATTGGGTGATTATATGCTACTATGTGAAACTGCACGTCACAAGCTAGCTGGGTCAACAGCAGCACTAGATCAGGCAAGTTGTTTGGCTAGGCTTCATATGATTTCTCTGCTTTGTGATTGTCTGTGAGAAAGAAAAGATGGTCCAAATAGGGTTTTAGGAAAAGGGTTCAGTGTGTTAAGAGAAAAACAGTACGCATAATGTTTCATCTGTATATTCTGTGTCTTCTCTCCTCCATACGTAAATGAGCTAATAGCCAGATACATCTTTCAAACTTCGAACAGGGCAAGACGCGGACAAGGAAACAGGTAATAACGAAAGTGTTCAATAACCCAATCATATTGTCTACAGTATGTATCATAGCACACTGCTACTGTAGAGGTGTGTAATTAGCTGAAATGGTGCCACTGCAGGATGAAAAGAATGGCTGAAAAGCTGAACTGTAATGATCAGTAGTTAAGTTTAGTCAAACACATACACAGTGTGTAGAATTGTGTTTTGCAACACCTCAATTTTCCAGCTATTTTAATTTATATAATTCAGTGTCCAAGTGTCTCTGAAATTAAAGCTTAGGACAAATAAACAAGTGGAGATTTCTGAAAACAAAATGCATCCTTTCATTCATTATCTATGCCACTTATCCCTATGGGTTGGAGGGCTGGAGCCTGTTGACATTGGGCGAGAGGATTTAAAAACAAGAATTTTGAGAGAAATGTGATTCTTTCTTGGGTGTGAGAAATGGTGTTTGTTCATACAGAGAAAGTAGTTCTTACTGTCAGCAAAACATTATTACAAAAATGAAAAACTATGACATTAGACCTGCTCATAAAAAGAAACATGTGGACACTGGTGTTTGCTTATTAGCCTTTTTTCTACTGTTTGCAGCTGCCACTATCCTAGCAACATTAACAATCATATAAGCACAGAGAAACGTATGCGCACATTTTCGACAATGCTAATGTTGTTGACAGATTCTTCAATATGTTATGGTTAATTAGCCTGAAGCCTGAATTCCAAAACCAATGAGTTATTGAGATGTTCATTCCTATTTTTCAGCTGCTATGTAGGTTGGTGTGGAGGTCACATGTAAACCGAAAGTATATAGCAGATGTAATTTGGAATGTAAGAGGAGTTCATTTAACAGTAAATAGAGTAAAAAAGAGACAGTTTACCCTCTGAAATACATATATTTAGATTTTTTGTCAAAGCATGACGCCGCACCCATCTGTATGTAGTGCACCCTAGTATCTCAGTTCTTGGCCCAGGGTTCCCAGGGTCCTTCCAAGATGCATAGATGGGTCTATTCACTGTTGTCAGGGGAGTTGTGTGTGTGTGTGTGTGTGTGTGTATAACCTTCCAGTGTGGCAACAGTCTTTTCATAACCATGGAAACTCACTGTTTGGTCCTTCCTCCTCTCTTTTTTAACCTCTAACCCCCCTTTCTTTTACCTCCTCTCCCCTCCCCTCTCTCCTTTCTTCCAGGTATCCAGTCATATCCAGGTCTTAGCCAGAAGAAAATCCAGAGAGCTTCAGTCCAAACTAAAGGTAAGTGTGGGGTGGCCGTGGTTGATGTTTTATTGTGAAAATTGGAAGGAAGTGGCGTGGTTGTACATTTCCAGTGTTTTAAGATCAAACATATCTGATCAGTGAAGATTATACTAATTTCCACCATGAATGAACAGACAGAAAAGATCCACCTAGAAAGCTCAGTGAAAAAGACTCCTAGAGTCTTAAACACATTTATAAACACGTGATCTCTGTAAATGAGAGTAAAAATTGTGTAGCATTAGAACTATGAAACCCAGGAACTGCTACTGCTTCATTTTCACCTTAATGGATTAAGAAAATGAGCGTCCTGAGCCTGCAAAGACAGAATGAAATCATGGTATATCTACTATACCAGACATTACACAATACACAAGAGCAGTCTGAATTCAATGTTTGTCCCTTGCTTGTGACTGAATGGTGGCCTGTCATCGTAACTCTTGTATCCTAGGTGTCTAATTACTGTATGTCTGTTAAGCCCCCTTCTTTCTTCTCTTCCTGTCATTCTCTTATGTCCATACATCTATTTGCTCTTTCCCTCCTCTCTTACACTCTCTACCTTTCAGTCTATTAATCTCTTCCTCCATCCTCCCCTTTTTCACCGCTGTTGGTTGTACTAACTTCTACAAAGCAATGAAGAGTACTTATTTCAAGAAGAGCAGTCAGAACTCTGGATGGAAACAACCCAAGGGCTGAACTGACGTTTGCTGTCATAACATAGCATAGGTTATTTGAGTCATATATTTGAGTATGTGTAACCTTTGTATACCAATGTGTTATTGATTTTAAAAAGTATATGTGCACATGCTGTTTTCTTTTGCTATATTTAAAAAAATGGACATTGGTAAGAGGCAGTAGTAGAACAAAATGCGTCCCTATACACTATATTTAGGAAATCTATTAGCTTTGATTGTATTCAAGATATTATTGTGTATGACAAATTCTAAACTACACAACAGACGGAATTATTTGTCCCACAGGTTGAAGCTACGTTAGCATTAGAGCATAATATCATTGGCAGTTCTATAACTTAATAAAGTCAGGTAACAGGTCATTTCAGAAATATGTCTTTTGACACCTGCTGACTTCTCTTTAAGAAGATATTAATCAGAGCTTTTATAATAGATATATCATGCCGGCTGTAGCTAGTTAAAGGCTTTGGCTTACCAGTCCATCTGTGGAGTATCATTTCAATCAATTTCACTTCCCACAATCCAAGGTTACATTTTCTGTTCTCAAGATCCTAATGCTTAATGGCCTACACAATAAAAAATGATTACCAAAAGAAAATATTATTAATGGATTGTCTCAGCACTCAACATAATTTATTTGGTTAATAGCAGATCAGAAAATGCTGTACAATTTCTCTGTGCACTTGAACGAATGTAAGATCTTCTGTTGATTTCCATTAAAACCAAAACACATGTTGGTTGTTTTGAAGAAAATGATTTTGTTCAGATCAAGGATGTTATCAAACCAATACAGTGCCTGGGTATTTAATATGAAAATCCAGTATGATTCCCATCATCCTCAGTACCTCCCATAATGTTATTACCTCCCCAGGGAGGAGAGACCAGCGCCAATTCAACGGAGGAAGTCGCCAACCAGTGACTCTCCAGCTACCGAACAGCCCGGTAACCTACCCCACCAGACCACCGACGGCGACCGCCGCCCAGACCGAACGCACTGATAGCCAGCACTGATAGCAGTGCACACTGAGGCGGCTTGCACAGAACCCCACTGAGCACCCCACTGCCCAAGACTTGCTGACACCTGACTGCCCAGGAGTTCTGATTATGAGAGAGATTGTCAACAAAGGCATTTTGTTCCTGTACTTATTGAAATTACCTCCACCATTTTAAATCATGTTTTATTTTTTTTTTAGCTCCTATTAAGATATAAAACAAAGCCTCTAATTCTTCTATGCCACTGTTTTTCCACAGTGTTGTGCTGTTGGTCAGTGAAATATATATTGGGCGATTTACTCAAATTGCTGTAGGTTATTCTAGGTAATTAAATAGCAGGAGACTAGTCTGATCACAACCAGTTAGATAATGACAAGAGAATGACATTTCCCTCAAGCTTTGATTTTCTGATGATTTAGATTCCAATACTCAAGACTTATTCCAACCATTCTAAAAATCTAAATTTCAAGAATTTCCTCCTTTCATCGACTCTCTGTATGAGCAGTAGAAGTGTATTCATCAAGATGATATTCATGATGATGGTGATGTAGCACGTGTGTGTTTGTCACATGCAGGACCAGAATGCCAAGGAAAAAGGCTCTGGCAGAGTATCTCCTCAACAACCTCGGCTCAGATTGTTCAGCCACTCGCCATACATGCAAACTACTGCTCGGAATAGTGCGGCCAGCTTCCCGCAACGCACAGGTAAATACCTAACACACTGTGTTTCTCTCTCTTTGAATAAGTACAGAGACATAAGACATGAATAGTAATAAGGCAATTTTTCTACAATCTGAGACCACATATGCTCAGTCAGGTGTATGGGATGCATGTGTGTGTTAATTGGCTGTGGTGGCAGGGGATGATTCCTGGGACAGTCCAGCTCCACCACAGAGGAGTAAGTCACACTCACCCATATCAGACCTGATTTTTGGATTTTTGAGCTTAAACTGTGTTCTGCTTTGATGAAAGACTTTTTTAACTGTTACTGGTTGAAATAGTGACTGGTTCAACCAATGACTGTAGTGTTGGTTAATAGTAACTGAATTTATTGGTTCATATGTACTTTGTGCAGAGCTTCAAATCTGGTGGACTCTTGGATTCTAAAGCCTGCTATACTGCTTTTTCCATGACTGACATTAGTGTCTGTTCACACTAGTGGCTAGAGGCGCATCATTGTGCCAGCAAGTTCAAACCCTGCTCACCTTCATTGCCAGTTGTTAAAGGATGATGATAATGTGGTTAATGGCCTGGTATAGCTTTACTGAAATCAAGAGACAGGACACAGAACAGAATTCTTTCTGTATAACATACAGTAGGTACAATGTGATTGGCCTGACTGTGTGTTCTTCTTTTCGCGCTCCTTCAATGCCTCCTGCCTGTCTGTTTCTCCGTCTTTTTTCTTTCAGTATCAAGCCTCAGCAAGCCTACAATGTGCAGACAGCAGGGACTACCACAATCTCAGGTGAGAGGTACCACGGTACAATTATCTCCTTTCTGTAAAGAGGACAGATGGCCCTCTTCCCTGCCATTTAGGGCGCTGGCTCTCTACAGGGTGGTTTTTGACTCTGTCTGGGCACCCAGATCTCTAGTGCGCCCTGAGGTTTGTCTTGTGAAGAGGTCAAAAAGAGAAAAAAGGTGTCAATCCGACTTTTCTTACATCACTTGTGACAAATAACGGTGTCTGACTTTATACAATATCTACTCTAAAACAGATAATAAATAAAATAATGCTAGCATTGCTGCTAACCCAGTTAAATAGCACACGATGACAGTGGTGAAGTAAGGTTAAAACAGAATATGTGTGTGTTGTCTAGGCTATGAGCCTCCCACTACAGCCCAAACACACAGAGAGCCAGCATGGCAGGGTCGCTCCATCGGCACCACCAAACTACGACTGCTGGAGTTTTCATCTTTCCTGGAGACACAGAGGGACCAGGAGGCAGTGAGTATCTCACACACACACACACACACACACACACACACACACACACACACACACACACACACACACACAGCACTACACCACAATAAGCACTCCCTATTGTCCCATAAACTGAGATGACAGATAACCCCAGCAGAGAACAGCATAAAGCCCTTTGTGTGTCTCCTAGTATGAATAACCTTGTAAAGCCTCATCTTTCATCTGCTCAGTCTATCTGTCATCCTGCCACACCGCGGATTCACTGTCATTTTTCTACCATGGGCTCAGACAGCTGGCATTCATCTTGTTGCTTGCCAACGGACAGTAAAAACCTTCGAACTGCTGTACAGTGACACTGAAATAGATGCTGATGTCAAACTGTGTCACTGCATAATTTACATAACTGTAAATGAAGTGAGCAGGAAATTGCCTCAAAGTTAGAAACATTTCTGTATTGTGAGGAAAATTTTCCATTTAGCTTTAATGGCAGACAAACACAAAGTCAAACTGATACCAGTTCTTTAAGGAAAAAACTCAAAAAAACACCTCTATCAATTTAGCTCATATTTAGCAAGACAGTACTGTAGTATTATATAATATATGCAACAGTATTATATAGTTTTAGACATATGTATAATTACATTTGTTAAACTCTTTAATTTTCTTAAATAGAAATGTTCTTTTCATTTCTTATTACTAATATTGAGAATAGATACACCTAATGCTGATCATGGAAAGGTCTGAATGAACTTAACAGTAACATTAAATGAAACCAATCCACAGAAAACACTGTGTTGTTTCTGTCAGTCTTTTTTTGCCATTGTTTCACCTGGTGTGAATTCAGTTGTTTTCCATCTGTCTGCATTTCTCTCCTATATCCCTTACTGATTCAGTTTTTCTCCCTCAGTACAACAAGCACCTGTTTGCAGTAACATCAGCCAGAGTAGTCCGCTTGGTAGCGACCAGCAATACGTAAATTGAAATCAAAGCATGTCGAT